>CM017565.1:23527927-24127927 GCA_007844125.1 Sinonovacula constricta
GGGGAAATATTGGAAATAGGGTATAATAGAGTTTAATAGAGATATTTAAGACAAATTATGGTCGTTTTGTTATAAAGCAGTTGAGTACTGACTACCATTTAGTTTAGAAAACGGGAATAATTTGTGTTTGATTTGCCGATGGACATCAAAGAAGTTCTTGTAAAAGTGAATTTGATTTTATCACTTATCTAAATAGGAATCGAATAATTGGTTTATAATAGTAGAGGTTGTATAAATCCATAAAACGGACAATCGTTCCGTGGTTGTATACCATGTAAAACGTAACACCGGTAATTATGTAGCTGTCTCCTTGGTAGGCAGTAACTACAAATTAAAAGTGTTGTAGATGAATCGAAATAAAATCCTTAAATAACATTTGAAATTTTGCAGGGACATGGATAGTATTTCATTTCAAACTGTACTTATAAAACAGTATATATTTCGCTATAATAATAATCTTTATTTTTTAATATTTTATTTGCGTATTCAGTTTGAGTCTTTAGGTAAAGAAACGACCTTTTTATCGTTAAATACGTTGTTTCATTACCTATATAAACAAGACGTTTGCAAATAGTGAAATAGTTATTGTCCAATCACAGTTGTTGTCTATTAACACTAGATAAACAAACAGCATTTACGAGAGAGAAAGATAATATCATAAATACAATGTTACTTGTGAATTACGTTTCAGATAAGTAAATTTTCTGTACAAGCTGATCTAGCGATCATTTCCCTTATTTATGACCATATCAAAATTGCGAACATTTAAAAGATGCTGTTCGGGGTTATTCTTCTTGCAAGATTGACATTTTCATTTACTTGTCTGAAGTCACGGAGTTCTTTGGTATTATGCATCCTCAGAACTAATGAATGCTCCCGAAAATCATAACGTCATGGCTGCGCAATACAGTTTTTCAAACGTTGATAACGTAAATGAGCCTCTTACCGACCGTCTCTTTCTCTAATTAACTTAATCCCTACCTCTTACTTTTAAAATGTTTCTACGTCTCATTGAAAAGTTGATTTATGGCGGTCCCGTTTAGAAAATTCCAGCCAGTGCATAGCGCAACGAACAGCACCAAGGAAATCCGAATTATATCGTACTTCCTTTATCTGAGTTGTTCAATTAGAGTTTGACAAAAGTGCGAATTTACGAATGACAAAAAAAGGAAAATACAGAATACTCAAAGAATCATGGGAATATATTATGAAAGGTTAAGTGAAGTATTTTACAACGGGGAATTTTCTTGGTAAATGTGCAGATTACAAGGTAAAAAAAACAAACTAATGAAATAACTCAACGTTCAGTAAAAAAACACTCAAAATCAGTAAAAATCTCAATCACACACCCTTTAAATAAAAAAGTCCATTGAGATTAGTTCATAAAAATAACTGACAAAACCGTGAGATTGGAGATGTTAACTAAAATACTATCATTTTATCCAAACATTTGCTATACATATCTACATTAAAAACGCCGTTTAAAAAAAAATGAAACTGTTTAATATTCATTAATTTTATGCAGGTTATCTTACTGAACGTATTGGTGCATACGAGCGAGCAAAATAGTGTAGAATTATAGTTTTATTTAATATGCACATGAGTGTCTAGAAATTAATTATTGCTTCAAAGTTTAAAGAATTTAAAATGTTATGCAACGATGCTTCACCAAACAATGACATAATGACACATTGTAACCAAAAAAGGATAGTGACGTATCTGTTTACACTAAGGAAATGAATGATTGAACAACCGTGGTGCTAATCGTCTGTGATGTATAATATTGCCTTGATAAACTGCATGTCGTTATCTCTTCGAGTAAATACCTTTATTTATTTGTTAAATTTTATAACTCTTAAATATTTTTGAATTCATAAACAAGTTTCACAATGTTATGTATCATTGGACGGATTTTTTTAGTTAGCAAAAACGTCGTATTTTAGATACCGCCATACTGACATGCCGCATGTGTCCGAATCGCAAGGTCCTTCTCCAATTCCTTTATTTATCATCATAAATAAAATAAAACTTTTGTTTAGTTTTTTGTGTTATATTTCAAGTTCACCATTTAATACTTTTGGTTTTGTGTTTATTTACAAGCTAGTTGTAGGATAGCCCATAGACAAGTGGTCAGAGTTGGAGACTTGTAACTCCTCAGCCCCTCATTGTGTAATTTTGAATATCAGGGGAAATATTTATGTGCAGGTCTTCCAGCTGACCTGTGGTGTGCCAATGGTTCTACCTAGACATACACACGGGGTCTTCCAGCTGACTTGTGGTGTGCCAATGGTTCTACCTAGACATACACACGGGGTCTTCCAGCAGACCTGTTGTGTGCCAATGGTTCTACCTAGACATACACACGGGGTCTTCCAGCAGACCTGTGGTGTGCCAATGGTTCTACCTAGACATACACACGGGGTCTTCCAGCTGACCTGTGGTGTGCCAATGGTTCTACCTAGACATACACACGGGGTCTTCCAGCTGACCTGTGGTGTGCCAATGGTTCTACCTAGACATACACACGGGGTCTTCCAGCTGACCTGTGGTGTGCCAATGGTTCTACCTAGACATACACACGGGGTCTTCCAGCAGACCTGTGGTGTGCCAATGGTTCTACCTAGACATACACACGGGGTCTTCCAGCTGACCTGTGGTGTGCCAATGGTTCTACCTATGAAAAACACAAGGGGTCTTCCAGCAGACCTGTGGTGTGCCAATGGTTCTACCTAGACATACACACGGGGTCTTCCAGCTGACCTGTGGTGTGCCAATGGTTCTACCTAGACATACACACGGGGTCTTCCAGCTGACCTGTGGTGTGCCAATGGTTCTACCCAGACATACACACGGGGTCTTCCAGCTGACCTGTGGTGTGCCAATGGTTCTACCTAGACATACACACGGGGTCTTCCAGCAGACCTGTGGTGTGCCAATGGTTCTACCTAGACATACACACGGGGTCTTCCAGCAGACCTGTGGTGTGCCAATGGTTCTACCTAGACATACACACGGGGTCTTCCAGCAGACCTGTGGTGTGCCAATGGTTCTACCTAGACATACACACGGGGTCTTCCAGCAGACCTGTGGTGTGCCAATGGTTCTACCTAGACATACACACGGGGTCTTCCACTACCGAATATTAGCCGAACATCATTAATATGTCTAGTTTTGTTTATGCGATGTATGTATGGTTTCAACCCATGACACATGTATTATGTCTCTAATACAGGCTAGTAGACAGTGACCAAGAGTGTTTATTATGCAGTTGGTAGCTGAGGTCAGGATCTGCGCTAGCTGAGAGCTGTTTCATCAGAATCTATCCTTTATAATTCAAAGTCTCTAAGGATGTGTTTGTTGTTATTTATGTTTGACCTTATAAATCTATTTACATATTTAATTAATAAATATAAATATATTTAATTTAAAGCGTCATGTTCATGATCAGTAATTATACCATTCCTTTTGAATTGTTTTATTTAAAGACTTCTCTCGTATTTCTATGCCTACTAGCCTTATAAACTTATGTTTATTCACCCTCATTATCTAATTGTTAGGAGGCATCGTAACGAGATAAGCATATTTTAAATTAGAACTACAAATATCAATATTAATAAAGCAATCAATCAATATATTCTAGGGTTGGAATAGTAACCCTTTGTTGAACATTAATGTAATTCTAATAAAAACGAAAGTGTTTTCGAATTAAATAAATGAAAAAATGCACATTGTTTTAATAATTTATCAAAAGCTAAATAGTTACAGTTGCTGGTATAAGGGTCCAATGTTAAATAACATATTAAGCAAAATATCCATAAATATTTTCTTTACTTTAATATACACCATTTTTAGACATATAATTTTATTTTGGGCAAGTACGAATTAAACATCTTATGATAAAATATTGAATTGACCTCATCTGAAATGAACATTTGAAAATTAAAACTTTTGTCCGTGGGTTTCATAAAACTCTATTATATCAATATAAATGAATACTCTGGCATTGTTCGTAGGCATCAATTGTATGGGAGAAATTCACGAGGGGCCTGTTCCATCAGAAATATTTGTGTTTGTCACAATATGTCAGTTATTTAACAGAGAAATCACACGTCTGTTCCTTTGTTTATTTAAGCAGTTTTATTCCCTTCTTAACCAAACATATGCAAACGAAAACAAACGAGCGTAACTTGACAACCTTTATACAACAATTCCCCGACAAGATGCTGACAGCTTCAAACATCATTAACATTTTTGGTTTTTCCACGAAAGAAGAATCTAAAACTAAACTCTAACGTCTTTCACAGATCATTTAGTCAATCTTGTATAATTATCCGGCCTCTTAGGAACGGAGAAAACTCCCAACGTTCTGTTCCTGGACACGCAACCGAAGACCGGAAACCTATTTATCATCGACCGGATTCCGGTTTCAACACCTCCGCGTCAGAAAGTAGTCCCCCGTGGTAGTCCATGTATTGTGGCAATTGTGCTCGCTTGGCTTTTATCGTTACATATGTTTTTGGCGATAGTCGAAATTGAATATCAGTAAAAACAAATTGCCCAAGTGACTTGTACAGTATGCTGCCGATGTCGGAGATCATCAATCTGACAGTGACGTTAGCCATTGCCCCGCCTGGCATCTGATAAGCCCAAAGCGGCTTTATAGACACGCAGAACTCCTATAATTATCACCAGCGTTTGTTACATAAGAATCGAGCAGCCGACTCGACCTACAACAAAGAAATTGTTGTAGGAAGCATAACAACACAAGTTTACCCGCTGATCTCTATGTATATAAGTGTATGAAGACACATTGTTAAAGAACTTAAAGAAGAAAGATCATATATGTGTTTGTTGATAGGGTCAAACGTGGAAACATTGTGTAAAAAGCACTGTTCTTGTTAAATATGAACAGAATAAAGTAGAATAGATTTACCTATATTCAGGCGCGAACATAACAAATATGCGTCATCCAAATAAATATGGAACAACAAATACACTATTGGTTAAACTGCAAGATATAACCTAGATGGAAAGATTTTTATTGGCCGCAACGGAGGAAAAGAAAACGCATCACAACAGACTCCAATGAGCGAGCTATGAAAACCTCTGAAAAATCTTAACATTCCATTATAGATCCTGGTTTAAAACAAAAGCAGTAAGTACAAAACGGAATTAAATTACATTTAATGACGATTGTTTTGGAGAAGTAATTGTAAATTTGAACTGTGTCACCAGAGAGATCTACGCGTGGCTAAGGATGAAACAGTTTGAACGCAAAGAAGGAAATTCAAGTAGCTAGTAACCAAGATTGACAAAAAGGAAACCAAAAAAGATGCTGAAACTAAAATATGGGTGTATGATAACTAATCAAAACAAAAAAAATAATGTAATCTCAACGGTCTAATTACACAACTTAATCACCAAAAGAAACTAACGCTAAAAATTTAGTTAAAGACGCACAATCTGTCATTGTTTGTTTGTCAGTTCTCGTGCATACGACATAGTTCTGTAAACAACGGCTTTTGTTCGTGTGTCTCAAAATATTTCCTGGTATAATCGCGGTCTGTGTTGTTGGTAAAAGTCAAGAGGAGTCTGTCTGTCCCTAATTCGACAGTGTTCTATTCTTTTAAACTAGACCCGTGATAGAAGCTCGGTGAGGATTAGATGACTATCAAGACATGTGTTTTCCTAAGTTTTATGCATTGTTTTGCTTAAAGATAAGCCACAAGAAACTTCACGATCATAGAAGAAGATATCCGAAAGCGATTCACGCTTTTTATATATTGCTTTTCGTAGCCGCAATTTCTCAGACAAGGGTGTTTGACTTTTTTTTGCAAGGGTTAACGAGATTATTGCGTGAGTTGATGGCTAACAAGAAATATTGAACGTAGAAAAATGTTTTACGAGTTGTTGGTTTCTTTAATTTTAATTAATCGTGCATTGAACGAACATGCATATATAACATCCATTATCTGAATAAATGGATAGTAAGTACGTTGCATTAATATGTAGGTAAATAATTATTTTTAATTGTTGGTTTTAAGGAATTGCACTTATTACGAAAACATTTTCGATTCACGAGGAGAAAATATATTTTGAGCGTCTGTGGCTTGGTGGTTAACAAATTGATTTTAGGGTAACTTTTAATCCATTGATTATGGATTTTATAGATTAACTGTCCCGCACCACCTATACCTTAACTACGCAGAAAAAAAATATATTCCTTTTGCAAGACTACTAACTGCACAATGTTTAAGGTAGTTACAATCTGGGTACAGGTTCTACCAAAAACCCAGTCGAAGGGATTTAATATAAATTAAAAGAGCTCGTTTAACATCGACAATACAAAAAAGCTAAGCTTGTAAAAGTTCAACGCAACACTGTGTCCATCATTATCATAACTATCCTGTTTAAGGATCAGCACATGCTTCCTCATTTTGTCGAGACCCCGTCATGTTGCCGAGGCATGACTTAAAGATTTATAAATCGAAGTACCGAAAGTGGGCACCGTTCACTGACAGGTTTAAGCTACATACCACATGTACTTTGAATTTGACGATCTGACTGGTTGGAATAAGTTGTTTTGAAACGGTTGTTGGCATATGGTTATATCTACTGGTTGATCGTCTTTTATTACTGTTACTGGTCAAAATCTGCTGCATTAAACAGCATGTTATCGGCAACTTTGAATTCAAATTATAATATTCAAACAGATATTCGTTAAAACCAGAGTTAAAACAAAACAAACTCTTTATCAAATTTATACAAAGGTACATCAGTAAAAATAATATAACAATATGACAATATAAGTTATTAATTATATAACTCTTTGTTTATTGAGACAAAACGTGTGCCTTGAACTTTAATCCAATTTGATCATTTAATTCGAAATTAAAAAATGACATTAACAAATTCGCTTGTTCACTAATATGAATATTAATAAACAAAATAAAACAATATCTGTACTGGATCTATGCATGTTATAATTTATCATATATAATGATAACCGTTTGATAATTTAAAAATAAATAATGGTGATAAATAATATACGACTAATAATACGTCTTTTTCATTTTCTAGATTTTATCATAATAATGAAATAACAACGAGTTCAATTTACATAACCTTTATCTTTAACATAAGTTCAACAAAAAATATTTTGATAAACCTTATTAAACTTTAATAAAACCAACGTTATTAAATGATCTAATAATAGTCACATAAAATATGTGTTTATTCTATATCGAATTTCATGTTACGCACAAAACGCTATCTCTATCGAAAGGCGACACCGCGAGATTAGGGAACTATTTTAAATTATCATCAGATATCAATGCGCGCGGGAAACTGCCGATACGAGTCTGTACACGTCATTATTGCTCACAAGTTTATGATCTGACAACTGGAAAATTTACATAACTCTGTTAAGTATCTCAATTTTCACGCATGCGAAGACAAGTCACTTGGATAGCTTATGGGGCGATGTTGTAGAGCTGAACATACTATCTGATAGATAATTAATTGGCATAATTAAATGTTATAATTGTTTTGTTCTTGATATTTCGCAACAGGAGGAAAGGAGATAGTAAATAATAATTGTTTGTTTTGGAGTTAAGACACCCCATCAACAATCTTTGTCAAGATGATTTACTTAAGCAAAATAAAGTGCAGCCAAACTGTTAAACTCTTCAAAAACGCGGTGCGATTATACCCACCCAGCCATTATAGTATTAATGTGCCATCTCGTCAGAAAAGGTATACCACTACTGTTTACAACTTCGTTATGTCTCTGTCTTGAATTGATACCCTGGGTCGTAAAGAGTTAGTTAATTACTTAACCTAAAAAAATCATATTTTTTTTTAATTATTTTCTTAGATATACGAAATTTACTTAAATTTTATTCATTAAACCATTAAACCTAAGAAAAGCCTTAAAACTTCTCCAAATCAATGAAAATGTCTATGTTGAAGTAAAGATTCAGTATGATTCGTTATTAATACAACCCCAGATCTTCCTTGCTGCTCTCCAGATCCTGCCTACTGGACCACATAACCATTACACACAAAACATTGACAAAAGGAAACAGCAGACAAATAAGCAACACAATTATTTTTGATTTATTTAGTTATATGCGCCGTGTGTTGCTACATTTCTCACATGTTTCTGCGCATTTGTAACATAGGAGTTGTCATACATCAAAACAATACACGCAGTCCGATGTAGGGCAATTATCACTTCTGTCATTTAAAACGTATCCTCGAGCAGTAACGATCTGCAAATCGCTTACATTTGTATCATCGTAAATTTGTACGGAAAACCCACCAATAAAACATCCGAACATCGGGAACAAGGGCCACTTCCGGTTTAAGATGTCTTGCAATCGAACACTTGTCACAGCAAAACCAATTCGGCGCAAAAGCAAATGGCTGCGAGGAGTAATATATTAGAAAGTGAATGTGATTCGGTCCCAGATCGCTGACATTCAATGTCTTTTGGCGATAATAGATCTCGTGATCTCTCTAATGAGAAGACAAAAGTAGTTCAGCAGCTGCAGAGATGCAATGTACTGGCTGAAAAGTGATCAGGTTGTTAATGCAACGGTCGAGCAGAAAGTCTTAAGAAAGTGAAATAACCAATGTACGAACAAATGTCCGTCCTGAGGCAACACGGACACATATTTGAACGGGTCTGGAATAGCTGTCGGGTGATGACTAACAAAATATTGAACAACGGCGTCTACAACGTCGGCTGCATTGTCCGTTTTATTTATTCGCCGTCCCTCTGCTCTCACTATCTAACTCTCTAACTACTCTCTCTCATCTCTTCTTCTCCTCTCTTCTCTCTCTTCTCCTCTCTCTCTCTCTCTCTTTCTCTCTCTCTTTCTCTCTCTGTCTCTCTCTCTCTCTTTCTCTCTACCCATCTGTCTGTATAGCTTTCTGACTGGTTTTATATATCTATCCACCTACACATCCATCATTTAATCTTTCGTTTGAGGACAGGAAACTGCGTCTTATCAATGCATCTCAGACAATTTAAGCTGAATGACTGTCGTTTTTATCCAATTGCGTCAACAAATCACGAAAAGAGTTTACCCCTTTAACTGAAAAGGGACATCATATCAATAAATTTTGGCCAATTATCGCTGTGTTTCGATGGTCGGTTGTCACGTTCCCTGCCTCAAGAAGCTCTGACAGTTTTGATTGATCGAGAAAACCAAGCAGACGATAATGCGCACAGTAACGCGCCAGCCACTAGGGGGCGATTTGGCATTTTGGAGACAATGTTTAAACTTCAATTAACCCCAAATTCGGAGTAGGGCAAAAATGAAAGGGGACCAAAGGGACGAAAGACAGGAGAACAGATAATACCTGTCGTCTGTCAGCATATATTTTTGTCTGTTGCTTGTTTTCACTTTACACAGCGATAAAAATATTAAAATACAACTTAACAATCGACTTTTATTTTATGGTAATTGTTTATTTAGATGATATCATTTAACATCCATACAGTTATCAAAATTGGCTTAATGTTTTCATTCTACAGTTGTGATAAGCTTTTTTGGTGAAGGAAAATGTCTGATTGTAAACTAAAACTTTTGTTATGCGACCAGTCGAGGAACGGCAACACCAAGAAAAGTTGTTGATATTTGAATCTACAAGATCATGGCTCTGAGGTTAAAGATAAATTCAAGAATAAAAGATCTATTCACATTATATTATAACTAAATATATTGATCTGCATATGCTATTTATGGAAATATATCGAAACAAGCTTTTATGGTTATGCACCATCCGTCGTGACCAACTGAGCAAGACTGGATGTCTTTTAATGTTGTTGTTTTAAATTACATAGACCTATTGCCTTGCTTATTTACAAAATTATGGTCATTATCCACAACATCCAGCTTTTTCTCCACGTCAGACAAATGCACGGGTACAACCGTCTCATTGCGTGTCAGCTGGAATGCCTTAATCCCAACACAATGGTTTACTGTGCCAGAACTGGAATCAACAAAGTATACGGCCTAAGGAGCCAAGAGAGTTGCAAGCTAGCAACTATACCTACTCGGCCATGGCACCCCTTATGTGTTGGTTTTTATCATTAAAGTGAAATATCTGATAATGATATACAAATAACACAAAGGTTTAGTGACTTGTCTAAACAATATAGTTATAATAGCATACATCTTTGTTGTACACATATAAAAATTGATAAACTTTCAGCCCGTCATGTCGGTAGAGCCTACGTTCATATTTCACATTCCCTAGAAGTTTCTAGAAATATTATCTCTTCCATTTTCTTCGAATTTAAGCGATTTACTAAAGTTTATGTGTAATTTCCGGTCAATAAGAAACCTAAAAATCACATCAAATAGCAATACAAATATAAAATGTCATTACCACACTTAACTTCATTTCAAGTGCTAAGACTGTGACGGCATATGGATTTAGCTTTGTCACTGAGATCGATCTCCAATATTCAAATACCTTTAGTTCCAGGAAGAAAAACAGATGAGCAAACAATAAAAACTCGCAAAGCAGCCGAAGAGTCTAGCCTGATATGGCATTCCTTAACACGGCGAACTGCAGGGAAGAAGGCAAATATCCGAGATATCCCGCGTGGCAACACTTTGGGACACGTCTATATTGCAGCACCGAGGCGTCAGTGCGGAACTGTTCTTTTCGGTTTAAGTAATTGGACAAATTTGCCATGTTTTTATCCTTTGAGGATTTTAGAGGGTAAGAGATCTGTTCAATCGATCATTATCCCTGTGTGTAAATTTGTACAGATTGATGGGTAAATAATAAAACATCGGAACAAACAAATCCAACGGTGCGCTTTAACAAGAGATGCTTCAACATTTTGAGGATGGTTTGTTTGTTTTAAGAAATTCGCTACATAGCGCAGTCTGCATTGTGATGCATACTCATGACTTAAGAATTAACAAGTCAAATAAACATGTGAACTTTTGAAATTTTGTAACAGAGTAAATCGGTATTTTTGTTTATATAAAATGTTAACATTGTGTATCTGTTTGTTGTTGTTGTTTTCAATTTAATATATATTTGCATAATGATGTATATCTATAAGTCCTATTACGACTATGTTTAACCTTATATTTTAAATCGCCATCTACAAACTGATAAGACGAAATTATGACACGAATTGACAATCACATAATATTTAAAAATTGAAAGTGGACATTAAGCAGCTGAAATCTCTGTTATCTTAAATAGTTAAGCTAATAATGTGTAAACAAGCAAAAATATCTGTCAACAAAATACTGGAATATTCGCGTGTCATGGCGCGGAAATTCCGTTACATATGCACGGTAACTGAGACGGGTGATGAGTAGCCCCGTGATTGTGTTCTTATACCATGTGTCAAACAGTCCCTATCAGTCCAGAGTCATTTATTCGATAGTACCTAATGCATTTTGTAAGTCTTTTAAGATAAGGAAGTCGCTGAAGTATTTCACGTGCCATAAATCTCTTTAAAACAGTGTCTTACTTAAACCAGAAGTCGAACTCTCTGTCGAAATGCAAACAGTTCGAGTGAGATTGCGCGGGACTATTTTGTTAATGCGGATTCTTTTCCGCTGATGTTTTGTTAGTAAAAGGAATGAATGAAGTTGTCAGCACTGCTAATGAAAGTGTTACATGAGTTATAAGAGGCAGGTATTGGAAATGATGGTTTAGTTTGGTGGTCTCTGTAATTCTACCTGTGAGGTCCCGGGATATCACCGCCCGATGACAAGTAGGACTGATAGCACCTTGGCGTAGGAAGTTTTGCAGGTTTATAGAACCATGTACTATATCAACAATTACAGTGAACCGTAAAGCCTTTGATTAAAAAAAGCAAACTGCATCAAGTTTCCTTACAGGAAATATCAAAATAAGATTAAAGAATATAACGAAAATTTCAGTAAGACTAACAGATAATGTAGTCGGAGAGCCTTTGCTACGGCATTGCATAAACCGTATTGTCCATCCTTTGATATTGTTATCATTTTATAATAAAACATACGCTTACGCGAACACTTAAAGTAATATTTTACCTATTTGATCATTCTTTAAAAAAAATAAAAAAACTATACTTTTATAAGGACACTGCAATTGTCGCCGTTTGGTTCATTATTTGCATTTAATTTCGCAGCATTTACAAAAGACCAATCACATTTCATACACTATTTGGACATTTCCTAATGATGGACATAAAATTCTCATCAAAAAAAGTTTAGTCGAAAATCCATGTTCAAAAGCCTGAATATATGTGAGTGAAAAGAACAATACTCCTGAAGAGTCCTTGCGGAAAGGTGAAATGAATTTTTGACTCAATTTGATCAGACTCTAGTTTTTGGAAAAGGACTAAGTATCTGCCTCATAATCATACCCTAGTCCAACAGAATCCATTCATTATTGTGAAGTAAACAATGCAAATGAACACATGTTTTAAATATATGCGCTTTAATTTGAAGCCAGCAGATTTTTGTCGTGCACCATTTAACATGTTTGTTCACAATGTACCGTGTCAAACTGGGCCGGACAATAAAACTATGAAGATGGATTTAAAAATATTCTGAAAATGCATACACATCATACTATTACTGTGAGGGTAGAAAATCAAAAAAAAGGCACGACTAGCATAGAATATGGACTCACCAACGGAGAGTAGAAAGCTGAAGTATCTGCGTTCATGGGTAGATAACCCTGAGATGCGTAATGTGGTGACGTATACATGTTGTCTCCAAGTCCCTGCACTCTGCTATAAGCACTCAGTAACCCTGATCCGTATTGACATGAACAGACGCTTTGTCCTGTGGGGGTCGGTGATGATTGGTCGACCGTTCTCACAACATGACGTTGACACTGACGTAGATAATGACGTCACTTGTTGGCCAGAATTATGTTGCGGAGGTGGCTGGCCCGTAAGAGGGGCTGTTGGCATAAGAAGCTGAAATTTAAAAAAGAAATAATGGAAAAGATGTTGGTGTTGTGACTTTGAATGAAAAGCAATATCGGCGCGCAGATGACTTTCTTAAAATAGTATATACAAACGCAATATGAATCTGTTTTTAAAATAATTCACCTTGAAACTAAATATGTAAACATTGTTTTGTTCTGCTTGGCATTCATTTGTAAAATACACTCAAACACTGTCATAAAAACTCCTTGTGTAATTATTCTTGTGACTTCTACACGCAAAATAAATAAAACGTGGGCGTTCTGTGGTCAAAATCTGCCTGTAATAATAGTGTTGTTATAAACGACAACAAGCACTGAGCTCGAGATCTTGTATTTGTCAACAACAAAAAGGTACACTGATCTAATAAGTGCACTGGTTATTTGTTAAGATACTGTTGTATCAGTTAATGATTTATTTAGAATGAAGCAATGATGATAAACGAAAACTCTATAGAAATATTTCACGTTCAATAAAAAGAAACCACGTATTTCGGCCAGCCTCTGTTTTTCAAGTTACAAAGAAATATCATGTCACATGTATTAAATTTTCTATCTCAAAACACATGACGCAGATGACTTTTGGCTTCTAACATGGTGAATGATTTATATTCCAAGCCTACATTTTTTCGTCTTAATCTCTTTTACGTAATCATCAGGACCTCTGCATCACGTGATCCGTAACATCGAATGGATTACAC
Source organism: Sinonovacula constricta (assembly GCA_007844125.1). NCBI lineage: Eukaryota > Metazoa > Mollusca > Bivalvia > Cardiida > Solecurtidae > Sinonovacula > Sinonovacula constricta. The sequence continues at coordinate 23,541,592 of CM017565.1, forward strand.
GCCTCATCTCACACCTAACTGATCGGTTACCAGGAGCCGTCAATTACCGAGGTGCTCCGAACATATGGAAATTCCACACTGTTCATGTATCGTCTGTGTTTAATACCAACAAGAAAACGGAAAAATGTGTTATTTTGACGTGGATAGTGTATAAATAATATTTTCTCTATCAGTAGTGTTGAGTAGCATAATCCGAACACACGTGTGACATATGAAGTAAAGCATGTTTAGGCTACAGCATAACTGCAGGTTGATCTTTGGTGTTATTGTAAGCAATATGGTATATCAATCAAATATTAATTAAAATAAAAGTAAATCGTATATTAAACTAGTATTCATTAAACTGTCCAATTGCAAAATAATTATTATAATGCTAAAAAGGCAAAAAAACTGCAATATTTCAAATCAATGTGTATTGGTAGTTTACAAAAGTTGTTTGTAGTAGAAACAACAGACAGTATAACATAATAACAAAGAAGAAGAAAATGATAAATAAAATAGTAACTTCAAGTAAAACAGTAAACCAATGAAAATATAACATTTATTGCAAATATGTCCGATATAGACAACATAAAAGACTATTGAAAACTATTTACAACATTACAATGTAATTAGATATTAATGAAACTAGAACAGTGATGGACATATTGTTGTTGCAAAGTTCTATAAGGAAATATACGAAAATGGAATAAAATAACGAGGGAAACACACTCAAACCAGATATATATGTTAATCATATTGCATTTAGTTTAAATATGGTTCGCATGATGCAACCCTTTCAAGGTTTAAATATATTAAAAAGCAATTAAAGTATAAAAACATTTAATGCTTATAAAATATAACAAAAATATCTAACGGACAAGAATTTCAATATCAATTCTGGAAATAGAATGCCTTAACGAGAGTCATTGTGGTTCAACTCATCTTGCTATCTTGCAAGTTTATCCTTTAATTGAATGTAATATCATGTATGTTGATATTGACAATTAGGTGGCGTTTTAAATACATCCAAGGGCGGAAAGTTACATGGATCTGCAGTACCAAGAATCCGCCTTGTATATATATATAAGAAAATATAGAAATAAAATAAATAGTGTTTCTGATAAAGAAATAATGCAACAGCAGCCGCAGACAGACAAAAGCGTGTTCATTTGGAGAACATGGGTCTAGCTTGTAGCCTAATTCTAGATATCTTACAGACCTTCGTATGTGTCAGTGGTTCTACCAAGGTACTCGCCTCGAATCTTCCGTACAAAATACAGCCTTAAAAGTTCCACAATTACCATACATTTGATAGTAGGCTATGTGTATCATAACAATATAACCAACTAAAAACAACGTCCAGGTTAAGCGAGTTTAACAAATGAGTGGATGATATCTTATGAGTGACTCCAGTATGTCCAGAAGAATTAATATATTGTTTGCCACACGATTACTTACGCCATCGTTTTACGTTTGTGAGTAATTACGTTCAACGTTTATTAATGTTTGTTCAACTGTTGACGGTGGCGACATAGAGAACCCTGATTTTTGTGTTTTGTTTTTTATGGAAGCCACTTTAATAAAGTGATATTGCTGGATAATATATTTATTTTGTAGCTTATAAAAAAAAACTATGCTAAAACTCAATCATCAATATCAAATATTGTTTTTAAAGAGTTTATACGTATCTGTAAAAGGATACTTGCTTAAAAGACAGAAAAAACACACACACTTTAGATTAATGCATAAAGTAACTTATTGTTTTCAAACACAGTATGAACAAATATTATACAATGCAAGATATTTTGTCATTTGGAAATATAAAGCAAACAAAGAAACATAGGAAGCGAGTATAATAGACCACGATCAAAATATCGCAAATATTATTCTCATTGCGATGTACATGCTTTCACACCATTGGCATATACATATTACAATAACAATTATTTGTCAAATATTACTGTCTTTAGAGTTTCCGATTGTTCGTGTCCGTTTAACAATTTATTAAGACTCGATGTGATATAACTAATATACATTGTACACGTATTACAGCTGATCGTTACAGACCAAGGTTGGAAAACAATACATTATACACATGTTTAACATGAAATGACAAAACTGATCAGTGCCGTAAATTATGTGTATCGCGCATGTGTAAAGTGATATACAAGTGTTTGCAATGTCTAGGGAGAGAAATTCAAAAGGCTTAACCGGTCGTCTCTTTTTGTTGAAAGAAAATATCATATAAAAACATCATATGCTTCGAGCCATGCTAAGCTAAAAAACGGCATGATTGCAGGTTTTTTATTCAGTCTTATTGAGAAGTCTAATTTAGAGATCATATTTCTGTTAGGATACTTTGGCATTTCTCATTTGAAATAGAAGCAGGCGGACAAAACGATACGGAAAAAGTGACTATGTAGCAATATTATTTTCAATGAATTTATAATCCATTAATTTTACAATAAAATCTTGAAAAATTATAACAAATATGTTAGTTCTAAAAACAGAACTCTATTTTGCTTGTACGTTAATGTTTTACTTTTTAATTCTGAAAGCAAAACTAAATTAACTGGGAAAAAGGTAAAGATAGTACTTTGAATTGAAAACAAAACCTCATGTGACAATAAGTTTTAGTTTAAAACGAAATTAGCATAGCCTGCACAAATATGCGTGCATTAAAGGCCTTTTAGACAAAATGCCATAAAAGTTAAACGCTTACAATCTTTTTTTAATTAAAACCAGGATAATTTTCCAGCAAAAACAATAACAGGCCATGCTGTTGGATCCTTACCAGTTGTTCTGTTATCCAGAGATTAACAAGTTTCAAGTCATCCAACGCACAAAATGCCTAAGCGTTGATTCACACATCTTTCGTTCATTAGCCGCGCGAAGTAATTTTTTGTGATATTTGGACTCAGTGACAGCTAAAAATGTTATCACTGACTAATTGGTCTGTCGATTAATCAATTTAAATTTGTCGCTAAAGTTTAATGGCAGTACAATTGATATGTATGCCGGTTGACATTTTTATGGACCTGTCCGATTGTTCATCTTATTCTTTCCCTCTGAACTATCTAGCAGCTAGGATAGTGAACAAGGTCACATGACATTTAAAATGGCAAAAAAAAAAGACAAAAAGGCGGTTTGTAGGTAATATGTAACCGGTGCAAAAAGAACGGCCCACGATCGTGCGATTGAAAATCCGCAAGGTTCATGACATTTTCTTTCATCGATCATACAAGTCGCTAAATTTGCTGCGTTTATTGATACCGTTTTTATTACTTAATGTATTGTGTATGTTTTATATTTCATTTTAAATATAAGCGGAAATGGTATGCGTAACATTACTTACGTTGGCATCCGTCGCATCCATGTAATCATTTTGATAATTATTGTCCATCGTTAACATCCCTGTTACATCCACCATTTAGGATTTTCTTATAAATTAAATAGTTAATTAATTTAATTAAATTTAATAAATCACTGCATTTAAACCCGATTTCTGATCCAGTTTTGAAGGAAATATTAAAATCCGGATTGTTTGTGTCAAGTCCGTTTCTCCATTCACTGTTGTTTAAACGTCGTACGTCTTCTCACTAAACAACCACGAAATGGTTCGGCGTGCTACTTTCGTGAAAATGACGACGTTGAGAGACAATGCGTCGTGTTTAAGGTAGGGAGCGTATGATAGGGCCCGCGTGCGACGTACCGAGGGGTCATAATTCATAGACAGAGCTTTCTCTCAACTAATACACTCATGATGGCCTGTCAACCGAAAACGTAAAGAATAATGATGATTCAATTTGCCGTTTCCCCACGATGTCCCTTGCCGGACAATATAAAACGCTTAAGGGGCTTTTGACTGGAAAGAACGTGACGTCGCGACGTTGACGGCAGCAACGTCCCCGTGGAAGCGACGTAGGACCGCTTTCTCCTATTATTGTTGTTTGTTGTTTGTTAAGCTAATTGGTCGTGGTAATTGATACTTATCGGTTGTGCTCGCCCGATGATTTGTGTATTGGTCAGACAATGGACGGGTGATTGACGTATTACAATTATTGCTTATTTACTGCCCGTTTTTGTGCATTTATTGCTTCTACTTCCGAAACCAAGAGTATAAATTTGTCCTCAAACCTGCTAATTTGATCAATCGGTCCTTAATTGACAGGAAAGTTCACAATACATAAATGGCTACTGAGTTTCAAAACTAGACCATATCGGGCTTCAGACAATGAGGCGTTTTCAAAATATCCATAAAGTATTTTGAGATTTATTTTCTTTCTTTTCAACAGTCAGCAATACTCTCAAACCGCTTATTGTTTTATTTTCTTGTAGTTTTTACGCAATTTTATGTTTAATGATTTTTAGAAAATATTTTTTAGCGCTTAAAATGTTTGTTTATATTACAAAGCTGCGCTTAATTGAAGTTTAACGGAATTTTCTTTTATAGTTGTTTTATAAGTTTGAAGTTGTGATTCATAATTTCCATTAATCCTATTTGCTTGCTAACTTTTTATATGAAATTAATTTATTAACTCAATAAAGATTAAATTCTTCGAAAGAAATGTCACGTTTAGAGCATGTGTAAATTATCGTGACCCAAAACTTTACCGTAGATGTATTCGTTGTTGTTAAATTAAAATACTGTTGTTTAATGCGTGTATTATTAGTCTAGAATTCATTTATACCCAAACTTCCATGCCCTTGTAATAAAGTAGACAATGTGAAATGTCTTTTGATGTTTGTTGACTATAAACTTCACAAATTAAACGTTATAACAAAAGAGCACGTGGTATTAACGTCATATGTGACATCAATTATCTTGTGTAATTGTTACCAAATGTATTTTCACCAGCATTTGTCCATATTGTTGCCAAGGAGAGTCAACAGCAGTAACAGTTTAAATAATAAAGGGTCTCATGTTTTATAAGCATTGTCAGTTTTTACTTTAATAATTTACACAACTTGGCAGTCCGCTGTTATATTTAAACTAGAATTTATCTTTTGTACAATTTCCTGATTTGGGGGAAATTTTCAAAATTTAAAAAAAAATGGACACTTGAGCGGAAAGTTTATAGCAGGATATTTTTGGTTCAGAGAAAATTATAAACATGTCGATCTATTATTGTCTACTCTATGTAAAAAAGGCTATTTAACTCCTGTTAATCATAGTCTTTTTTATTTTAGTGTTTTATTTCCTTTTGTAAAAAATTTGTCAAAATACAATCCAATCAACAGTCTTTCAGATTTTTATTAATCGTCTGTTTTTCTTATGTTTATATAATTGAGAATTAAATGAAACGGTTTAGCTTTTTAAGGTAAAAACAGACGCAAGCATATATTTAGGTAAGGTCACCGATACACAACAGATCTTAAGACAATAAAGCAATGACATCTCCAGAAGAAGAAAAAAACTATACTACATGTATTGGTTCAATTCAATTCAATACAAGTGGCATAGACAAATGGCCAATACAGTAGCGATTGGCCACACATTGGGACAGACTTTTAACACAAATGAATTGCAAAGCGCAGGTTAGAACGATGCATTACCTACGATACATTGCATTAGGTGATATTTAAATGTAAACGTTGTTCCGGTCTCAGGGTATCATAATACTAAATAAATACCAAGACTCTGTGGCGTAATCAGTAATGCACCGGACTGAATGCTAATCGGTCCCTTGTTCGAATACTGCAAAACCAATCTTTTACTTTTATTTTTGTTTTCATTACGTTATTTTTTATTTTTTCTTCTTTTATATGTACACCTCCTATGTATCATCGACAAAATAGTTTTAGTATTAATGTTAAACCATACCCCATTCGGACTGTTTTGACTGCCAGCAGTTTTGTGGCTTTCAAATTCGATTCATATCAGGTCTTAAGCCCACACTGTGAAGGGATTGTGGTTTAAGAAAAGGACTGTTACTTCTTGACAAATGGCGTCAGTTTGACTTATTTTATAGATTTGTTTTATTTTGCTATTCATTTTTCACGTACGATTCAAGTATATGTTACCTTACCTTACTTTACACATAGGAACATTAACAACTAGTACAATATTGCCGGTTCTCATCACAATGGACTTAATGCTATCGTTAGGACTAAGGCATGTGTTCACCAATTGTTCTTAAGTAAGAATTGCTCAAGTCATGAATTCCAATCAACAATATCAGTTTTTTTTGCATGACGCTTAAACTTTGCTACTTTGAGCTAAAAATTACATTGAAACTTCATAATAAAAGCTTAACTTTGTTGGTATGAACATTGTGACTTTGGCTTAAGTGATGGCTTAGGCTAATGATTGGTAAATACGGGCCTAAAACTATAGAGTACTTCCACCACGTCTTTTAGAAAGCTGTGGTTAAGACAATTCCTCAAATCCATCAAGAATATACCTACCAAACAAAATTAGTTCAACACATCCTACAAAAGTGTTCGGAAACTGTGTTAGTTGTCCAAAAACTTCATTTCTCCTGATCCCTTAATGCCTTGACCTCTTGCAGTGTTTTTATAGGGGATTAATGTTCACCGCCTCTCATAATAAAATCTTAAAAAAGGACAAGGAGCCGGTTTTTCTGAATGAAAAGTGCCGGTATATCATTTTATGGCAGCGTGTTGTGATTGACAGGTTATCTGTTGAAATATTTATGTTTTATGCCTGCTAGGAGCATGTGCTTCCGATCATGTCAGATTTGAGCCGGGCAGAACTGGATAACGAGCATTGCTTGAGTCAATGACGGGGTGGCTGTTGTTAGTGGTGGTGGTGGTGTTGCTTGGTCGTGGTGCTGCTGTTGTTTATCTTGTAAATGGTGTTGTATATTTGCTAGTACTGCAGTTTTTGTTGTTCTTGTTCATGCTATTCATTCGTGTTAATAAAGTATGTGTTTATTATATATTGACATTGTTTATTGTGGTGTTACTGGTGCTTTTTGTGGGTGTGGTCGCTGTTGTTTTTTGTTGTTAATGGTGAAGAGGAGATGGTTGTGGAAGTGACGTCTGTATAATTACTGTTGTTGCAGCTGATTTAATCGTGGAATAATGAGATCGAATTTGACCAGTCTTCCGCCATAAAAGATTTTTAAGTATCAAACTCAGTATTTGAAACTTTCCGCTTTCTGCTAACAAGGATCTTTTCCTAAAACTCATTCCCGTTCTTCTAATATTGACAGCTACCGCTTTTCTGAAGTCATGATTTATTTCACAGGTTTATAACGATAACCAAATGAATATCAAATGTCCGCAAGTCTGTATGAAATTTTATTCTTACCGATTCTGCCATGCCATCTCAACAGCTTTCTAACGATATTACCCTCACAAACTATACAAGATATGATATCCGCATACAGATTTACACATTTCACTCTAATCAGAAAACAGTTTTTGCATCATATCTGGATACGTTCGCTTCATATCGGAATACAAAATGACATCCTATCTAACATTGTAGCATCTTCGTCTATTTCTAAGTGATTTCTAACGACGTTTATCTGCATAACATATTGATGTAACTTTACAAACAAGCCGTGAAATCTTTTTACAAAAAAAAAAAAAACAGAAGTTCATTTCTTTCTTTCTGACAGCAAAACAGCTTTTCAGCGCAACCTGTTTTACTCATTGCATTGAGGATGTGTTAGAGGTGGATATAATGAGGGGGTGTTAATTTTTAACGAATTGTGCAAAGTAATAAAAAAAAACAATGATAATTTGAGTTGTATGTAACCGTGTATGTTACGTAGTTTAACCACATTTTACTTTGATAATAACGAAAGATTTCATTTCAAGCTTTATCTGAGCTTTACATAATTATAAACGTTTAGTATGTTCCGTTTATTAATATGATATTTTAATATTGTTACTGTGACGTGTATGTTGTGGTTGTCTTGGTGGTTGTCGTGGAAGTGATGTTGTTGCATGTATCTTGTTGTTACCGTTTCTGTTACTTCTACTGTTGCTCCTTGATATACGCCTTATTCTTATTGTAAATGGGCGGTAATTTGTACTTGAGTGTATTGCTGTTGTTTGTGCTAGTGAGTGTGTTTTTCTACAAATTCCACTTATAACATAACACCAGAACAATCGAGCAAAACATAACAACCCCTACTCTCACATTATCCTCCACCCAACCCAGAGAATCAACTCGATGACCTCTAGCGGGCCCATGGAACCCGCAAACTCGCTTTATCAGAAACAAAAATCTGATTTTATCATGAAAAAACATATGCGTTGAAAGCCAATGTGTCTGCCAGGGCCTGCATATGGCGGTGGGCATCACTGTTGACGGGTATATTATAAATGGCAGCCCATAAAGCCGTCTTCGAGCCATGGCGACCAGGGATGTTAGCCGAGAGATGCCGCATGAAGGGCATATTACTCCCACTGACCACCGCGATGAAATGTGGGCATAATATGTGTTTATAGTGTATGATATGACTGGTATTGTTCAATTTATAATATTTTAACCATGTAAAACAAAATTTGAATAATTACCTTATATTGATGCGGTTGTAGTACATGTCGATAAAAATAACTTGTGTCCTAATTTAACATTTATTTCTCCAGAAAAAAATCAATCTTTTTTTGCACACTCCGTAATTACGATAACGTCTTTTAATTAATATCTAAAGATTATTCCGTTTTCAAGAACATAACTTAAATAAGACCCTTTCTCCAGAGCACAACCTGAATATTGCTACAGAATCATAAAATCCTAAATCATAATAAGGCTGCTGTGTCTTTCAATCACTTACTTGAGAGCTAAAACTGCATTATTAAACGACTTCCTATTAAACTAACTGCAAGACAGCGAACTTAGAACCAAGGTATGTTAAACAATTATAAAGGTATTTCTTCATTAACTTGCTCTTCTTTCAGCACTACCTTCTACTAAGGTCAATTATTTACTTCACGACTTTAATGTACTCTATTTTGTTATTAATAGAATTTATAAACTGTCCACATTCTAGTTTTATAAAATGAACAAGATCTTTTTGTGACGTCTATGCTATTTCACGTTTTAAATTTACATGTAAGTTGCAAAATGTAATTGAGTCAAGGTCGCGTATGCACAATACTGATCCCCCTTAGAAAAACCAAATATCATGGTTGGAGACGGAGCACCCTGATATTGAAATGCTCTCAATTTTCACAATGCGTCCTCAAGAGCTGAGTAAATAGTGTAAGAAAATTCCTAACTCAGGTATAGTGGGATTAACTACCCGGTAGACAGTTGACAGTATTTACTTACTTATCCGCGCTTTGAAAAAAAATCTAACCGGGTACGACATTAAAGGGAATCGTTATGAGTTCATTTAGCTTTATAGGAACCTCCTTGGTGAAATAATACAAATACTAGTAGATTAGTTAGAAGAGGTTCATTCAAAAATACCGGTAGCGTTGTTTGACTTGTGTCTCTAGGAGTCGATGTTCTGTGTTTTTCTAGTTGTCTTGTTTTTGTTTCTTCTTTTAAATACATCGCAGCGACCAATTATGATCATAATAGTGACGTCCAGCTATTTTGGAGGAGGAAGACAAATGTCTTAGAAGAACGACCGACGTATCCCAGGTCAGCGAGAAGACCTTCCCAAATTAAGTCCTTCGCCCCGGACGGGACTCGAACCCACGCGGTGAGTGGCTTAGCAGGCAGAGGAGTTACAAGTCGGCGAATCTACCACTACGCCGCGGGCGCCCTCTTTTACTTGTTGTAATAAGCTGTATGGCTGGCAAATGGATATCAAAACAAAAACTGTTATGTACGTATGTTTCACTCCATTATTATAAACAATGTTTTGTATTCTTTTTAGAAACTAAGTTTGTCAAAAAATGTGACGTTTTGAGCCTTAGTGCTAATGAAATAAGTAGTATGAGATGATATTTCTGAACGATCGGTTTTTATTGACTGCAGTATCGATCTTGTGGAATAACTTAAGGTCAGAAATGCGTTTATATAAAATACAAATAATTCAGAATACGATGGTGTTTAGTTAATTTGGTATTTATTTGTTTCAAAGTTGATGCATTTGAAATAAACGAGTTGCAGTAATACGATCAGTTTAAGAATTGCAATTGACAAGTAACATATATATATAACTAATACTATAACTTAAACTTAACAAAACAAATCTAATCGTGCAAACAATACTTTTTTCAATGATATCCAATGAAGCTGGTTAGTGAAATAGCTCCTATCTTTTTAACGGGATATGGCGCAGTCTTGTGGAGTGTAAGATTTTACGTCAACATAATTTAGCCTTTATTACCACTTAAACGCATTGATGGAAGTTACTGATTTATGAGAAAACTGGAATCTGAAGACACGGACCACCCGTGTAACGGGGTATGAGACCGCCGTACATTGTACATTGTGTTGAAAGTTCAGATTCAAACATGTCCCTTGTGCTTTAGTTTAAACATCCTAAAGGAAAGAATGCTAAATGATTGATACACAAACGCCTTGACTTAGTCTCGGATCTCCCCAACTTAATATGTATATCTTTTTTTCTTTATTATTTTGTTACGGTGCATCGACACGCCTTTGCTCATATAGGCGACGTACGGCTTATTATTGTTAGAGGAAACCAAAGACTAGGTCGAACCACCGGCGCACCGTAGAATTTCCCCACATGAAAGTTTCCGTCCAGACCGAGACTCGAACCCATGCGATTAGGGGCTAAAGAGTTACAAGTGGGTGACTCTGACTGCTCAGTCACGGGTACCTCCAATTACATCGATTTGAATCTTGATAAACACTGAATGTATTGTCGGTTTGTGGCTTAGTGTGCACGAAGCATAAACATTTGTATTACAAATATCATTAAAAGTAATCAAAATTAGTTTGAAAATATTTACCAATATTAGGCAATAAAAGTGGATGACATTTATTAACCAATTTATTCAAAATATATCAATATATCTTAATGAAATGTGATGATTATCTAACTATTGTAATTTATATTATATTTATATTGTCTAATTTTTATGATGATATTCTTTTAGAAGGAAAGAATGTGTAAGATTTATTGCTACACATTGTATAATAAAATGTCAGTCGTGGCGTGTAATCGTTGATGAGACTGACGATTTTGATTACTAACAACCGTCATAATATATCTTAGATTCGCGAATTGTATATGCGCTTTAAGATTTAATTATTTATATGCATTAAGATGCGCTTTAATATTGCTGTACACGCAATAAAACAGGTTGAGAATTGTTTTCTTTTTTTTAAAACTGAATCCACGTTTGCATGGATAGTACGCAATGAACTCTTCCTTTTTCAAAAAAAAAAACTTGTTAATCAATACACGACCTATAATGTCACATTTATGGTCAAGTGAAAAATAGACGAAACGTTGTTTTGTTTGTTTGTTTGTTGTTGTTGTTTTTTGTTTTGTTTTTTTTGTTGTTGCTTTTCGGAACATCCTGAATCTAGAACAAGTAGGAACCGTGCGTAAACTTTAAGGTTTTCAGCCATATTTTCAGCGCCAGACCGTTTTTGTAGGCATGCTGCGTGAGAAAACAAAATGACCATGATGTGATGGAGATTAGAGGGTTAAAAATGCCTCTGGGTCGAACGTTGGTGCGCTAGCGTGTCGAGAGCGATATCCCAACGAGAGAAAAGCCAAAAAAAACGCCAAGACGAATCATGACCTGTACCATTACCACGTCCGAATGTAACGACCTAGTTTACTGTTTCCGTCTACAATGCTCAACCAGAAAATAAAAAATCTGTCTACTATTCAATGTGTTTATTCTGATAAATAGCTTTGTTTTCAACAATGTCAGCAATGTTTCTGGGTTGCTTGCATCTCTGATGCTTCTGCATTAGCGAAGCTATTGAAACCTTAGATAGTTTTTCTTCATCGACGAGTAAGGATCTATCAATCTGGATTTCTTGGAGAGTCTAGACTTTCCACTCATGTCGTGCTTAAATACATAGAATATTTTTCCTGTTTCTTAAGCAGTAATAGTTGATGTAAACTGTTTTGCAGACATACTCTATCATCTGACCCTCTGTAGTCAAATATGTCATTTGTCTAGAAGTCTGGGGTGAGTATATTTGATGGTTCAGGGCAATCATCTTGGTTTGAAATTTAACAGGAACACAAAACTTATCAACATTTGTGATAAAATTCATGAAATTATTACACGGGTATTCTTTTGATTTCTTCTGCTTACTGTCGGCTTTACTTTTTTTTCTTGTATGACTCATGCATTCAAGTAAAGAGTTACTTAAGAGCAAATTTGAAACATTGCATCAGAAATTGCATTTCATGCAATAGTATAATTATAAAGAACTAAAGTGTATTATATAACATAAGAAAATGCAATATTAAAAAAAAAAACGTTCTATCAACAGCATAAACCGGTATAAATTAGCCATATTTAACGCGGCTTGTTTTAATAATTCATTTCTTGTATTTATATCATTTTTATTAATCATTTGAAATAAGTTAATTCACAAATTGTTGTATTTTTAAGATATGTAAGTTATAAAAAATAAGTCTATTTATATTTAATGGCGTTGTCACTGTTACTTTAAAAATGTGGGGCTGTTGTTGTTGCTTTCTGGAAAATGAGCTTTGTGGTGTGTCGTCCGATATGTGTGTTTTTTACTTTGGTAACTTATTGGGAGGGGTAGGGGGACGGAGTGGGATGGAATGACAATCCATTTAGCCGATATGTTAATAGTCTAATTGAATTTTTATTTAGTAACACGTAGTAGGTGTTATCTGGTTCTATGATTATGTGTGTTAATAACAATAGTCTACGGTTCAGTTATTTCCCCTCATATCAGCTTGTCAATGTGATAACAGAATTAGTGTTGAACTTTCCCAAGGATTAAACAATGCATGTACATGTAAAAAATGTACATGAATTCTTTTGGATTCGACGATTTAATGTTCAAGCAGAGCAGTTGCGTGCCCACACGGGTGGCGGCACATAAGTGCATTAAATGGTTATATAATATGGTTATATAATATGGTTATATAATATGGTTATATAATATGGTTATATAATATGGTTATATAATATAACAGCTCAAGAATCTATAATTTGTTGTGTGACCTTAATAAACTCAAATTAGAAAATGCACCATAAAATAATAGTGCGTGTAAGTATTGTTTAGGTTAAATTTTAAGTGTATGCGCGAATAATAAAGTTTCTTGCGGCGTCTTTTATAAATCATCTTTGTTTCCGGACTTGTCTGAGTAAATCATTATGTTAATTTTAAAACATTACAATTTTTCTAATTTTTCATCACCAGTCCCCCTAACGAACATACCAAATTCAATATTTACAGAATATATTTAACCGTTATTATATCTTAATTAGAAAGATATCAATTGTTCTGGTGTTATTGTGTTCTTATCAATATGTTGTTTTATACCTTTGTTAAACAACCATTTGATATTCGTTTATTTTCAGGCTCCAAATCCAAGCGATTTGATTGATGTTTATTATTTATTCATTTTAGACATACTCAAACTGTGTATCAAATCATCCCTCTGCTGGCCAAATCTAGATCCATTATTAGAAATGTAATACACCACATTCACTGTAACAGTTTCAGAGATTTCAGCTTGTTTTGAATAAAGACCAACAATTTGGCAGCCAAAAGTCAGATATTCTGGGAAAATACATTTAAATGAATCGCTTTCATATATTTTTTTTATTTAATTTTCGCAAGAAAAGAACATAAGAGTTATCTATTAGTATATACATTGCATCGACATCATTATGGCATTGTCCGGCTAAAAGTAGTGCAGAAAGATTTTTTTTTAAATGTCTGGGTAGAACCACCGACTCTGATATGATAATTTATTACACGAATTATTTTTATTTTACTTTTCGAAACTTATTAACGCTTACCCAGTCCTAATGACGACCTAATTGACTTCAATCATGTCTTAATCAATCATATTAAAGTACGGGTGATGATGTGGGTCAACTTGAGGTGTTGTCGTATTATTATCTGTCCGGTATACCACACTGACTTGTTGACATCGATGTAATTATTGTATGAGTTGACATTTTTATCTGATGACAATACTTTGCTATCAAATACAATCTTCAAAAGCAGACAACATTTCAACCATGTTTAACTATTGAGATTATGTATATCCTGATTGTCAATAACAGTTAAAAGTTCAAAGATGTTCTTATAAAACTTTCCACCGTGTGTTAAAATATTGTCAGTTTTAATACATGCGTATGTAATAGTTGGCAGAAAGTCGTTATTTTAATTGGTTTTGTCATGATTTTAAATATTGTGTCAAATTATTCATACAAGTTATATATTATATTTTATATTTTTGACGTTATGATATTCTTTTTTTGTAAATTTTTCAAACTGATGCATTTTTATTGCCATTACATCAGGTACAAGATAAATTGAGAAAGATATTAAGATTAATTAAGCCATATTTAATTTAATGACTTTTAAATGCGCATGAACGATTCCCTAAAACATAAAAGAGAAAAAGTAAACGTCATATTAACCACTTCTACTGAATGTTTGTCCTCGTTACCAAAATAAGCATGTTTGCATGTGTTGTCAAGTACATGTAACATAAACAAAAGTAGTCCTGCGCTGGAATACATGGCATCCAGTGCAACTTTATTACTCACAAAATATCTCATGCTGGCATAACAGCCTGTTAACTGTCTAGTATGTGCGCATATGTTACAACAGTGTAATATGAACAAATTAAAATAAAATTTGGGTTTGTTCCAAATTCCTTTTAAACACAAGCTGAAAAATTGATTAAATACGTTTTTGATTGTCGCCTTCTACAAAAGGGTAAAGTTAACGGTTTGTTTACTTACCGGGGTAGTTGAGAGAGGTGGTGTAGCTCCGGAGTTAAACCCGAACGGCAATACAGACATGCGGAGTGACGTAAATAAGATGACGCTAAATCAATTCGTGATGACGTCAGTTGTCCGGCTTCCGTGACGTCAGGTCATTTATGCCTGGCGTACTCCACAGAAATAACGTATCAGTAAATGCAAAATTATCTTAAGCAGATGCGGTATTTTGTTTACTGGTATTGTTTATTTTCTTTAATATAACTAAAATATCAGATATTGTCCGAGTCCTGATAACTGTACAAATAATCACACAGTATATCCACTTTTAACGAATACTACAAATCCGGATATGATCACGATATTCGATGTGTTCAGTATGTCCGCTTGCCTAGTACCCGATGATTTTCAAATGAGGAATGAGTTTTCTTGGAATAATCTGTCTTTTGAAGTTTTCAGAACACCGTGTTTAACATTTAATACAATAGTAATACGAGGATTCCCCTAGTAAAACTAAGCGACCAAATAACTCCGCGCCTAACATGTGTTAATACTCGTGAGCATTATCTTAAAGTATTTATCCAAGCGGTGATATATCTTATCAAAGTTGCATATTTATGCCGCAGCGATCTAACATATAGTCGTTGTTGATTTTTACAAGACCGTTCGCGCCAGCCCCCATGTTTCGACGTTCTTTTACATGTAAACAACAAGACGCTACACGATTGGCTGGCGCCGATGTGAACCTTTTTCTGATTCGCTGATTTGAGATGCTCTCCACCGCGTTCGTGCCTGGGCTGTAATTAACGCCGATATTGCTCCGCCCGGGGGCGTTTCGTTGTGTATTGAAAAGAGGAGAATAGAGACAACGTTGAATTGTGAAAACCATCGCTTAAGCAAATATCGGTTTTCTGCGGCCTGTAATTCTAACGTTAATATTCTCGGATCGAAGAGAGAATAAGGGCTTAGCCCAAAATGATTGCTTTTTCAATTGACTTGAATTGGGGGATTTATTTAATTACATTAAATGCTTTTTAGTTATATTTTGTTCGTGAAGTTATTCATATTAGCTCGTCTGTTCACGAATAATAAAGAGGGGCTTAGAGGGCGAAAAGATAACATTTGCTGTCCTCATCTTCTAAAAAAAATGCCACGGAAACAGATCTAAGTGGATTTGGAACTGACAAAGGCAGAGATAATGCCTGAATCTTGTATCTCTGTAAATTCGATGTGCGGAAAGCACACTCAGCCGTGTATTAGGTTGTTTCAGCCTTGTTCCAGATGGCCGTAAAAGGGTCTCCCTCAAGCCTAGATTCGGTGGTCACAAGTCCACGGACACTCCGAAAGATAGTTTCAATATCCCCCATTGTTTTTCTGGTTCACCCAATATATCCGGATATTTCCGGGTGTCAATCAATTTTACGCGATTTAATTATCTAGAGTTTTATTCAAAAATCATTTACGGAAAAAGGTTTATTTCTTCAAGAAATCGGCATGGTGTATATGAAGATGTGGTTGTGTGGGGAGAACAATTTTGAGGCAGTAGGAGACAACAGAATACAACAAAACAGGCAGTTCGTTACAGATATATAACATGTAATTGATATTGTCAGGATAGAAGGAAAGTATAAAGAAAATGATTTTCGAGTTGATATATTTATTATACTCATATGTATAGTTTAATGATGAATGTTGAACAGCTGTTCTTTATAGAAGTCATAAATTGCAATTAAATGGACGTTGGTAAATGTATATGAAAATATGAACTGGTGTATAAAAGAGCTGTAATAGTTACAGATAATACAATTTATAAAAGAAATGTGTGTTTTGGGGTTATACGTGTCCTGGTTCAAACTTAAAGAAATGAAATGGGAATATCTGAAATTATTTTCAAGTTCAACAAACTTAGTTCTTTGGAGAATAAATCTTAGCAATTAAATGACCCCACTAAATGTACATCTTTATCACGTCATAATAAATACCCAATGAAGTGTACATATGGAAGATATATTGCTGTAAAATGAATAACGCTAAACAAGTACGTGTTGATCTTCAAATTTTATTTGACGAATAATTGCAGCTTGGTTTACTCAAAACAACTAGAAAGGACTTAGCTAATGATTTTTATTAATTGTTTTTCCGAGATAACATTTTATTAACTGTGTGGTTAGCATGCCCGGATCTAACACTGGCGATGTAGGGTATGTGGGAACAGCTCGGAAGATAGATCTCCATATAAATTCGGAGGGAGGGGGGGGGGCGAATCCGCCGAATTCAGATGGAAACCCGTTAAAGAGATTTTCGAGAAAAAGGGGAAAAAATATAAATTATAAATATATATATATCGCTCCGACATCAAGACGATACGGAAAGAAATTTAATTATGAGTCATTGCTTAAACGAATATTTTGTTTTAGTTTTATATGTAATAGAAACATCTTCCTTAAATATTAGATTATTGTAATATAATAAAATTCGATATTACAACTTACTATTAAATTGTAACATGCGGGGTTTTTTCGATGTTGATGATAATTTGAAATTTAGTTTCTATAATTTCTAATGAATGTAAATTAAAAATAAAGTAAAGTAAACTAGTGTGTATGTACATTTAAAACAAGACCAGACGAAGAACCGTTGCAAGTACACCAACAGTTAGTTGAAGAAAAAATAATTATATATAAAGTAGTTCAAAGGATGCTATATTTTTACGCGCTCTAGGTAGTGGGTTATGCAAAGAAAGTAATTCATTTTGTGTTGTATTTCATAGTCACATTTAAAAATAGCTTAAACAGGCTGGCCATACTACTGTGAACATTTGATAATGTGTATTACTACGGGTTTTAACTGTGCGACACTCTTTCCATTAACACACTATAACAGAAATACGTGGAACTATTTCTTGACGCGTTAGGAATAAACTGTTAGGTCTGCTACATTTCCCTAAACAGTAACACAACAGAAGACATTTGCATTTTTGTATGGTCATTCAATGGAGCAAGATAAAACTGAAAGTGCCTATGAAATAAAAATGCAGCAATTTAACAGAACAAGAGATTAAAACACAGTCTTTCGGTCAATGCAGTCACGAACTCCATCGGTAGAGAGTATGAAAACCGTTAATTTGGACGGCATAAGGAAACAAATGATCTGTCTTTGACTTAAATGCGTTTTACCACAACTATATGACTGTTCAGTTTTTGTTTTGTTTTTTTGTTACCTTGCACCGACACAAATATGGTCATATTTGCGACATCCAGCTAATTATTAGTGGAGGAAGACCCCAGACTTTCGTCTGTTTGATAAGAAAACCTCCCCACATGAAAGTTCTTTCCCCGACCGGGACTCGAACCCACGCGGTGAGGGGCTGAGGAGTTTCAAGAAACTATATGAAAAAAATGTGTGTTTTCAGTTTCATAAAAGTCCAATATGACGTTGAATGTTGAGATATACGGTCTATACAATTAAACGGATACAGAATAGAATATATGACCGTGTTTACATCGGAGTAGTACAAAGTAGTTTTCACATTAAACACACTATTTCACGTTTTTTGATACTCGGCAGGAATCGTCTGCATCTTGAAACCAGGTCTATTTATGTTGCTCTCTACTTGAATATCACATTTATTTTCACTTGGAATTAAGTAACACGTCATTTATATGGTTTGGTCATGAAAGAAATCCACCCTTAAACAAGTACTCGAATAAATTATCCGTGCAACTGAGCCTGTTGGGCACAAAATGATAAAGTCGTGGCAAACGGTGTTGATCTAGATTAGTTAACTCTCGCTTCAATATATCTGATCAGGCTCTTCAATATTTGTAACATAATCTGTAGAAACGCGTTTATTTTCTATCTTTCTTATTTAAGAAATTGTTAATGTTTATGTTAGTTAATTGCACACCCAGTGGGAAAAGGGTTTAGCTGTTTGAACCACGCGCCGAGATTCAATATTTGAGCGTAGGTTTACAAAGTGTTTGCCGTTTTAATGTTTCAATTATTTTAATACACCTGGTAAAGATGGCAGATTCTTGAGAGCAATACAGGGCTCTAACAAGTCGATTTCTTTCGTGCGGTTTGAAGTGGGCATACAGGAAATGGTAAAATTCCTGAGTCAACAATTATTAAAAATCGTCATAACCATCTGTTAAAGTGGATTTAAGGCTCTTTTTAAGATGGCCAAAATGTCATGGTCCAATTTCATAATTGAATAGGTAAACATTAACAGTGCATATACACGTACACGCTGAACAACTTCTACGTGTGTGACTTATAACTTAAATCATGGAAATACTTAGGTGCGCGAAGTTAGCGCAGCATTCATTGTTCGATATTGGCAAGACACTTAACATGAGATTCTGGCCCAATATTCGACTTGACATTCAGCAGGACATTCGAAAAACACAAAATTTAAATTTTGTGCCTGCTGAACATTCGCCACAAAGTTTTCTTTAATATAAGTATGACTTATTTGCTTGCTCAACATTCAACAGGACGTTAAAAACGCCAAATGTCTGAGCACTTAAATGTCACCATAAAACGTATGGTAGATGCAACCAAAATACTTCTGGTTTGCAAAAAAAAGGTCAGCCTCGTGCCGATCTGGATCTACACTGTTTGTTTAGACCTGTCATATCAGTCTATGGCAGGTTAAGAATTTGTTTTATCAAAGATTTTCCATACAAGTGTATAGACGTCCTTGGGGTTACAAAGTTCACGAGGTTCAAATATTTATCATGGACTCATGGGATTGTTGAGTTAGAGTCGCATCAATGCATGTAAATAAAGTGTCTTGTCTCATAATCCCACGCTAGTGAAGAATTTAGGTTTGTGCAATTAACAGTCAGGACAGACTAATTGGTTTGAGTGTTTACTAATTGGTGTTATTGTTTACTAATTGATGTTATTGTTAAAGTTTAAAATGCTCCATTGTGGTGTGTTGTTTTATGTGTTATTTTATTAAAGAATATCATAGCATAGCTGTATATACCAGTTTATCATCACAATTTATGTTTGAGACTTTTATCTTTATTTCAATGTGCGACAAATATACCATCCAACTTCAAACTAACAACAAACCTAAATGTTTTACAATCCTCATACGCATTCTTCTCCTGCTCATCCTTTCTTCTTTACCTCCTTCTTCTCCACATCATCATCATAAACAACGACAGCAAAAACATCATCATCATCATTAACAACAACAGCAACATGTGGCCATGGTTTTATCAAGTACATATCGATAAATAAATCATTTTATGTGATAATATTTTTTAACATTGTCACTGTCCCTCTTTTCTTCAGTCTCTTTATACTGTTTTATCTCTCTTCCCGCTAATTTCTCGTCTTCCTTCGCATCTTTCTTCCTATTTTCTCACTCATTTTGTTCCTTCAATATCTTTCTTCCTCTCTTCCCATTTACTGTATGTTCATCTTTACAATACAAGTAGGAACAATTTGAAGAATCATTTTTACGCAAACCACAACAATAACCAAATCAAAATCTCGCTTTCCTTCATTATCTTTAATCACGTCACAGTCTCAAAAAACCTTAACTTGAAACCTTACAAACCCTCTCAAATACAGGCGAGTAAAATGGAAATCATTATCAAAAGATACTCAAGCTGGGGTCACTCTTATTACTACAATTGTTGCAACATGGATGACGCCTTAAAGAACCCTGTAGTGAGGACTACGCACCCTTTAGATGGGCAATGATGGTTTAATTCCGAGATCTGTCAAACAATCAATTACCTCTGGATTGATTGGCCATTTTCTGGTATTTAATTTCACCGTATGTGTCCCGGCTCGCTCTATAGTGGCCGAACATGACCGATTGTGGCCGAATTGACACCATTATGGAGTTTCCATGTGTCCATATGGTCATTTTTACCAACTCAAGTGCCCGGAGATCGCTCCTGTCCGAATGTTTGACTACAGAAGTGACAATTAGTGGGTCCGCCTAAATATCCCTAATTCACCCATCCACAAAGTACTGGATAAAATCAGAACATTATCGTGGGAAGTATGAAAACGTGGAGTCGTAATGTTCTGTATTTTTTATCGTGACAATATCTTAATTGTCACTAAAACTTCAAAGAAGTTGCGAACAGTTTGACGGAAGTTCCGCTTGTTTTAGAAACTTGCCGGTATTTTGTAGTACATTCGGGGTTTGTTGTGTTTTTCTCAGATAGAACTCTCAGGTATAAATTCCCACAGAAGACATGCTGAACAAAGTCCATATAGAGTTCTCAATTGAGTTTCAATAACAAAAGAAATAAAAAAATAGTTTGATATGATACAAACGTATGACATTATTCAACCGAGAAAGCAGCCCTTTTTCATGTAATTACCGGCAGTGTACGTATAATGTATGTTGTTAATGATGCTGTTGACTATAGTTGAAATCCTTAGGTGATGAAAGTGGTGAGATTTAAAATTGGAAATTTGAAAACAATCGTTACAATAAAGATTCAGTTTATAACACTTAAGGTTACACATGTTTGATTAAAGGCAACAAGACATTATTTTAAACGTATTCTAAATATTTAATACACAGATAAAATGGCAACAAACAATAAGATAAAACTATTGAGCCACAAGTTCTAAAACTAAGTTTAGTTTCAGCTCTTGAGACAGTTAAAACAAACAAAACATAGGACAGAAAGCAATATATATATATATGACGCGTGCATTATTTATTATGAAAGTTTATTTAAATTCAGCCAGATTCAAACAATGCGGCAAACACAATAATACAAATAGTAGAAAACATGGCGGATGTGGAAATAATAATACACAAATCTATATACGCACTGCATATTACAACGATACATCTATATGTACTGGGGCCAATTTAACTTTGTCTAAGCTGGTTAGAAAATACCAATTTTAGAGGTGGCCATTTAAGGGGGTTATTTTTACATTTCACTGAAAGCTTGTTACATTTTGTACTCGTATCTCCTTCATTAAATCCGCTGCATGATGTTTTGACAAATACATGCATTTTTTTCCAAAGAAAACATATTTCAGTCAAACTAATTGATACATGATAGGTAATAAAACACGTTGTCAATGCGGGACAGTAAAACACACGCTCTTGGCAGTTACAATAATGGTGCTGACGACACGTCATGACATTCAGACTGTCGGATGATGATCTGTGACGTCACTTCCGCCTTAGGCCATGTGACACTGCCAAAAGTCAGAACGTTGTAATAGAAATCGTAACCTGGCACTTTTATTGCAAACAAATCACAAGTCAACACATAAATTAGTGTTTTATTATATTTATATCATCAAAATAAGTGATTGTGTGTAAACAAAGAAATCAAGAAAAAAGTCGTAAAAAAGCATCAGTCTGCTTTGTAACTAAAATAATAAATTAATTTGCATGACGAAATCAATAACAATCGTAAAGTTGCAAACAAGCTATAAAACAGAAATTTAATGCGTAGTAAAGGATAATTTTATCTGTAGAATACTATTGATTTCCGGAGTTTTTTAACCAACTATGCCATGAAAATTTGATATGATACGACTTGCAGTGAATCGGTGTTTCTACCACAGCTGACAACTAAGGTATCCCGCCACTAGTTAAAATATACTAAGATCTGTTAACACTTATTCTAATCTACGTAGGTCTGCCGCCACTAATTGCAGTCTAAGTTATCATTTTTTAAATGTGTCTTTTTTGTTGCACTGTCAAAGTAAAAAACGTTAACAGTCTAAAATGTTGTAAAATTCTTATAGCATTATATTATATACATGGACAATGCATTTATAATTGTATTGTCTTAGACCACAGGATGTGCGATTTGGAAGGAAAATGAAAACTGGATATAAAACACACAATCGTTGTTTTTTCACCATCAACCATCTACGGTTACTGTTGGGTTATATCTCTATGTGTTATGTCCTATCTTGGATTTTCCTTTTCGTTATAACTTTTACCTTTATGCTGGAACCTCGGTTGAGAGCTGGCCTTGTTTAATTTATGTTTAAAGTTTGGATTCTTCTATGACCTTATCATATTTCTTTAAAATACATCAAACATTTAAACAGAGATCTTGTGATGCCTACAGAAGTGAATCCCTCGTGTGGACTATCTGTAAAGTAAGTAAACAAGAATGGAAGCTACGCAGTTTATTAGCCAAATCACCAGGACCTACCAGTGAGCCAAGAGCAAAACTTAAGACGGTCGCGTCCGGGGATATTCTGATTTGAGAATATATTAGATCATGATAAATCTCGGCCCGCTGTGCATGAATTGATTAAGCTATGCATTGAGTATAGCTCCAGATCAACCGACACTCGCAGTCTTAACAGGACCAACTCTATTTGCAGCAGAGACGCTAAAATCAACTCGTGTTGCGTATGCGTGATGATGTACGAAAATAATGATACATTAGTAGAGGACATTAGCAAATGTGGCCTGTGAAAGTATAATGGCACTTAGATATTCGATACAAAATGAATTTTATTAAGCGAGGCGATGTGGGCTGTGTTTAAAGATATTTATATTGATTAGTATTCAATTTTATTTTGTCCGCGTCGTAAAAACAAAGGGAGGGTTTTCGTCCTGGTATGGTTTTCGTTCAACTCCTTAAACACAGCGGAAGGGCTTTGTCCGGGAGGGTGTTTGTACTGGGAGGGTTTTGTCCGATAGGGTGTTTGTACTGGGAGGGTTTTGTCCGATAGGGTGTTAATACTTGGAGGGTTTTGTCCGAGAGGGTGTTTGTACTGGGAGGGTATTGTCCGAAAGGGTGTTTGTACTGGGAGGGTTTTGTCCGAAAGGGTGTTTGTACTGGGAGGGTTTTGTCTGAGAGGGAGTTTGTACTGGGAAGGTTTTGTCCGAGAGGGTGTTTGTACTGGGAAGGTTTTGTCCGGGAGGGTGTTTGTACTGGGAGGGTTTTGTCCTGGAGGGTGTTTGTACTGGGAAGGTTTTGTCCGGGAGGGTGTTTGTACTCGGAGGGTTTTGTCCGAGAGGATGTTTGTCCTGGGAGGGTTTTGTCCGAGAGGGAGTTTGTACTGGGAGGGTTTTGTCCGAGAGGATGTTTGTAAAGGAAGGGTTTTGTCCGAAAGGGTGTTTGTACTGGTAGGGTTTTGTCCGAAAGGGTGTTTGTACTGGGAGGGTTTTGTCCGGGACGGTGTTTGTACTAGGAATGTTTTGTCATATTTTTTAATAGTTTTCATCGGATATATTCAGAATGTGCTCTACAATCCATATGCATTAGTGGATTATTATTTACATGTAACGTCTTTCGCCTAAATTTTAAATGTACCATTTCGATTTTTTGTGCACCATAATCCCTCCATACATTGTATGCATGTATTAACCAGACTAGACGAAATAAGAACTCATTGGTATACTTTAATATAATTTACAAATCAGAAAGGATAATTACATAATTGAATAAAAAATTGACACAGGTGACTCCTCATCTCCTTATATGGCAAAATGTTAATTAAAATTAAACGCTTAGTGACCATCTGATGTATTAATTTGCAAACGTTTATATCATAGCCAAGAATGGTGTTTTTTGCTCTTTAATTTCCAACTTGACATTTGAATACAATTGTTGTTGTGTGTTGTTGTTGTTGTTGTTGTTGTTGTTGATGTTGTTGTTGTTGTTGTTGTTGTTGTTGTTTTGCAGGTAAGACCTATTGCCAAAACCGTATAATAATATTTTGACATAATGGTCTATAAAGGTCCTGTCTTATTATCCCAAATATTTTATAGAAACATGCATATCAAGTTGGGGAGTAAGTGTCAATCTTGGCACAATGGGCTAAAGGTATTCGTCCATACAGCATTATGCACGGGAATTATTTGTCCGCCTGTGTATCGTATTTTACCAGTGTGGGTGGTCCTAGAGTGTAGTTGTACCATTCTAGATACTGTATACTGTGAATGCTAATGTGTATACCTGTAGGTCCAGTACTCGCACGCCGGTAGCAGGAAATGCCGGTCAAACTTTACCAAAATAATGTTTAAAATGCATTCTGTATTACTGTGGTGACGTCCTGCAATTAAACACAATGAAACAATTAAAAACCATCTTGGTGACATAGTAAAGTATGTCCAACGTTATAGAATATTTAGTTGGCCTACGAAATCTCAATTCAACTCGGTCCTTGGCTGGTTCGTACCTTGAAACTTTATGTTCTCTCCAATCGTTATCCCCTATTTTTGTCATCCAACCGCACATATTTTCAGACACAGAATCTTTGCGGATGTTAAATATTCAATTACGAGGCTATAATTACACGTAACGTCGCACACATGACGGTACGTAACGTCAGAGAGGTGTGAAAATGACTGCAAGCAACATTAGGCGGACTTCAAGTCTCGTCTGCTTGTCAACAATTTGACCAAGCCGCGCCAGGGATATGATGCGAGTTGCTGAAGCTGCTTTGTTCTGTCTGTCTAAACTTGTATCGTCTGTTTATTTCCGTTAAATATGTGTGGGAATGCGTTGTCGGTCACCTGCAATAGTTTTATTCAAAGACGCATATTTGAAAGGCAATGCATTTAACAAAATTGATGGAGTTATTTTTTAAAGTTGTATGAACCATTTTTACATATATGCAATGATATATATGCCTGATTGTACATACGATATATTCAACAAAATATTTTACAAATCAACAAAAGAATACATATCTAATAGTTTTAATTCTCTTTCTGCAATATATGCAAGTATTATTGTATAAGATCATCAACAGATTGCAAAAATTTCGATCCTTAAAAAAATACAGACTCTTTTTCTTTTTTCATCAGCCTGTGAAGAAATGCAACCCCTATTCCATTAAAACATTTTCCAACTATAATGATTATTTAAGCTGATTGCCGACACAAGCCTCACTAACCCTTTTATGCAAGAGGCTTATCTGTCGCTAAACTCCTCACGTCTTGGACATATCTGGATTATTTCCTCATCAAGGAAACAGTCCAGATGCCTCCGATCGTAGATTCATTATCGGTCACCATCGGACTTTATCGCCAATTCGATAACATTGCCGCTCGTGTCCGTATTTCCGAGTTGTTTTACGAGTGTTGACATTTTGGATAGCTTCGAATTGCTTTGGTGATTCAATTTGATCTGCGTCTTGATTGAGTCGAGGAAGAACATCGTCCTGTTAATTAAAAGGCGAGAGGGTCTCGCAGATAGGGAATTGGTTGAATGGTGCGATGAAAGGGGTCTGAAAATAAACCGACATTGGATTGAGGAATTATTTTATTTACAGCAGCAATATAAAATTATGGCGCGAACGAATGTCGATAATAAAAGAGTAGAAAGACCTGGCCAGCATACATGATACATCAACAAAAGTTCGACAAACTGTGAGGATGATCGTGATTGATGATGATGATGATGATGATGATGATGATGATGATGATGATGATGATGGATGATGATGATGATGATGATGATGATGATGATGATGATGATGATGATGATGATGATGATGATAATGATGATGATGGATGATGGATGGTGATGATAATGTTGATGATGATGATGATTATGATGATGATGGTGGTGGTGGTGGTGATGATGATGATGATGATGATGATGATGATGATGATAATTATCCAAATCACAGACAAATGTCAACAGTTAATGTCAAAAAAAGGATAAGAGAAACCTGCAAACCCTACTGATGTTGTGTTGTTGTTTTTTCTGTTATCGGGTTATTAGGTTCTAAGAAGATTAATCAATATCGAAGTATAATCTTGTTTGGAAATATAAATAATCAAACAGGTTAGCTTTGGACAATGATCCTGTTTATATACAGTCTCCGTTTCATATTGTCTCCCTGTATTTCTCGTCTGGGACACGTATACAAAAACACTGGTGATGTTCCAAATACCATGTAGCGCTTTCATGTTTGTGATATGGGGGTAAGATTAATATCTCTGGAACATGCATTGTTTCATCCCCAAGAAACGCTAGCTAATTGGAAGACGCGAGTAATTATATATCTACATTTCAATAAAACAAACATTACAGTCGAAGAAACACGACGAATCCCTGTTTGTATCCCAAGATGGCCCATAACCGGAAATTTATTAACGTTAAAACGCGGATCGTACCGAAAAATTCTAGGGTCCCGGTCGCTGAAGTCGTAATTTCTTCAATCGGTGGAAAGTCATTTGTCAATTATAACATTGGAACGGGTTTCAAATGTCAAGATAAAATCCGAGTCGGCCAAGTCTTAAGGGAGCAACTGTCAATATCATTTAAATTAGATGAGTGAGTGTTGGAAAATAGAAACGTTGTTTTCATTAAGGGTTGTGTTAAAATTATTAAAAGGATAAATTAATTACGTCATTGCTCCGAGGTTTAATTCAAGATATTTTCTGTCAGTTTGCTTCAGTTAGATATCAGATTAAGATTCAACTTCTCGTGGTCTTTAAGACAAAGTGCGTAATTAAGTCACTTAAACTATTGATAATGTATTAAAGGGCTACAGTCACAAGATATGGATACTGTTCAGACCATCAGTCCGGGGAGCAACTTCAACTCTTCACTCCAGAGATCATGTTCCTTTAAATCATAGTTACCTGTCACCAAAAAAGGAAAATCTTCTATGGGCTTAATGGACAAGACTTAAACGAGATTATAATAGTTTATAAAATGCTATGTTGTTGTTGTTGTTTTTAAATAATATGCCATTCTGATATTAATTATACCATTATTATATTATTCTAACTTCCAAGGAATGTTTTCATTTAAAGGATAAATTGTTTTTAATTTTATCACTTAAAATTTCATGGATTTTTTTTTTTTTTTACATTTTCATCGATATCGATGTACCGGACATGATCTGCATTATGGACACCTGCTTTTTCAAAACAGCAGTTGTTCCTGTTGTGTTGCCATCGAAACGTTTCCGGTGTGAGGAGTGTGGCGCTGCTGATCTAAACTAACATAATTACGTAGACACGGTTCTGGTACAATAACAGACAATAATTGAGCTGATAATATAATATAATATAATAAATATACTAAAATAAATATACTAAAATAAAATAAAATAAAATAAAATAAAATAAAATAAAATAAAATATAATATAATATAATATAATATAATATAATATAATATAATATAATATAATATAATATAATATAATATAATATAATATAATATAATATAATATAATATAATATAATATAATATAATATAATATAATATAATATAATATACATGTCACATAATATACATGTCATATAATAAACATGTAAATATAAATAAAAGTTAAAGAAATAGTAATGATGGTACTTAAATTATATTTAAGAAGTGGTGGAAATGTACGTGTGTATCTGATTGCTTGTGTTGTCATCATTTTGTGAGAATATCAAAATCGTGTAGAATGTAATTTGTGACGGAAAGATTATGATATGTTGAACTATGCATGATATGTATGTCTTTCTGTCCGTTGCCCGGACGCTCGTTTCTAAATTCCAGTTACAAATTGACTTTGATGAATAACGTGTGTGCTGTTTGTCCACCTTTTGGACTGTCGGAAGTAGTAAGTGAAATATTATAAAATGATTACTTTCACTCCTAATAAGAATAGGCATGCACTTATTACGTAAACACAATTATATTTTCTTGCCAGGAACAATATTTTTACGGATGCAGAATGTTGTTTCAGGATGTACTAACGAGGACTATTCTTCCACAGCTAATCCAAATCAAGTAACCTCGTTTGATTGACAATAACTTTTGGATTAACAAGACTAGTCGCTCTTTCACTGGACTAAACAATTTTGGAGAAAAAAAAGACATCTGGCATGAGAATGAATCCAACACATTAATACCCTGATAAAATATCGGTGTAATTATTTATGTGAACACCGTGATAAATTATGAAATCGTGCAAGGATTAGAAATCCGCATTTTCTCCCCTGTAGGATTAGCGACTGGATCTGTTGAAATGCCGCGCAAACTCAGTTTCCATGGCAACTTAACTACAATTGTCGTCTGTTACAAATGTTAATCATAATCTTATTTTCATGATCATTGCGTCTGGCAAGAAGGGTTTATTGTTGATATTAGCTGTCACAGTATTTAACCAACAGTTGGAGATCTGTGAAAGTATATTGTGGGATTTTCTTTATGTTTTGCTTCACAAATTTTAAAAACAACTGACCCCGTGCGAAGTCGTCGATTTACGCTCTTAAATGCCCATGGGTTCAAGCCCCATTTCAGCTTGAATTTGAGTTTCGTGGCTGTTGTTGTTGCTGCTGCTGCTGCTGCTGCTGCTGCTGCTGCTGCTTCTGTACGTCTGCGGCTTGGGGGATAACATAAATATGCGCTTTTTCAACACCAAATGGAAATGTCGCACAACACTGAGCCCTAGTGGAAGATTTAAAATAAAATATATATCAATTTGTGCTGATTCGTGTGTTATTGGTTTTGTTGTCAACTGCCTGTAATTGGTCTAGGACTCGCAGTCAATGATTTTAACTTCCAGTTCTCGGACCTTCGTTTCCTGAAATTGTAAGGTTTGGACCGAGTTAGTACTGGAGATTATTCTAAAACACCTGGTCGACCAGACCTAAGTTGCAAGCATAGGAAGAGTAATAAATAGCACCGCTGGTTCTACTCAGACATAAGTCTGGGATCTTTCATCACCGATTATTCGGTGGGCGTCATCACTGTCACCATAATTATGCGATGTAACAAAACAATAGTAATAAACTGGCTTTCACTCATTGGTGTAAGAAAAAAAAGCTTTGAACATAACAAACAAATTGATGTTGCTTACAATCGCCCACACCTGTTATGAAAATTGGAGGTATTGGCTAAGACTAATATATTATTTACTGTTTTATTCAATGGTGAAACTCAAAATGAAGCAATTCACATAAAAAAGACAATTCCAAAGTCTCATCGATCCACGTTGAAGATTTTATTCCAATCTGTCGGATCAATACCCAGACAGCAGTCGTTCAAACTACGACCGTATTTCACAGTTACTTTTTTCGTTCCTATCTGACAAAGAATCTAAGGCCTTTTAAGCATAATTACCTCCCTTTAAAGTGGCTTTATAAGATAAGAAGCACCCAACTTCCGGTTTTCAAACTTGATCCGAAATCTAACGTCAGTCCATGCCGATCTATCCGCTCGTCGTTGCGTGTTTTCTTGTAATGAAATAACGTCCGACTCAGTTAAATTACACGAAATGTTTCCGTGAAAACACACCGCGAAATCAAGTCGAACTTTTATGGTATATCCTACATTATTTTGCTTTCTTTTTTCTGAATTGAATTGATTGCTGCCCGAGGCGTTATGATTTAATCGCTGGACGTTGCTTTTTATTTGGCTCTCTTTGGAACATCATTGATCCAATGGCGTAGGAGCTGCAATTTTATGTCGTAAATTACTGACAAAAACATTAAAAAGCCGATTTAGAACTGCCATTAGGAAATTGATATAACAATTTTGCAGTGTTTTATCTGTATTTACAAGATTTGCATATTGATTATATTAAAATGATAAGTTCTCGGCGATGCGGCAGTTTCT
Source organism: Sinonovacula constricta (assembly GCA_007844125.1). NCBI lineage: Eukaryota > Metazoa > Mollusca > Bivalvia > Cardiida > Solecurtidae > Sinonovacula > Sinonovacula constricta. Next base: position 23,571,931 of record CM017565.1, read on the forward strand.
ATTTTGTTGATTTTATTATTTACTGATATATCTTGATTAAGATTGGGTGCCCCTTGCGGAGAGGCTGGAACCACGACTTACACTAGTAAATGTGTTCCAGCTAACCTGCGGGGCTCCGGTGGTTCTTTCTTGAAATGTTCCGGAGGTTTTCTGCAGGAAAAATAGACGGACTTCTCTACAATGTCCATGGTTGTGTCACTGTAATGTATTCCAAATAGCAAACAAATCATTTTCAGACAAATGGGCTTTACTTGTTATATCTCTGTGTTGCAATATTTTAATCAAATGGGTCATCGGAATACTATTCTGACTTGGTTAATCATATTTTACTGGAGAAGGCAAAAAGCTTTTAGTTTTTTAATAAATCTTTTGACCTGGTTTTATAAATAAAAATAATTAAAACATATTTTCTTGCATTTTAATACAGAGTAATTTAATAATGTAGGGTAGATGTATTTGTATTGCTAATTGTTTGTAGATAAAATAGTTTTGCCTTGGATTTAAGTAAGAAAAGTTTAACATTAACTTAACCATTTAAACTACTTTCCTTTTTTTACCAAATACTTATATCAATATCTTTACTGATGATGACATTGATGATGATTGATGCGATAATCATTAAAATGATGATGATGATGATGATGATGATGATGATGATGATGATGATAATGATGATGATGACGATGATTAGTAGTAGTTGTAGTAGAAGTAGTAGTAGAAGTAGTAGTAGTGGTATAACTATTATTATTTTAATTATAATTATTATTATTATTATTATTATTATTATTATTATTATTATCATTATTTATTACAATTATTATTATTATTATTATTATTATTATTATTATTATTATGATGATGATGATGATGATGATGATGATGATGATGATGATGATGATGATGATGATATTGATTGAGCAATGTGGTGGCCCATGGCATGTTCACTCTGTCAGACATAAAGTGCTTAATTTCTGGCATGTTGCCTCTAATGGGAATAATAAGATAAAGCAGAGAAGATAAGAACCACGAAACTGACCGTCGGGTCTGCGAGGTGCAGCATATACCTGTACCAGTACATAATAACAAATGTAACTTCACTATAGGGATTTAGTTTACCTAATTGTTTAAAGATGGCTGGTAAAAAATTATTCTTTTATTTTCAAATGTATATTTAATTATTCTTAACTTCGGTCCAAGGATGGACCAAGGGATAAATGCATCACAAATTTTAAAGTCGTTTTTTTTTTTATTTTTACCTTAATTTTTAGACCTTTGAAAGAAGTTATATGTTAGTTTTTCACTTAGAAAATCCAAATATTGAATCAATTTATTATGTTTATGTTCCTATTTCAACTAACTGACACAAAGGAGCCGCATGAATTATGAATCAATGATCAAAGCCTGTTCGACTGAATATCCACAAAATATAACATCACCTCATTAGTTGCGATCGTCCAACTGTTGGACATTCGTGCTTCGTAGCCGTAAGTTGCTTAAATATATGTTGTTGATTTTGTTTGTTGTGTTGTTGTTTGTTTTATTTTTGTTGTTGTTTGTATTATTGTATAAAAGATGTATTACTTTATTTGGAACACTTCAGATATTTTCGCTCATTAAAAGACCTTTACGACAAGAGCATAAGATAATGCGAATGATACTTCTTTCTTGACTGCACCCTTCAATTTTGAAGGTAATATTAGATATCTCTGTATAGTCTATGTGACATTAGTCATTAAGTTTATTCGCTATCTCAAAATCTCACAAGACCCTCCTTCCAATTCCACTCTCTCTGATTCCTCACGCCAGACCTCTGCTCCTTGTTTCGAATCAAGATGGTCAGTGCCCAGGTAATTACGTACATGTAGACTCTAATTGACCTAATTAGACACAAGATACGTCACATCTCATTGGTTATAAGACCATCTTGCCGCCATATCAATCCGCGCAATCAGTCCGGAAATAAATTGTAAACTGAGTCCGCTGAATACTGAAAGGCCCGAAGAATGTTATGCATTATGGAATTGTGTGACTTCTCAGCATAGAAATGGATACCAGTTAATTGTTCTGATTGTAGGGTTAGCTTTATAATATTTTCATACTTTTTATCAACCCTATTGCATTAGCCAATCAGATCGATTTATTTCCGTATTGGTCCTGTTTTTATATTTGCCCTATTTTCTAGTAATGGCCGGGTTACGACTGGCTCAGCAAACTTGGGGAGAATAAAACGGGAAAGTAAATGCATTACCACACACAGTAAAAATAAATAAGAAATTTTAAAAAAAATGTAATATCAACAATCTACTCTGGGTGTGACTTCATATTAACTTTATCGTTTACTTTGGGAAAGGGTATTTATTAGCATATGTATACGTGTTAAATAGTTAAATTTAAATTAGGAGCAAGCAGACCATCTTCATTTTTGGTTTATTGTCTCTTCCAAAACTGAGCTGAAAATGGCTTTTGTTGTTCTCTGTTTTACAATTCTACGTCCAGCATGTTGGCTGACTAATTACAATATATTCTTAATATATATATCCCAAATGTACATGTAGTTCTGTCTGGTCGTTACCGTCTAGATGACTAATTAAAAAATATATGGGAAATACGACATTTTTGTCAACAAAATCCTTTAAAAATACGAACTACAAGAATAGTAAGCTTTGTCTCGTGTATTTCATGCAGGAATTAATTTTAGTTGTTTTGTGCGCGCACACACACACACACACACACACACACACACACACACACACACACACACACACACACACACACACACACACACACACACAAACACAAACACAAACAAGTGTGTTCATTTTAGACTAAAACTTCAAACTCCTACATCAACATCAGAATTATTAATTACTGAAGAGGAAAATAACTCCAACACTCTGAAGACGATATAAGATTGTTTCTCTGACTCTTGGACTAGTACAAGAGCGCACGAAACACGTGCCTTGTACTAATACAAGAGCGCACGAAACACGTGCCTTGTACTAATACAAGAGCGCACGAAACACGTGCTCTTTGGTCCAGTTAACATGACTTGAACATACTGTAACGGTATAAAATCTGTCATTAATATGCTTATGTCGTTTAAACAAAACAACACACGCTCGTGTAAAAATAAATTTAATCAGAATAAATACTTGAAGCCATAAAAATCACAATAACTGTCATTTGCATATTATTCATATACTTTAGAGATTTTTAAGTAGAATTTAGCATTTGGAACTGACAATAAATTCGCGGACATTATTAAATACTATTAATAGGTGTACTTGTAAAGCGATGAGTTAATGTACAATATTTTATTTGTGTAAACGTGAAAACTGTCAATACGTTGTTAAACTGAATAACATGAAATATGAAACCGATCTTTTGTGTTTTTTGCAGTTGGTGTTTTATCTTACTTTCGCGGTTAATAAAATCTTTTTTTCGAATGAATACCGCATAACTATCATCGAACTACAACGTGTTTAAAGGTAATTGACACACTAACCGCGTATTAATTATCCATTAAAAAAAGAAGACACAAACCCTAAAACAAAGATAATAAATCATTCATATATTAAAGTACTTAATATCATTGACCTTTTTTTCTTTCCTTCACTAGATGAGTCAATACTTTCTTTATCTTTTTGACATATGATATAAACATGTTGGTCGTATTTAAAGGCGTTTCCATTGCACGGAATATAATGTGCAGAGTTGTTGGTCACTCCCAAATGATTCAGAAGGAACTACAATCGGTACTTCTCGGAAATTACCGCGTCCTTCACAAGTAGTCATGACCGAGAAGTTCCGATTGGACGTCGTTGTCATGTAAGTCACGTGACAGTCACAAACCGAGTGACTCTCCGTGACTAATTCACCACAACACTGACCTTTCCTGCGCAAAAAGAAGTTTCCGGTTGTTGGACAACATTAAGTTTCCATCAAAGGCTTTATGACATTCAAGCGGCGTCATCTTTATTTCATAATTTCCTACTGTTTTATTCAATAAGCATCACCTGTGACAATTTCTAAATTCATAATTGTGAGTGAACGAAACATAGTCAGCAACAAACGCAATGCTCGAAGTTATATAGAAGAACTATAAATTGTAGTGAAATTCCGTAATGTTCTTCATCATTATCCCCAATGCAGTTACAATCTGTTTCAAGTACTGCCGCATTTTAAGGATGCTTTTGTTGCTTCATAAACAAATATTATATATATTTTTATTGTAATCGCAACTTATTTTATTCAATTTTGCGCTTTGGAATCCGTATTTTATATGTATAGTACGTGTAAACAATATCATCTTCCCCTGCAGGGGTTAAGGTACAATGCCTTGTCATTTTGTTTCTTACATTGCAAATACGCACACAAAAGTAGTTGTTTTACGCTTTAGGTCTGTTCAAGTATGTTTATATACAGGGATTTGCCGGCATATTTGCCGATACTGAGTAGCGAAATTTCTATTATTATAGCACAGGGGCAATTATGAGGTGCCCATGGACTGAACCCGGCATGTCCATTATATTGACACCAACAAGTAAAGCGCAATGCTGTCCCCTTAGCCCCGAGCGTTTGGAGGGAAGCCACTACTACTTCTACCAAGTCTTTGGTTTGACCCGGCCGGGGTTTGAACCCGCGACCTCCTGATCCGCAAGCCGTCGCTTTACCAGTTGAGCTATTGCGGCCGGTCGTTTATATACTAGTGCGCCGCCAAAATACAAGTGCACCGCCAAACACAATTGATACCTCGAGATATTGCGCATAGCTTTCATTCATTTTCCAGTGTTCTCGTACTTAATTGCCGTTCGTTCACTTTCGGGTCATTGCGTGTTTTCTCGTACTTTAAATAATGTTCCGTACACCATAGACAAGCCATATACCATTCGAAATGTCACATTCTCGTTGTTTACAGGTAAATACTTTTACTTAAACGTCCAAAAACCAACCCCGATTCCCCCGCTAGAGGGCGATAGAGAGCGGTTCAATATTGCCCTTTGACATCCTCACTAATTGACTTTCATTATTTACTGCTAATTGAGCGGAGACACTTTTTAAATGTCCCAGAAGATATATTTATGGTATCAATGCAAATCGTGTAAGAATTTGGCAAAATATAATCAATGCTGATTGTTGACAGTATGTAATATCTTTCTGCATAACAAAGTAAACAAGCAGTATATACAGCAACAAAAATCTACATCATCAGATGGCAGTTTATATCCGAAATTTAACTTCTTAAATTCGATTGCATATTCACTAAAAGCATCAAATATCATGTAATCGGTAAAACTTATAGTGTGTCAATAAAATGATACATTGACAACCGTCAATACATGAACAACAAAAGATGGACACATAGTTGTTCTTACAAATATATAAAAAGCGAAACTCATTTTTGATATCATTGACCCTGTATTTTGGTTTTTATTTAATTACACAAACCATTTAATTACAATTCAATAACACACACAAATACGAATTAATCATGATGTTGTTCTATTTATAATAATTCCTTTCAAACCTATGTTTACTCTAGTCTATCTTCTTATAAAACCTTAAACCGACCCTGACAGCTTTGAAAAAAAGCGCACAAATTTATTTTCCAATTTAATGCATCTGTATAACTGCATAAATCTCATAATGTGAGCCATATACTGCTTAACAGTGGTCGCTTTAAACTTACAGACATTTTAATTATTAGTTGAATAAGTCTGTTTCTACACAAACCACCAATTGCCCAAAGCTGTATGCGTTGATCACCTTAAAAATGCGTATGAACGTTAAAGGTAATTTAAAACAATCAACAAAGGTCGCCGATCGATGTTTGATATATTTGTTTGCTTCTGTTTTGTTTGTTTGTTGTTACATCGCACCGACACAATTATGGTCATATTGGTGACATCCAGCTAATTACTGGTGAAGGAAGACCCTGTAGAGTAGAACCACAGGCGCACCGCAGGTTAGCTGGAACACAACATATGCAAGTTCTTGCCCCGACCGGGACTCCAATCCTTGCGGTGAGAAGGTAAGGTGTTTCAAGTCGGTTACTCTAGCCGCTTGGACGGACACTGCCTTGTGTGATGTAAGGAACACGGTTTATAAATACCAAACTATCTAGAAACTTCGGGGAACTCTCATTCTTACTAGCACCTAATATATTTTGTTCAGAAGATATAAAATTGTAATTATCAGTCGTTCGGTAATATTTTTGCTCATTTAAAATGGCGAAAGCTTACACTTTTGGCACAATCAATGTTGATCCTTTTCTGGTCTTTGCGTAAACTTTTCCTCATATAGAATTTATTAAGTCAAATACCTTTAATAAAAATATGTTATAATTATACACGAGTGTCAGCAACATCCATATATATCAGTAATTCGGAGATGATATTCTTATAGTCAAGACATGTACAATGTTCTATAAATACAATTAGAACAATTTATCTTAAGCGCATCACTTTGATTTTCATAAAACCATCATCTCAAAGCTAACCAAACGAACAAAGACGTTAAAAAGCTAATAAAACTTTATAAGAAAAACATGTTCTTGCTAATTATAGCAAAATCTGCCATTATCAATCGACATATTATTTGTCTGCATCTTGTTCGTTTAAAGGGTTTATTTCCTTTCTCCCGCTCTGATTCGTGTCTCATTTCTTTCACCCATTATTTGACCAAACACTACAGTTCAATCAAAATGCAATTACTCCATCAAAACCCCATATCTAGCCAAGCTGACCTGAAGGCATGTACACAATGCTCGCCGGCCGTGTGATGTTTAGATGTTTAAAATCCGCTCAAACCAACAATTCCTCAAAAGAAACATCTTGTTCTTTTTGCGACTGACTGGAATTCAATTTGGCCGGAGCAGATGACCAAGTTTATGAAACAGCGACCCATCACGGAGCTAATAATCTCCGATTGTGGCCTGATAACCATGAAGCCCCTACAACAGCCTAATGTAACCATAATGCCCCATTGTCTAAATGAGCGGACACTCTGACCGCTCCCGCTGCGCGCGGTCACACTTCAAAACCAGGCCCCTTACTAAAGATGGCTTTGGGTCAACCAGCTTTGCATGCAATGAATTCATAGTTTTTATACCATTCTTGGTTTTGCTAGCTTTGCTACGGATTCCAATTTGGTTGGGCCTTTTTTCTTGATATTATCCGTATTTAATTAATTTCTGCGCTTCTGTTCCGGACAAAAGAATCCAATTGATAGATGCTTTTGCAAGTGCGAAGGAAAGTCAGATTTAATTAACGGTTTAAATAAATAAATTGAGGTCCAACTGGAATGTTGACATTTCTCAAGAAAATATATCAATGTCTGATGAAGCTTGTCATTGTTTTTTTTTCTCAGATATATACATCCATAATATGAATAAAAACATAAAGCTGGATTGAACATTAAACTAACGTGTATTATTTTAACACAAAGAGACAAATTAAAACTAGTTTGTAAACTTCAATATTGATACATCCCACAAATTACGGTACAAATCTATTAATGTAGAAATCTAAAACAAGATTAAATAAGTAAATGATACTTCATTATAAAAATAATATATAAAAACTTAAAACAACATTTAAAATTATAAAAAGATATATTATATGTGTCGTTAGCAGTACAAATAATCATACCCAAAATGCGACAATACCTGCATGGTGTAAGGAATTAAAAATACCATTTACCATTTTAATTTGCAGAAAAAGTTTTAAGAGAAAATATTTTCACCCTAGTGTTTCATCGACAAAGAATGTTTACATAAATACCATCTAGAGACTTGCCCAAAACTACGTGGGATTTGAGTCTAAACCTTAAACTTGTGTCAACACTTTCTACTTTCCTTATAGGCGCCTGGGGAGAATCTTACGTCTGAGTCATATGGATTCATGGTAAAATATTTGTTTAAAGAGTAAAATTAAAAACAAATCCCAGCTTTTGTTAGAATGTTTTGATGCTTACGTGTCTTTATTAATGTTTTTTATTCTTGGCTTAAATATTATTGTGAATTAAAAGAAATTAAGGCGATTTTATTATTACTGGCTTATGACTTTTTATGATTAATACGTAAGTTGTTATTTGTTTTCATTGACATTTAAATTGGCACCAACACAATAATGGTCATAACGACAGGATACAGAAAACGACAATTTAACTGGTCAATATAGTTTTATTATATTATTGTTGTGGGGAAAAACGCGTTTTGAAGATTAAAATATAAGTTAATTAGTGGTTTTAGTGCTTACATATCACAATTTAATAGGTGCGCTTGAGCATGAAATAGTGGAGCTTTAGCTAATTATGCTTACAAGAAAATGATTTAATTAAAGGAGTTATCAAAGTAGTTAATGTATTATTTCTATGATCGTTAATAAACATCCCCTCAAAATTCAAAGAATGGAGGTGGTAAATATATATATATATATATTTTAAAATGTCCTTTCTTAATTTCTTTTGTCTGCACAGTGTGTAAAAATATTTATACGAGAACAACTTAGAGAGTTCATCAAAAAGAACTTTCAATGTCAATGACAGAATGGTTTCTTTTAGTGTTACTGGAATACACGCCATCTAACGGGTATTTTGTGACTGTGAACCTTTCAATGTTCATCTGAAAAAATCACTAAAATTGAGCATACGATTAATATGGCTTTAAGCATAACGTGTAAATGACATTTTAAGCCCCATAAAATACAAATTGTTTCGTAGGTCTATAGATCTGTTTGTAACAATTATGGCATACCTGGGAAAGTTTTGTCCTTGTGGTTGGCGGGTTGTTGTTGTTGTTCTTGTTCTTGTTCTTATTGTTCTTGTTCTTGTTCTTGTCTTAAGTAAAATGGCTTTAATGAAATGTTTGACTATGGTTTCGGGATTTCGTAAATAAAAGTAATAAAATTAAATGTGTTAAAGGCTATGACAAAATCAACTGTTCCAATACCCTTCGTGAAGGCATTTTGATTATTAATACTGTATAGAAAAACCGATTCAGAGGTTTAATGTGGGATGTGTTGTAATGTTTCTTATTTTTAAATTTAGTGATTGAACATGAAAGTGAAAACACGATTATCATACATAAGGCGTCTGAATCATTTGTCTGTACATGGTTTACAAAAAAAAAAGTTTTATATAGTGAACATTGGGGGCATTTTAAATGTCAAAATAATTTTGTAGAAAAAATGGGGGGAAATGCAAAAAAATAGACAGAAACTTAGAAAGGCTAGAGTGTATACAATAAAACTACAAACAGGTGAATACAAATCAGTACAACATGTTTGAGAAGTCAGTGGCTTCTCGAAATACGAATCCGGAGAGATTTGCGCTCCGATATTAACTTAACTGCATTAGTTTCAATATAGTTGCACAGATCCGTATTATCACTGTCAAAATGTGCCGCAAACCAAACCTTCATCCAGCTTCCCGGCTATAATCATGTTTATTTGACAATCATTATGCTTGGCACAATATTATTGGGCTTAACTTGACTGAAAGGCTTGATCGGCGAACGATGTTTAATCAATCAAAACCCGTCCCTTGGTTGATGTGGAAACTGGGTTTCCTTTCTTCACTAGATATTATGTTACCGCCATCTTTACAACGAATTCATTCGGATGTCACCTGCTTTCTAGGCTCACTGACAAAGTGAAAAACGGGGGTCACATATTGGTTTACAAGGGGTCGGTGTACCAGACTGGACAAGTAAGATAGGTTTACAACATTTAGACAGACTCGAACACATGACTGACAGTGCGGCCTTTGTGCGGTTATTAATTGAGGTTTTGTTTTTAAAGCGTTGAAGATACGTGACAGTTTCCCGCGGGAACAAAATTTGCATAAGTCGCTTAAGTTTTTTTTCTATTTGTTGCTTGCATATTGATTTTAAAATTGGTTATATAGTCAATGTATCCAATATTTTTTGTTGTTTATTTAATTTGAAACTCTGTTTAAACTTAGAAACATTACCGTTTAAAAATTCGAAACCACTTCACGATATAGGTTTTTTTAGATAAGTCAATGTAAGCATTTTATCATGTTTAAATTTGATTTTTCTCCAAAAATAACAATAATAATAATTTTTCACATGTTTACTAAAAATTCGTTTTAGTCAAAACAAAAAATGTAGTGAAGAAAATACTTGTAAAATGTGCAAACAAGTTGTTAGCATGTTTTGTTGACACTAGTATGATTTGAATTTTACTTGATTAGTGGCAATCGGAACGCCTCGGAAAATTCATCAATCATCACTCTGTTGTATGACGGGAAAATTCCGCGAAAATTAACATGTCTGTGCCTACGACATCATCAAAACAAAAAAAGATATTTTTATATCTCTACTTAAAATGCAGTAACAATTTGTTATCAAACGAGATATAAACAGTTAAATATTGATAAATGACAGTTTATTTGATGAAATAATCCTATACACTACACCAATCGCTTTTTTGCAGGACTTTTTTATGACGTATTCTTCTTCCGACGAACAAAACGATCGTGATTCTATAAGTATTGTTGCACCAGATACATCCGAGGGATGATTGTCCCGAGGAGGGACTTACAATAGCAGTTCCGAATGGTTTAGAGGACGTACGTAAGACAATATTTGGGAAATGCTATTTTCTGAAACATACAAAGACATTTACATTGATATACGTTTACACTAAACATCACTCTAAAAATAGACAGAAACATTAAAAACGAACAGAGTCTGCGTGAAATTCTCTTGATTAATCGATAAAGAACGATACTAATTTAAATGAATAGTGATATTGAGTTTAAATGAATATAGATTTAGTTCTTTTAGGAACAACTGTCTGCTTTCATATATGATATAAAGGTTTCGGTTCGATTATTCTGTAGAAGCATGCAAGTTTTTATGTAGACATTAATGGAGTTAAACAAAAAACAATTTCGAAAAAAAAGGTAAACAGACATATGGTTATTTCATGATATAATACAAACTGCCGGTCAAAAAAAGAGATACGATGCGAGAAGATCTTAATTAAATAATGCTACAGTTAATTATTATTTAACAGATTTCAAACGTGTGTCATATTTTAATGCTTGTAAGTGCAATGCACAACCATTAGTGTGACCAGTGATTCTTTACTTCACTTACTGTAAAATTGTTTTTGCCATTTAATCAAATTGCTAAAATAACGGGAGATTAAAAGGGATTTCAAAATGGTAACTAGAGCATAAAGTTCAGTAAAACTGCCTGAATAGTATGGTGATAAACTTCACCAAACCTGCTCTTCGTGTAGTTTGTTTTTTTGTTGTTTTTTTTCATATTTTCACAATTAAAACCCTCGTTACGTACGGACTAACGTTAAAACTACGATAAAGACAACTTCTTGGACAGTAACTTTAACAGCAAGGAGAGGTATTCCTGAAGTTAATTTTAACTGGCAATATTTATAAACGGCAAGGAATTTGGACCAGCAACGATGGTTATTCGAGGACGCCGGTAGCATGTTCCATTTTTTCTAGTTAAATAGATTTTGTGAATAGGATTGTTATGTCTGTTTTTATTTCAACACCACAAAAACAAAGATTATCCTGTCATTTTATGAAATTGATGCTGGACTGATAAAAATTAAGATAAATTGACTGATCAGCCAATGAATTTGTTCGGGAAATGATTAAAATGAAGACAATCTGGCTGGAGGTATCTTTAAAGGAATATACGGTTTAATTTTTTTTTTAAATGAAAATAAGTACAACCTCGTTTTTATTATTTTCTATAACATTTATAAAAGTAATATAGCATTTTTCATAAACCTTCGTCCAAAATGACTTTTTATAGAAAGCCGGTGCTTTTGATGATCTAAAGAAAGTGTCAATAAATAGTACAAACAGTAATAAAAATAATCAAACTGGTTAAATGATACAGAATTTGATTAAATAAACATGCTACAAAATGCAATCAGTTGTATTTCTTTATTTTCATAGAATACTAAACAATTTAATCAATCGCCCTATTTCTTGTATAACAATGTATAGTTTCACAGGCGGATAACTTGTAGCGACTAATTCTATTCCTTTTCATACTGGATATTCAATTTCTAAGTCCATATTTTATTTATGTATCTACACACACACAAAATGCATTTATTTTTTTCCTTTTCTTAATGTTACATTATAAATAATATCGCACATTACAAATAACATTTCTCCCTGACACGCGCGCGGAGGAATCCATCAAACGTATTCCCCATGTGCAAAACAATCGCTGTATATATTTTAACAGAGCCTCACACCAAGTTGTCTGATATACGAAGAATAATAAAACAGATTCCATGTCATTATTCCTGTACCATTATTCTTTATCTTGTGCTTAATTTATGTCTTTCGCACAGAAAGACCGGAATACTTTCAGGAGCGTAGGAAGAAAAAATCAGCCGACCATCAATCACTAAGCGACAGTATCGTTAGAATCTTCGGTATAGAGGCTTTGTTGAAAGTAGTTCTGGTTTGCGTTGTACGTAGTGAAGGAAACATAATATTTGATGTAGTGTTGATAGATTATTTCAGATTTACAATTACTGTTATCAGTACCTGCTGATAAAATGGGAGAACGCGAGGTATTGGAGATAGAAGCTAAAGCCATATGGCGGTAAACAGAAAAACATCCGCTCCAAATGGGTTTAACATCCGCCCACAAAAGATGAAGAAAAATATTCAAGAAATAATGATCGGTTTTTAATGCATGTGTACACATTTTGTGCAATATTATGAACATTATGCAGTAAAATGAGGTATGCATAATGCATGAATACCCTAGCTTATAGGTTAGGAGAGATATTTGAAATGCATTCGAGAAATGTCATTTGACTTGTTGCAATTATGCCGACTAAGAATAAATTGCATCTTCAAGTTTATGGGTATTAAATAACTCATTTATCATTTTATTATTACAGAAGTATACAGGTCAACGTGTATAATGAATAATGAATAGTGGTCAGAATTTAAGTGACTTAAACAAAACAATACAAATTAAATGTACTTCGCCATTTTATCATCAGGAGAGCAATATCTGAATATCAAACTGCATTTAAAATATAAAAATAAAGTAAAAAAAGTAAGCATTTAACTTGCGAATTATTTTGCTAACTTTCGTTTTTGGTTTTTCAGTTGTTATTATTTTGTGTGTAATGGGTAGTTCTGTCGTTAAAATATTGTTGATCAATAAAAGGCACTGAAAGCGATATTGTAGGCGCAAAGTTTGTTATTGCTAATCTAACATTTACTGCAGACCGTCAGTTCATAAGTTTTGTTGACTGTTGAGTTCAGGAAATAGAAAAGTTCTTAATAATATTACTCAGTTTGTTAAGCACGCATTCAAAGAGAGAAATAATTAATTTACTCAATCCCTAGATTGATATTATATTTTAGTATTTTCCTCTCTAAAGTAACATTACTCTCCTCTTGTAAGAGAACATTAATGTATAAGTTATTAGTCATATTGATTGTTTTTGCCTACAACACATTGACAGTATGTCAGGGTTGTTTGTTTTTGTATCATAAAGACAATGTACGTATGTACAAGTCTAATTAATAAATTCTGGTCTGTTCTGCTATGGCTTACTATGAATTCTACCACTTTAGAATTAATTAAATGCTTAAAGAGCAAACTTAGCAAGGGACTTTTGCTAAGGATTACTTTTTTGACATAAGATATTTTGTTCATATTTTCACTGTATAAAGGCAAATTGCTTACAAAAATAAACAAGTATACAGGCCTCATATGAATTGCAGTTATTGATTTGATGTGTACACTTTGTACGAGAAGCGTGTCGCCACAACTTAATTAAAGTAGTATACGTTACATAATGTAATCATAAGCAAATTTTGAGATGTGTATAAGATTTTGACTTTAAATTTGGTTATATACAGAGACTTGCCATTTTTGTGATAACATTTTATAATTATTGTATGTAGGAGAGTAAATAAAAAAGTGACATTATATGACACCTTAAACATAAACTTTTACATTGCATTGAGCGGGTCTTTACAAGAGACAGAGAACAAAAACATAAACATCAGGATGGTTCCCAGTCCAAGATTTATAAAACCCACAAATCAGCCAGATATATGTGCGATCTGCCAGCAACTAGTCAGTTCAAACAATCGCCATGCTTTCAGTATGAACAAGCAGGTTGTGTGTGTACAGAATCATGCACTGAGATTATTTGAAAGATTTTTCTGATTATTGGAAAGTGCTCCGCTTCTGAAGCCGATAAGCCCGGATGGAGACATAGTACTATAGAATGTAGGTTTAAAGGAGCTGCCTAAAATGTTTCAGTGTTTCAACTTTCATCTTATTGGGTTACTTCGTTAAAGCTGCCTGGACACTGTTTAGCATATCTACGGGATCAATAAAAGACACCCAATCCACACCTCCGAGTTATTTACTTTAATTAGTATTGTGTCACAATTTGGTCATTTAACAAACTGTGTATTGATTACTGACGTATAGACTTGATGTGTATTCGCACAGGTTGAATATGTTTAAGTGAGATGGGGTTTCTAACCTCTAAATTAAGTTGAAACCTGTTTCAATACCTTTGATTTTCCTAAGCTGACAGTATTTTGAAGGACCGCATTTCACATATTAAGCAAGTTACTATTGTGTAATTATATATATTTAAGTCACTGTTCAGAGAGTTTAAGAAGAGAACCACAAGAATACAAACTAAACCCAAAATCTGATCCCCGCCGCTTTTGAAGGGGAAACTTGGGATAGGATGGGTTTAGCCGGCATTTGTGCCGATGCTGCGCAGCGACATTTCTATCATTATAGCAAAGGGGTACTTATGAGGTGCCCAGGGACTAAACCCGGCCGGTCCATTAACCTGACACCGACGAGTCAGGCGTAATGCTGTCCCCTTAGCCCCGAGCGTTAGGAGGGTAGCCACTACTACCAACTTTAAAGTCTTTGATTTGACCCGGCCGGGGTTCGAACCCACGACCTCCCGATCTGCAAGCCGACGCTCTACCACCTGAGCTATAGCGGCTGGTTTTTATTACTCAATGTAAGAGAATCGCTTAAGTCGACAGTATTTTTTTCTTCTAGAAAGTAAGTTTCGGAATTTTCATTTTCGTTGCAAACTTCAATATGCATCACCATTTCCAAATGAAATTTAAAAATTAGTCAATATAAAAGTGTTACATGTATACAATTGCGTGCGCTTGGCGATGTTGCATTGCCTCACGCTATTATCTTAATCCGAGATATTCTCTCGAGACTTGCCATAACAAGTATATAGTAGTTAATAAAACGTATACAATATTCCTAAAGGTACATTTATATTTACAACAACAAAATTTAAGTACAGCTATATTTTAACATGTCAAACGTTTGCCTTTAAGTATATTAGTTAAAACACACATTAGTATTTTAAGTTGTACAAGGTTGTGATTTGGTGTACATTTGCACCTTTAACGTTGTAAAGTTGCCGTCGGACACAAACAGCTGACACCACCTTTAAAAGATGCTGCCTAATGACAACGGATTCACTTTGAACTAATACAGACCCGATCTGCACAAGACCTAAGAGTAGATTTTTGGCATTTAAACATCCCCATGTCGACACAGGGGCGCCCAATTTGTTAACTCACTGGGAGCGCTTTATCCCTCCGCGAGACAATATAGCGCTTCTCCGTGTAGAAAATTGAATGGAGATACGTAGATATTTATTTTATCCATATCTTAACTTGGCATCGATTAAAGGCAGAACTTATCGAATAAAACAACATGGCTGTGTAATAGTATACGTAGGTTTGGCTTTAATAGTGATTGTAAAAGTCTAATTAGGTCTTGTTTTATAGTTATTTGTCTGCGGATTCTGTCTAACAGTGACTATGTATAATCATTCTGATATGGAATAAACGTGATTTGTGTGAAATGTTATACAAGAATGTCGTACAGTTATCTGTCCAAACAATATGAAAGGCTTAAAATAATGTTCGGTAATGTGATAAAGATATATACTATCGATACATCTCAGGCAACGGTTAACGATGATTGTATACAAGAAGAAGTGGTATAAGATAGGTGAACTATTAGAAAATGGTATAGTAAAGCTATGGGGTTTAAATGGGGGAAAAACGTTTAATAGTTTAAGAACATATTGTGGCCTACAAAGGCTTTGCAATTCCGGCATGTCTTATTTTAATGTGGTTACTTGTAAATAGTAACAAAAATTAGTGTCCTATCAATGCCGTAGCACTCTATTTGCTACTTCTGTCTTGGGAAAAAAGCTCACATTAGTTGTGTTTTAAACTAGAATTTCTAAAACTAGAATGATTTTAAAGCTTGGCAAAGGAATAAACATTAGAAACACGTTGAAACATTGAACTGTTATGTCTTACAAAAATACGACTATTAAAAGAATTTATGCGTCGAAAAAATTCAACGATTTTTTTTGTAAAGTGAACAACGGCTAAATAAATAAAATAGAAAAGCCTGGCATTTGTATGTTTTCGACTTCTTGAAAAGAAAATAGATAAACATTTAAGCATCTTCTAGGGTGTCCTTTGTGTAAATACTAGTTAGCTACTAAACCTGTCCGAGTGGGATTGAGACGTCTTATTGGGGCAGCTTTATGTCAATTAGTGAGGAAGATGGAATCATCATTCATACACTTTCTAACAGGTTGAGTTATTTCTATGGAGAATCAGATACCAGTTGCAATTGCCCGCCTGGTGCCACTTCAAAGGTACTGGATGCAGTCGTACTTCACAGAAGGCTACCAACAGTGCAAGTAGAGACCTCTTGAAAGGCTTATCTCTCCTTTTGACGTGGGGCAAGTGCCTGTTATTTATGACTATACACGACTTAACTGCTGCTTACAAGTGATTTTATAGGCTCATAACCTTTCTTTACAAGGCCCATGAACCGAGGCAGTAAATGTCCTGTTCAACGCCTGTAAAGCTTGTTGCTGTCCTTTTGCCCATTATCTAAAGTGCCTTCCGAAGCTCTTCCGAGTTAGCAAAAATCCTCGTTCCAAATGGAGTTCCGTATCTAATAATGAGTACTTGTTATAAAGTACAAATGCAAATTTTAATGTTACGATTATTGTTTCTTCCGGTGGTGTTTTTAAAACTTGTTTTCTTACTTGTTGAGTTTAAATTAAAAAGCACCTATTGCACTTGCATTTAAAATCTTTTTTGAGTAAGTGAAGTGCGACCTTTTGTGCATACTTACTTCTTTAGGCCAAAATATTAGATATGTTGTGTGACGCATCCTAACGAGTCGACTAAAACTGGCTTATTCATATCTTTTATCGAACTTTTATATTCATAATCAAGGTAAAATGGTTCATTTTTGTCATGAAATGCCTATCTTAGTTTTTAATATTTATGACACACGAATATTTTTATTCAGGGTATTGAAATGTGTTAACTACGTCAATATAAGTAGAGAAAGTGTAGGGAACGTATTTAAAAATAATTTCAGTATCAATATCCATCAAATCATAAAACTGTATTTTCAAAATGTTCTGTTTAATTATCAATGGCATAAAACGCGGGCCTATTGTTAACACTTGAAGCTATATCTACAAGTGGAAAAAGTTGCTGTTTAATGTTTCAATAATATTCTGAAAATAAACCTGTTGTTTTGTCTTCCAATTATAAACTAAGCAATAAATATAAATCATTATCATTGAAGTACTAAGGCTTGAAGGAGTTATGTAAAACATACTTTAAAATGTAAGTCATTTAAAGGGCATATTTCTTTCTCGAATCATTTTTACCATGAAAAAGATATTAACAGATTTAAATGACATTGACTTTTATCCATGTTAGGAAAAACAATTCTGTTTGACCGAAAATTAACAATATAAAAAAGACACGTGTATAGGAAAAATATGTGAGATGTGATCAACTTTGCGCCAAGCAGAAACCACCAACAGGCATCGAGATGACATGATCGGGCAAGAAATTCCAGTGGACAATTTGCTGTTAATGTTTTTAAATGTTAAAAAGCAATTTACAAGTTGAGGATCCGTGAGTTGAAGAACTTAACTGGAAAAAACTTAAACTGAGAAGAAGCAAGCAAAAAGACGTTTAAAAATAAGGACTTCCGGATGTACAACTTGACTTGATAGACAACAAACCGCCATTTTATTTATGTCTATGTTGCGGTTCGGGTTTTATGACTCCGGAGCCCTTTACGGCTCTGCACGTGGCCAATCAAGCGTGATTGTCGCCAATTATCCGACACTAAAGCATACACTAATTTACCCATCTCGTGAAATTTACCCTGCACTGGGGTTCTCAAGAGCATATCCTGCTGCTTTCACGAGGAAAATGTCTGCAAGTAGCAATTCGTTTCTCTGTGTCTTAGAGCGTCTGGTTTGAAGTTGATTCGTGTTTGTTTACTTGGGTAACGTCACATCAGTTATATTTTAGTCGCACAT
Organism: Sinonovacula constricta; assembly: GCA_007844125.1. Taxonomy (NCBI): domain Eukaryota; kingdom Metazoa; phylum Mollusca; class Bivalvia; order Cardiida; family Solecurtidae; genus Sinonovacula; species Sinonovacula constricta. Next base: position 23,590,362 of record CM017565.1, read on the forward strand.
AGACTGTGCATTCTTGAAGAATATAAAGTGCTGCCTTACTAGCTATAGCATTCGTAAACGCTTGGCATGATGCCGTATCGATCACACTGACCACACGTTTCTAGCTGTCGTGGTACTGTCCTGGTAAGCTGAGAGTAAGCCAAGACGTTAAGTTGAACGGGTTTGTTTGTTTTGATTGTTGTTGTTTTTGTATGTTTTTGTGTTTGTTTGTTTAATTGCTTTTTCGAAATTTGAAGTAGAATGGTGCTCCTCGCAGAATTTCTCAATGCAAAATAGTTATTTGGCAGATTAACTTAACACGTTTTATTTCTAAATACATTAAGATCATTTGAAGGAGAACATTTTCCCGAAATTAACAAATATAATCTATGGCTTTAATTTAATCGCATATTCATTTAATTTTAAGAAAGTTATGTTTTACGAAGCAAATGCAAACGATGCAAGATGTTGCAGCTATGTGCAGGCTGTTGTTTATTACGGGATGTTCATTGTTTTACTTTCATTTTTGTTAAAATTTGATGCCAAATGTGTTTGGCTGTTTGAATTGAGTATCGAGAATAAACATAATTAATATATCTGTTTAAATGATTAATAAAATATTAATCTGTGTGATTGTTTTGTTGTTTTCTATACCTTGTAGTGTAGCGCAAGATGGCGCTCTCGAACGGTCACCCAGCCATAACCGTTGCTATGCCGAGCAAATTTGGAAGACGCTAAAACACCGTCCCTAAAAGTGAACCCAGCAGCGAGGCTGGTTTGAAGCGCTCATACTTCTACTACTTTGTCTGTTACAGCAGTTCTGTTCCTAAATATTCGTATAGATTTCAACAAAAAGAAATCTGTTGTATTATTCATTTTAATTTCTTATTTTAAGTTAATATCAGCTGTGCTGTTGTTGATGATGATGATGATGATGGTGAGGAGGAGGATGTTGTTGTTATTGTTCCTGGTGGTGGTAATTGTGGTGGTTTTGGCGATTATTAACAGCATTAAGAACTCAACATAATATTTGCATGCCATACATTTTTTTAATATTTGTCCATTTATATTGTCCGTTTTCACAGTATATAATAAGTATATGCATGTATGTAAATTATATAAATAGACATTAGACCGTCATGTGATAAGTACAAAAGATTCAAACAATTTCGACACAACTTAATGGAGAATCTGGTATTGGCACAATATGACCATGAATGGTAATTCATAAAAGATTAATAATGTTTATTTATTCGCAAATTAATGCTGTCTTTTCTTCTTTTCTACTTAAAGCAATAATTCTCCACTTTAACATGGTTGACACTCGTTAATCGCGGTTTTGGTAATAACACAATATGTGCATGTCCTGTTGAGACAGACGACAATATAACGACACACTTTCACACGTGTCTCTGTAAAGCTTCTGTAGCTTATCCCTGTAATAAGGCGCTTGCAATCGCTCAGGATTATGTCCTCCTAAACGAAAGGGAGGGATTAGACTAAACCCTTGCCTAATGTTCCAAGAAACAGATGTTGTAGTCGTCTTAAACCCGCTTCAGATCTGTTCAACATGACGCGGTACAATATAAACGACTGGTTGTTATCGTGTACGAACCGATTGAGGACGAATTCCGCTTAAACCATGTGTTACAAGTACATTGTAGCACTATGTCGCTGCTGTTGCTTTTTAGATTTTCCGGGAATTGGCCACAGCTTCGTTTTGGGATTGCCCATTAAATAGAAATTATTATATATTTTTAACATTATATAATACAAGTACAATATTACAACAATATCATAATACAAAGACAGAGTGGAAACGACAGCTTAACTGACGAAACACCATTGTCAAATTATTAAGCTTGCATGTCATCTGTTTTTGTTATATTTGAAGTTTTCAATAAAATATTAAATATGCTTAAATTAAGTTAACAAGGTTTCTCATACAAACACATAATTTCACACCAGTTTGCAGAAAAATCCATATGTACTATTGGCTAATGGTATTCAAGTATATTCACTTCTGTCAAAGTTGTTTTTTTTTAGTGTTTCTTGTATACAAGGTAGATTACAACATGCCAAGCATTTAAAGTCATAATAAGTTTTGCGAAAACAATCAATGACAGGTAGCAAGGTGGCAAATAATTCAAAACCATAAAAATGGCATAAAGTACTCCCTTTTAATAAAGAATACAATCATCAATGCCATGGTTGAAATAGATGTCTCAAAACTGACGAAGTATAAATAATACATCGTCGGACACACACGACCGATCGATTCCCTTACTCTTCCATTCATCGCCCGTAGGATATTTAGTTCACTTTTCGCCCTTTGCTGTTAATGATATTTCATTCATAATCAATCCATTGAAGATTTCAGTTCAATGATAAAGCTCGTTTTTTCATTGTTTCGACAGACTTGTCAAAATGGCGAAGTCATTGTTATACTTCTAGTCTCCGCGCTGAAGAGTACAGATTTTGTAAGCAGTTTAATAATTGTCCAATTCTTGTTCTATTCAGTTCGATAAGACGACAGAATATTTACCAATAAACCCACGGTGGACAAATGTAATAAAACGGAATAGTCGAGCGTGGGTATCCGACGTTGAAATAATATTGTATAACAACAATATTACTTTCATGTGTCATGCTTAGTAAGATTCTACAGCATGTTGCATAAGTAAACGTTTCTAATGGGAGCACAGTTAATGGCGTGTGTGGACTTTATTAATTGTTTCCTAGCTGTACATGTCAGTGTTAAAGTAATTCTTCATGTGCTTACAATAGTTCATGTATGTTAATATATTTAGTTGAATTATCTTAAGCTATCATAGCACATACCGACACTGGGTGCAGAGTTACATATTCACGCCAGTACATGAACATTTTGTTCAAGATGATTTATTTACTAAATGAGGAGGGTGTCTATTTCTACAGGCTGGCATATACGTGCAACAGTGTCCACCTGAAGCAGAAAGAGTGCTGTCTTCACTGTGTATTGCATGCCGTGTACACCTGGCATGATATCACACCCAGTCACGTTATCCTGACACCGGGCCAACCAGTCGTGGAACTACCCATATATTTACTTGAGAGTAAGAAACGGACCTCCCGTACCTGGAGCTGACGCTCTACTGATTGTGCTACCAGGTCCGGCTTTAACTGATTAAATACCGACATAGACATATGTATGTTTTTTGTCATATATCTCACATCAATATAACACACATCTCCTTTCTTAAACAGTGCCTCTCTAAAATACTATGTCCCGAGGGTATACACCTCATGTGAGTGGTCAATCAACATGTCACTCAAATCTGACCAACCAATCAACTTCGAATTAATAAGTTAGTGCTAAGGCTTTATAATTTTTGTTAAGAACTTTTAAAGAAAAAAAATACATTTAATAATACGAAAATATTCACTACAATTAAGTCGCTATGTATAGCAATTATATTTTTAAATGGTTCTCGAATAAAAAATAAATTCACCAACAAGAGTTATTGAGCATATACAATTTTAAAAATGTACGTGTTTGTGTGTTAATTTAAGGTTGTAAGATTTGTTAAGTTATGTGTGAGTTATGTTAAGGTTTGCGTGATTTATTAAGTTGTGTGTGTTATTTTAAAGTTCGATGATTTGTAAAGATGTTCACTAAATATTAAAGGTTAGCGGTACTCAGTTGTGTAAACGCATTTTAAGGTGCATTTATTATCAGCAAATATTGCTTTTTATTCATTTTCGGCAAGACACAAAAACGCGGATTGATCTAGGGGACGCAATACAAAACGAAATTCATTTCCAATTGTACGAGTTGTCTTTCATGGTCCGGTGATTTTTTTTTTAACTTGGTGAAATTTCTTTCTGTATTGTGTTTATGGTATTTATGGTAGTAATACTGGGCACTACAGTGATAAAAACTCTTTTCTCAATATAGTTTATTTTTGTATCCCAAGTACAAAATAGTCCATATAACCTGTCTTGACTAATAAATATCTACATAACATTAAGTTGAACAATATCATCTAATTATTGCACATATAAAACTTCTCCCCTTAATTAACATATTCGCTAATAATGGTTGTTATTTAAGTGCATAAAATGGACAACATTCAAGAAAAAGTGTGCAGATAAATTAACTAAATAATTAACTTATAAAAGTGACTCAAATATCATAAAACGTAATTTACTACAAAATGTTCATTTGTAATAACCCATTTAAAAAAAAAAAGTTTTTTCATTTTATATTTAAAGAATAATGGTAATAACATAACATGTAAAAATGGGTATTTTTAACATCAGCATCCATATATATATATGTCCAAATTTTGCAAATATTAACAATAAAAGCCTCTTTCATTTGCGTACTTGTACATTTAAAAGTTTGGAATAACAATGGTTTTATAGGGTTTTTGATTGAATCATCACTGGTTCTGGTTTAAAGATAACACACCCATACAGCAATATCCAACCAAGAGTCTCAATAGGATTGCTATAGCAATATTTCGCAGAACTCTCAAGTCAGTTTCCGTAGGGTGGCTACTAACAAAGTAAATATATTACAAATTTATCTATATTATCGGCGGTCAATAATGATAATAATGTCTGGTCATTGCATAACCACTTAACAAGTTTCTGTGGAAATTTTTTCGCCCAAAAACAACAAGAAAACTTTTTGCCAGGTCGCAAGATCCCACCTATAAGACGAGCCCCACACTTTGAACATGAAATTTTGAGGAAAAATCCCCATCTTATATGTGAGAAAATATGGGACTTTTTAACTTTTGAGATGCACATACATTCATACCATATGGAATTACATGGGTAATTCAATGAAAACAGATATAACTGCACACAGGGGAGATAACCAAAACATTTCATTCAATTTTAAACAGGAAATGCAGGTTTAAAACAGAAGTGAAGGAAGTACTAAACATACTAACCCTATCTGGCAGTCTGATCATATAACTGGTACAATTAACAATAACAAGAGACTGATATATGTAACAAAGGGTATAACACTGCAGAATTTTAACTATTAAATGCTGTTTAAACAAACCCATACAATTTTGTCATTGGAACAATTGCATTTCAGCACTGTTTACATCAACAACATAACTCAAATCAATACATAAAGCAATAAGTGTAACAAAATAAAAATAATAATGTTTAGAACTGCTAAGTTCACCAGATCAGAAAATACATAAACTGCATTCAGCTAGCCATATAAACATAAAATAATAGTTCTTTAATAATAAAAAGACTCTCTCTTATACCAGCTTTCACCAAAGCATTAGTTAGTTTTACCAGCAATTGTTTACAAATATATTGAAGTGAACCCATGATGGTCATTATGGCGACATCCAGATTAGTCTAGCGGAGGAAGATACCCAGACAAATGTCTTGGTAGAACCACCGGTGCACCACAGTTCAGCTGGGAGACCTTCATACATTTATGCCCTTTGCCTCAACCAGGACACTAACCTATGTAATCAGAAACCTATGCTGTGAGAAAATTAGGAGCCTGAGGTGTGACTCTACACTTCCACCATGTAAATAGTTCATACTTGATAAGATAAATAATTCAGTAATTTTTGTAACTTTTTTAAATAGTTAATGAAATATTAGGTGTTTTTTAACAAAGACAATATGATTTTTGTGGTTTGAAAAAAAAAACTGGACTATTTATTGATGTGTTGAGATGGGTTAAAGGATCCTGAGGATATAGTGATTTAATAAACAATCGCTTACATTAACACAGATGTAAATGATATCTGATTGTGTTAATTTAATTACACATTCCTACTTTCTAGCTTTAAATTATCACATTGAGAGATGACTTGACTTGAAATAAATAAAAGCTATGTAAAGTTCAATAATTTTGTTAGTAACAGTTAGTTTAATGAGACAGTACGAAGAGACAACAAAAAAACAAACATCTAACATTTTCATTTGATTACAAGAATATAAATAAACATTAAATAACACTCTTTGGTTAAAAAAAAAGGCTTTGATGTAATATCAATAACTAGATGAATGTTCTTTAGAACACATGAGTCACCTGCATTCCAGTAGATGTCATAATATTAGTTATTTTGTTTGTCTTTGAAAACTAAGGGAGATAATTAAAGAATTAGTCAGAGTTAGAGTTATGGTTATTGTGCACCGTACTTCCTACACCTCATTAAGTATCCATGTTTCATGTTTGGAGTAAGTCCATTGCATAACATTGAAGTTACTCTATGGATAATATTTGGTTTTTAATCATTTATGTGGGAGAATAAAAGAATTAGTTGTGTTAAAGAGCTATGGTTCTTGTCTTGAAAACCTTACAAGGTATCCATTTTCCAAGTTAAGAGCAAATTCATAGAGTAGTGTTGAAATTATGCTCCAGATATTCATTTTGTTAAATCAGCTAGGAGGATAATCAAAAGTAGATGAGCTTGGGTTATAATTGTTGTGCACTTTACATCAACAGCTAATAATGTATCTATGCTCCATTTGGAAGTAATTTAGCTGATGTTATGCTCTAGAAAAAAAGTATAGTGACAAAAACAACAACAAACAAAATGATCCCTATATGCCTGCAGGTGACATAACACAATCACTACTACATTTGACACAACTTCAGTCATTGTTCTGACATCTTAAAAAAGCAGAATATGGGCTTTAAAAAAATCTAGGATTTTTTCTGCATTTTAAAAGCAGAACAAAAAAAAACAACTAACAAAGTCTGTCAAAAATGGTAAAAAAGATTTGGTTTTTGCACATGGCCCATGTTACAATCCTCTTTGGTTTTCATCAGTGTAAAGATAAACAGGTACAAGTTGTGTGTTTTTTTCATGTTTTTGGAGTTTTTTTAACCAATGGCAATTGAATCTTGTTCCACTGTATTTTGTGCATTTATCTTGGACAAAGGACCATTGTTTAATTTCTTAAAAAATATTTATGCCCAGAACAATCTTTAACTTCAGTTATAAAAAGAAGTTGCTTCTATTTTATTACTATTCTACCAAGGCAGACAGGGACAGACAATCTAATATATTGGTACTCTTTCTTCTTCTCAGTTTTCCGAAGCATATGCCATATGATGAGTGGCCTTAATGCTATCAGTATGCAGATAGAAATGCCATTTAATAGTTTATCTGTCTAAAAATCTACACATGCAGTACTATAAAACAAGAAAAAAAAATATAATTTGTGGCCATTTTTATCTTTAGGTTTGACTTCAGGTTTGCTCAAAATTGGTACCACTATTCGTTGATTTGGCCTTTCTTCCTGGTAAGAAGGTGGATTTACCTAAAATAAAGATAAGAAAACCTGTTTGACAGAACAATGATCAGAAAAAATGTCAGGTATAATTTAAATAATGCAATTAACTGTTACTTTTATGAAACTCAAAACATGAAATAAACAAGTGGTAAAAATAAAAAAAAAACACATTAAAATCCAGTTTTCTTTTTTAAAGAGCGATCATAAAAGTCATAAATGATAGGTGTAATTCATGTGCTCATCATTTCTCACCTCATCTTGGTTTAGGCCACCTTTATGCCAAATATGAGGTGAATTAACAGCTAGGTTATTCCTTAGACAAGCATAATATACGAGGGGGGATCATTTCAGAATAGAACATGCTAGAGTTATAATACATGTAGTTCTTTTTCAGACCCAATTCCAATTAAATTCTTCAAAACAAACAACATTAAAATGGGTGATAATTTTAACTAGAGTTTAAAAAGACAACACGATGCACTTTTCTCGGTGCTAAACACTTACAAGGTTATACAGCGCCGATTCCGCCCCTTTTAAAATGGGTTAAGCATCTGATAGTTATAGTTGAACAAGTATTCCAAGTTTGAAGTGAAAAGCTTTGATGGTATTTTAGAAACAGACTTGAACAAAAAGCTGCGCTTAATGCAAACATCAATGTGGATGCCAATTAAATGGTCAGGAGAATTCCTTTTTTTTTTTTTAAAAAATGAAAATAAAAAAAGAAAGGCAAGTGTAAGGGTTCCGTATCTGGCTGACAGGGAGAGAGTGTGTTAGCAATCGCACTGGCAGTAAAGAATCCTGTGTTCAAATCTAGGACTGGCTGCATATTTATCTCCCTATGTTAATTGCTACACATAGCACTTTGTCTCACCACAGCATACTTATATTCTCAATGTGGTAAAAACTTAAGCGAAAAATTAACACAAAAACTATACAATGAGCGCTTAAACAATAATGCCTTGTAAATATAAACATTGATACTTACTTTGAGGCTGAGTGATGCGTGAAGTTAGCCAAACAAATGGTTCCACCAAAGACTGTCTGTTGGTTACATTCGCCTCCCATAAACGAACTGAAAGTTCAGTTTATCATATGATTCCCCTTGTTTTCCATTCAAAACATCCATTACATATTGTGTAATATTACACTAGTGTAATACAGCTTCTTGACTTAAAACATCATTGACATCATCAAGCCTGATGACTGTTTTAATTATTATAGGTTCAGAAGGGTGAGAGAGTGTCAGCATCTGGTTGAGGGATGGGATTTGCCGGCATTTTTGCTGATACTGTGCCGCGATATTTCTATCATTATAGCACAGGGGTACTTATGAGGTGCCCAAGGACTGAACCTGTCCGGTCCATTATACTGCCACCGACGAGTCAGGCGTAATGCTGTCCCCTTAGCCCCAAGCGTTAGGGGGGAAGCCACTACTACCAACTTTAAAGTCTTTGTTATGACCAGGCCGGTCATTGAACCCACGACCTCCCGATCCGCAAGCCGACGCTCTACCACCTGAGCTTTTGCGGTCGGTGCATCTGGTTGAACTTATGTGGTAGTGCATCTTTCATTTAAGCAGAGGGTCACACATTTCAGCCCTTGACAGTTTACACATTTTCTCCTCATATTACTAAGGATATTATAAAGAGTCTAACAAAAACAACTGCAGTTATATGGTAGAAGGGCTTAAAGAGTGCTTCTGGATTGCCTGTAGAGCAGAGTACGCGTTTCTTACATTACATCTGTTGGAATGATTATATACATAAATGTGGCTCTCTATCATAGCCCTATTCTACCCCTATAGTTATTTGACACAAAACCTAGACATGTAAATACAGAGGAAATGTTGACTTTTGTTGTGTGTAAATATGAAGTACCTGTTATTACTTCCTAGTAAGTGATAACAATATTAGGTTCAACTTTTATTAAAAATAATATTTTAGCTTATGATATTTTCCTTTAACAAAAAACAAAAAATCACCAAAACAAAACAAAAACTGACTCTCATGTCATACAATAAAAAATAATTATTCCTTCCTTTCATTTGTAAATCTCAGGGCTCCCACTGCCATGCGCCAAATGCGCCATTGGTGCAAAATCAAAAAAAGTGACTCATTTTTTTCAAAATTGGTGCATCCTTATGGCGCACGATTTTTTCGGCATTATTTTTTGTGAATCGCTAAGCGACCAAGACTGGTAACCATTTCTACGCGTACGGTGATTCGCTAGCAAGGAGAAGCTTGATAGCCGGTCAAGCCTGCACGGCGGCCTTCACCTTGAGGGCATTGTTGTGTTGACATGTTGTGTACATAACTGCCGAAAATAAACATAGCCTCAGGGAAGGATTAGTGTAATTTGCGAGACAATAATAAAGCAGCCAGCCGAATGTTTGTTGCGATCATTAATTGGAAAGTACCGGATTGTCGATTAATATATAAAATATATATACAAATGTTTATGTAAATAAAACATAAAAAAGAAAGTTTACATTGTTTTCTTTTCATTCTCAATTCAATAACACTACAAAAAGTATATTAAAATAAAAAGAATTGCTTGTTAACAAACATACATATACATACTACAAAAATAACATTAAAATAGACGCGTAAATTTGGCTCATAAAAATGGCTCATGAAATAAAAAAGTGGCTCATAATTTTCAAATTTGGCTAAATGGTTGGCTCTGTCCAAAAAAAAACCCAGGGGGAGCCCTGAATCTCAAGATAAACATCATATAATATTTTTTTATTATAGTTACACACATCACATCTAAGCAGCTATGGTCATTATATGGCAGTAATTGGTTGAGGCAGAACTCAAACACAGGTCTTGGTAAACACACAATCCAGCAGGTCAGACGCAAAACTGTTTGTGTTGTTTTGTTCTATGTTACATTGCACATTACAGTCACATTTTTATGGTCATACGGAGGACTTCTAGCTTTTTTGTTTCTTTTTTGTTTTGAGGTATATCCCAGTGACCAAATATGATCATTATAGTGACATCCAGCTGTTTTGGTGAAGGACGACCCTAGACAAATGTCTGTGTGGAACCACCAGTGCACTGCAGGTAAACTTGAGACTTGTCCAACATGAAAGTTCTCAACCCGACTGGCACTTGAAGCTACACACCTAAAGAGTTACAAGTTAGTGGCTCTAACCTTTCTGCAGCAGGTGCCCCTTTGAGTGGCCAATTTCCCCACCAGAAGTGATGTCCCTGACCAGGACTCAAAGCAAAACTGTGAGGATCTGAGGAGGTAAAATACTTTAACATCGTGGCCATCATCTCCTCCATTAATCAGTTTATTAATGGTTTCCCTACCTTTCTCCCTGGCAGCCCATGACTGTGCCGTGTTAAAGTCCACTTGTCTAACCTCTTGTTGTTCACACTTGTTGTTCCCAATGGCAATAATGTGCACCTGGCGGTGTTAGAATGTTAATTACTTCTTATTGTTATTAACATTAAATGGTTTAATATAACTAGTGGAACATACAACAACTTTTTTCTACTGGTTTCAGTCACATGATTAAAAACATCTTGATATGATAGGATTTGGTTACAAATCATGCAATGAAGCATGGTGATTAAGAGAGAAGCTGTTACCTCTTTAGATCATTTGCCTGGAGAATGAAGGTAGCAAAGACTTGTGGGTTCATCCCCCATATTGGCAACACATTTTCCATTGTGTTTTAAAATGTAGATTCACTTTTGATCTGATCAGGACCTCTGTTTAAAATTTCTTTTTGCAAGCATCTCTTGTTATCACTACATATTGTCCATGCAAGAAAACAATGATTTATTAAAGGTTTACTGATAAATGTCTGTGTTACTCAGATTTAAGACATCAAGGTATGTTAAATGAATATTAATGTTCTTATAGTGTTTGTTTTTAAAATGACTGCATACCTACCTCTTTCTTATCTCTGTTCTTATCAATGTCTTTTTTCAGACGATCCAATTTTTGAAATGAGTCCCAGTTAGAAACATCATAAACCAACACAAATCCCTGGAAGAAAACATGCAAATAACAATCGACTTTATTCTTACAAAATTGCAATAAAGATAACTCATTGTTGGGGGGTAAACAATTTTATTTGACTTATTACACCAACAGTATTTCAGTTATTTGGTAACAGTGTCCACTTGAAGTCAATATATTGCTGCTTTCAGTGTGTGTATCATGCCCTGAACATTAGGCATGATACCTAACCCAGTCACATTATCCTGACACCGGGCCAACCAGTTGTTGAACTACCTTTATATTTTGCATGAGCAATAGCAATTGAGCTATACCAGTAACATTTTTAATAACTTCAGCATGTCACAGCCAGGGATCAAACCAAGGGCCTTCCATACCTGGAGTCGCTGCTATACAAATTGTGCTACCTGGTCTTGTCTGTTTCAATAATATCTAAGATGTGTGAGTATTGGTTGCTTAATACAGTAACAGCTCTAAAATGACAACATACCAATACATCTGACACATAGACACCATCAAAATGCAAATCAAAAATGATTTTTTAAATCCTAAATGAAAGTACTTTTATTAGCACTATTTTGTGAGCAGATATTTTACATTAATAAAAAAACAACAGCAGTTTAAGGCTGTAATTATGGCAGCAAAATAATACACAATACAAAAAGTCAGAGGATTTTTTAAAGTGGACAGAATAATTTGTAATGGCAAAAAAAAATGCTAAAAGGTGCATTATACTTGATGATTATTATTGTTATAAGAACTATAATGGAGGATAATAAATTCCCTAAGATTCTATTTTGCCATAGTTACTGTCATCACGTCATACAGGTCTTGACATTCCAAACAGAATACAAGAAATATTGCGGACAAAAGAAACGGTATTCAATAATTACATAGGGCCCTAATTCAGGTAAATTAATTTCAAAATTAACATGAAAAGGACATCTGCAACTGGCATTGGTACTTATAAGACAGATAATGTTTAATGCAAAATAAAGGTGACGAAAGAGAGGCAAAATATATTTAACAAAGGCCCCTGATTCAGTTAAGCAAGCATGAAAAAATGCCCGCAATGTGCACAAGTAGGTATGGAACTGATAATAGTTGTGAATTTAAAAGAAATCTTAGAAAGAAAGCAGACAGACATTTTTACAAAAGACCATTATATATTTAACATCAAGTCGGTCATGATTTGCCAATGATATGTGGCATAGGTTTGGTACAAGCTTGTCCCATAAAGTTTTATCAAAATCCAACCAAAGGTTGCCGAAAAATAGCATCTACTTGACAGGCAGACATGCCAATTTATGTGACTTCAAAATAGTTCCCATATATACTATGTATCTGGAGGGGTATAATTACTGCAACTGTTTAGTAGGTTTAACTAGACTTTTCAACAGATATGGCACAGATTACTTACATCTGGAAAGGTGAGGAAATGTTTGGGCAGGTCAGTTTTAGAACCATCCTGAAAAAAGAAATACACAACATGACACAACATGTCAAAACATATCATCAGAACAAAGATTAACAAATGGCACTTGTAATGTAGCCAAAGCATAAGCTCCATATGGGAATTCCAACGTTTCAAGATTTTTTTAATTAAACCTGTTTAATAAACATACTATGTGTGGCTTGATTAAAATATTTCAAGCTCCACTTTTTGAAGAAAAAACTTGGAGCTGTTGTCATGACCTGCTTATCAGGGAAGGTCTTAGTTAAAACTTTTTGTCCATTACTCAAAAACTGTCCAAGATATACATTTCAAACTTGGAATACTTAGACACTATCAAAAGCAGAAAACATTACAAAAAGGCAGTCAACCCTATAAATCATTCTGACAAAGTAATGCCCCTTTTGCAACTTGGAATTTTTATTGAAAATTAGACTGGGCTGTCTTCTGGTTATAGTTGAAGCAGTAGTCATAGAAGTAGAAGTCATTGTAGAAGTAGTAGTAGTAGTAGTAACAGCAGCAGCAGCAACAGCAGTAGTAGCAGCAGTAGTAGTAGTAGTAATAGCAGTAGCAAAAGTAGAAGTAGTAATAGTAGCAGTAGTCCTAGTAGTAGTAGTAGTAGTAGTTGTAGTAGTAGTAGCAGAAATTTCAACAATTAATTATAATCAAGAAATGTTTAAGAATGTATTTGTGACCTACCAAACCACCAGTGTCAAAGATTCTCACTTTCTCTTTGGTGCCACGGTCAGTTTCTATCATGGCTGTATAGATATCCTCTATAGTTGAATGCATGGGCTGAAAACAAATATTGAGATAAAATGGCTACAAAAAGTACTAGCGATTTTTTTTCCCTTACTCTAACTTGTATCAATCATCATGTATTTATTTTCAATTACTGGCACACATTTAATAGAAGACAAATAAATTGCTATAAAAGGTATATTTTTAAACAATACAAATATGTATAAATAAATGCCATGAAATGCAACAATCTTTCAGTCAATACACTTAACCATATTAGTATACAATAAATAAATGGCAACACACTCAATAACATTATAATACATAACTAACCAGTCATGTAACAATATATTTATGAGCCGAATGTAAGCAAGAATTGAATGCCTGCATTTTATGCTGCAGCATCTATTGAGGGACTAAACCTGGCACTTTCTACAGCTGTGCATCTATCAACTATCTCACTAAACACAACAGTTTTTTGTAGCATTCACAGTCAAAAGCACAGAACACAGAAGCCTGCCACATTGATCAGTATGTATACGTATATACACACACTAGAACAAAATTTCTTTATGGACCATCATTGTGGCAGGCAGACATTTTTTCCAGCTGGCCTGCAGTGCAAATGTGGTCCTACAGATATATTTGTCTGAAGTATTTCTCCACCAATAATAGCTGAAGCATGTAGATGTCACTATAAATATAATGGCCTTAATTGTGTACCTGAGATGTACCAGGAAAAAAAGGATTAAAAGAAAAACAGTGAAGGTTCTACAGCTGGTAAATAGTGTTCATATCAGGTGAAAGAGACTTATTACAAATAGCTTTAGACTCTCTTCTTCTTCTATCAATATACGTGGCCCTCTCTGGGTGTGAGCCATGAATAATACAGAAAAAAATCTTATAAGAGATTTGTAATGAAATTTTTAAATTAGTAAAGATGTACTAAAACTTTGTGTTAAGATTTTGTCATTCATGTTTAGATGACTCACCGTTCCTATGACATGACTCCCATACATGAGCTGTTCTATGATGGCTGTTTTACCAACACCAGCATGGCCACAAACTAGAATCTTGCTGATCTTCCCCATCTCGTCAGGTCAGACAACTGCACAACTGAAAATATCTGTGTATTTACTATAATTGACATTACACTATTTATATAATTTACGAAAGTAAATTCATTCATGAAAAAAGTAATCATTAAAAAAGTATGATGACCATTTGAACATCTTGAATGAATATTTGGAGGGAGACTCTTAATTTTAAAATTATTTGAAAATGCAGTTGTTTTAGACATTTTCAGATATCTCCCTACTTGGAAACAGATAACTTCCTTCATTGTTTATATGAAAATAACAAATCTCTCACTTTGCAAGGGAAAATATCCCACACTGGCCATATAGCAAGTCTTCATGTATGCACATATCACATTTGTTTTTTATAATTTAATATACTGATACTTATTTTTTTTACTTTTTATCAGATATGCATATCAATCAAAATGAAAAATGTGAAAAGGAAACCAAATATGGATGCTGAAGGCAACTGGAAAGTGTGTCCACCTGGACCATTAGAAACCAACAAAATGTGACAGTTCTTATGTTTAGTGCTAATGATCTTGTGTTTTATATACGGTGCTATTTTTCAGTTAAATGTTTATTTTGTACGTGTTCTCATTGTTCAGTGCTTAGTATGTTTCTTGTGTTTTGTACTTTTAAATTTGTATTTATTTTTTTATGACACGTACCTTGTCTATTTAAAAAAAAAAAATTAATTAAGTATGTACTAGTCTTGGATTTTGTTCTTCAATAATGCATACTTCACTTTGCTCTAAAAATGTGTAAGTGATCAACAGAGATGTTTGCTGATTGTGTGCAACAATGTGCAGTTGCTTTAAATAAATCCACCGATCATAGATAAAAATATAAAATACATAATAGTGAGATCTACGTGTAGGTTTAACAAATGGCGATTGACTTTAAAATATGAATGGAGATTTGTCCAGCCCTGCAAAGCTACGAATGGAGAATTGTCTGACCCTGCAAAGCTACGAACGGAGAATTGTCTGGGGTGTGAAAAACAACAAACGGAGAAATGTTGGGATGGAGAATTGTCCATGATTCTGAATATTATTATGATTTCATCAAGTTTACTTTGTTAAAGTTAACTTTTAAGTTGGCAACTAGATTTGTGTACGAATTTTTTATGTTTTATTTCAATAAATACATTTTAAACATATATTTATTTAATTATGACATACTTTGCATATATAATGATATATAACATTACCTTGTATGACTGTGTGCCTGTGCAGTGTTTAGTAGTACCGTCCGAATATATGGCAGGTTCAAGAAAATATTTTCAAAGTATTATACACCTAAATCGATAAATATTCCCGTCTCAAGGTAGCATTTCAAACAATGTATAAAATTGCAATGAATTGAAAAACGAGTCTAGAGTTAGTAAAATGCCCATTATTTGCTGGGGAAAAAGGAAATATTGAAAACCTTTCTCTCTCGCATTTGGTTTAAGACGGATTTGCCTCCCCTGTAATTTAATATTTGTCGGGTCCAAGAGTGCAGAAATACGGACATGTTATTTCTCAGCAATGATTATATTAGCAACACAATCTCAGTATGAAATTCGAATTTAAAATATAGCAAAAGTTGGTATATTTTTTAACTTCTGTTAGTTTATATTATTATAATAATGTTGGCTGACAAACAAGGCAAACCAAGCTGAAACAAAAAGTTTACCCAGCTTGGAACCTACAGCCTCTTGCTCAGAAGTCGGGAGCTCTTTCACCTGAGCTAGATGGGAAGACAGCTCTCAATAGATCATTTCCAATGTACATGACTTATTTTACTTGCTTTTTTCATTTACTGTAAAGCTTTAGAAGAATTTCTAGGGTGAGAATTGTACTAGGCGCAATAATTGTATATAATCGAAATTATCTCACTATATAACATCCACCAATTTTGGCACCCCCTTCTTTAGTCCATCAATAAAAATAATAAGTACACAAGCAATAATCCATGCAAGAACGAAAAATTTCCATTGAAAAACAAAGGAGTTGTCTTCACAAGAATTTGCAAAGAAAAACATCAAAGGGCAATGACTCCAAAACATAACAATTTGGGTCATCTCACCTTCAGGCAAAACTTCATATAAATACCAAACTTACATGCAAATATGAAGAAATTCTGTTGAGTAATGTTATCCTCATAGAAACTGCAAACAGGTCAATGGACTACGCTTAATATGACCCTTCAGGCTTGTAAAAGTTTACTAGGCAGCCAAGACTTAAACTGAGGACCTCTTGCTTATCTGTCAAAGGCTTCATCACTATAGCGACCCCATCACATCTTAAGTGCAAACTGACCTTCCTTTCCAGCTCATGGTATCACATCTGTCAAGAATTTATAAGGAGACCAGACTGGAATACATCTCTCTCAACATGGTTTGTTTGTTGTTGTGTTGTTGTTGTTTGTTTGTTGTTGTTTTTTTTGTGGGGGGGGGGGGGGCGGTTGGGGCGTAATTATACCTTTAATATCATCATAATTGAGGAATCAGGTGACAAACAAGATCAAGGCTGTTTTGCATGCCTGGAGGGAAAGACCTGTAATTTTTCATTAAGTAAAACCCTTCGAGTGTTTTTATACCCACTGGTTAAAAAAACGAAATGCAGATGTTTGTTAATGTGATGTTTCCTTCTTTAATGCCGAAATTTCAAATGAAAGCTATATAGTTTACAACTACAGCTGTTTTAATGGTTATGTGATGAGTAAAATCATTAAATATGGCTCCTTATATACTGAAAATATTATTATGTTCAGTATTTAATGAACACTCATGGCATATCCTCCATGTACACTATGACTTTCAAATATTTATATAACAAAACAAGGCATATTTTTTGTTGAATAGTCTTTGAAAAGGGAGAACAGTAAAGTACAACAAACACAATCTCACTTTATAAATAATTTATGGCTATTGTGTCATATTCATTGTTACACAATATAGCACAATAGGTAAAATGACATAATGCAAAAAAGAATTTCAGCTTCTCAGAAATACACAGCCACAGACCTTACTTTGTGATAACAAAACACAAGGTACATAAACAACAGCTCAGCAAAATACATATCAGGGTAGACTGTAATTTCTAAAACCAACACCATTTTGTCTTCACAGTATTAATACTAAAATGAATGCAAGATAAAATCTTGTGCTTAAAATCTAGACTTTGATTGGTTTTCATTTAAACATCAAACCAATCAAAAGATTTTAGTCGATTTTAGATGTATTTTTGTCTCTTCTATCTTCTTTTCTAATAACATTCTTTTTCTTTTTTTTTCTTTTTTGTTTCATCGCATCGACACAATTATTGTCATATTGCTGACGTCCAGCTAACTATTGGTGGAGGAAGACCCTAGACGTACGTCTGGATAGAACCACCATTACACAACTGGTTCACTGGAAAACATCCCCAAATGAAAAGTTCTTGCCCCGACTGGGACTCGAACCCACATGGTGAGGGGGCCGAGGAGTGTCAAGTCAGGGACTCTAACAGCTCGAGCACAGGCGCCACACACATTTTGTTTCACGAAGAACCTGCTTCTAGGAAATATACATCTACAAAAGGGTGTCACAAATGTTTTTTATTCATACTGTGAAATGGATTGGCACAAATGCTGATTTCTTTGTTTCTTTCTATCTATCAAACCATGAAATATATTTGGCTTAGCATCAATGCACATTTAACATTTCATTAGTGTTTTCAATCATTCATTTGTTCACAGTTACTTTATGACATAAACAATTCACAATTAATTAATGAATAAAAAACAACAACAATATTTATCATGAACATAGTGTTTTTCAATATAATGGCTTAAACAATAAATTGAAAAGTGAGAATTTATTTTTCATTTAGATGAAAAAAAACAGATTAAATATGAACAATTAAAAAAAAAAAATTAATACATGTTTCAACTGCTACAAGTAAAGAAAAAGTCTTGTAAAATTATGGATGGGTGTCTGTTGATATATAAGGGGAATTTACATTTTTATTTGCACATAGTTAAACAGATTACATAAAGACCATTAAATAAATGGATAAATGAATAGTTATTTTACATTGAAGAAAAAAAAATGTAAATTTAATTAAAGTAAAGCACTTGTGTATGAGATTACCTCAAGGTCTACACATTGGCATACACCATTGAGAACAACATCAAATATTTCAATTTTGAAAAAAAAATCAAACAATGAATTAACAGCTGGGGCTTTAACATTTATTCCTAATTCCTAAGGCTTGCAAAGTGCTCTGGAAAAAGTTGATTTAAATGGTTCTTTTTTTATATATTTTCACAATCACAAAGAAGTGATTTATTGAACTAAATCACAATAAATCATTCCATAGCAAAGATTACAAAATTGCAATGTTTACCTTTTCTAGACATATGATTGGTCAGAATTTAATTAAAAACACACACATTTGTCCAATAAACTGCTTTGGAAAAGTTAAGCTTATGGTTAGAATTGGATAACTTAAGATGTTCAGAAATCTGTGTATGTAGAAGTTTACTCCTCAAGAAATATACTAAATGCTTGATGATACAAATATTGAATGGAATGGAAAATATTGAGTAATTATATGCAAATATAAAAATTATAAGCAAACACACAAGACATTGCATGAACATTTAAGCCTTAGTAATGGTATTTGAACACTATCATGCTACATTTGGGGAAAAAACAATACTAATTTTTAGCAATATGATGTCCATTTCATGCATGGGTAAATTTCATCCATGGGTAAACATATTTATTGATAATGGCTTTGCAGCAAAGAGGTACTGATCAAACAGCTCAAGGATTAGCTAATCTGGATATATGCCATTTGCCTATGCCTGATCAGTTAGTGTTAAGCTGAATAAGATTTAAAATTATTCTAATTTTGTTAAGTTAGCTGTAGTAGGCATAGATTTTAAGACCACTTCACTATTAAGACCACCTTATTATTAAAACCACCCAGAAACTGATATAGGATAAACAGACAACAATCAAAATTGATTTTAAAATTAACCCACTGATAAGACCATTTCACTTCCGTAGAGAATACTATTAGTTTTAAACCATCTGAATAAAGAAATGTAAGAGGAAGACTTGGCCTTGCTTCAACTTTCTTCTAAGACCAAACTTCTCACAACCATTAGTCAACAGTATAATATTGTTATTCATCAGTTTCTGTTAGACCACTGCCCAGAGTGCCAGATCGGAAAGTGTTTTTTTCTCTGATAAATCCAGTCAAGACCCTATTTTGCTGATACTATGTAGAATCTGTATTGAACTGATTTTGATGTGTACCTACAACACAGGGGGAATGGCTGAAAATTGGGATATTGGGATATATTGCATCAAATCAGACCTACTTAAATCACCCCAACCCCGGCCTCATATTTCTTATCTAGAGCTTGAATTCATAGTCAGAGCACAAAGACAGACCAGCTATACGAGTAACCATAGCAACATATTTACCACTTACCACTGCACAAAGCATGATCTCCAACCTCTCATCCAAAACATGGAAATTACTGTCATCTTTTTAAAAGCGTATTTTCTATTAGCAAGCACATTTAGGGTTGCATGAGTATCAGCCTACATATTGCATGACACACCTGAGACCTGTTATATCAAATCAGCTAGACATTGAATATTTAAAGTGTAGCATCTGTCTCAGAATGAATAACATTTTTATGTTTAATTCTCACATTAAATAATATTACATGAAGCATTTGCCCAGAAAAGGATAAAATTTTATTTTTTGCACATAGACATTAAAGATGAAATATACTGCATTTACCTAAAATGTGCAATTTCATTAATATTATTTAGCCATTACATAGATAACATACAGCATTTGCCTAAAAAGGATAGATTCATTGATATTATTAAGAAATTGAATAGAAAGTTGAAAGCATTTTTCCTAACTTTCCTTATACCATATTGCATAAAATACCTTACAATTTAATACTTGCTTGAAAAGAATCAACTTTTATAAAATGCGGAAAGCCATGGTATATGTTACAGTGGAGCATTTACACAGTAGGCTCACATAAGTATCATCACTTTTAGACACAATATACAGCATATGTCCTCAAAAAAAATGATTCAAAACAAATGAACAATTGCATTGCCAAATCTAGGTAACATGATATACAAACATTAATGCCAGTAATTACAGTAGGTTATACAACAACAAATGATGGAAAAATTCTAACAGAGCTCCTAATGTAGTGAAGTACTGTACCAAACAAATCTCCCAAACCTTATATAGCTAGTACTCATTAGATTCACCTCAATGTGAGGAATTTAATGAATACACACAATCAAAAGGGTTTCTTTGTTGTTGTTAAAAAATTGCAGTGACCAATTATTGATAATAGTGACATCCAGCTATTTTAGTAGAGCAAGACCCAAGGCAATTGTCTAGATAGAACCACTGGAGCACTCCATGTCAGCTGAAAAACGTCTTGCCCTAACAAGGACTTGAACCCATGCGATAAAGGACAGTGGAGTTGCAGGTCTGCAACAGCTTGGCCCTTGAAAAAGGTCGGTTTTAGATTAGAAAAGGTTGCTGCTTCAGTTACTTCCCTTACCAGATGCTTAGTATTCAACACTGACATGAGCAACAATCTGAGGAAGATGAACACAATGCTCTATGCCTATACATTTAATTAGGGTTCCACATAAAAAAGGTTTGTTTTTTATAAGCTATAGCTATTGTGATATTTTTCAGGATTAAAATACACAAGTATATATAAATATTTTTAATGTCACATAACCTGCTCATACTTCACAAGCTTATTTGAAACTTTTTTTTTTTTTTTTTTCTTTAAATTTCTAACCAAAGTTGACCTGATCTTACATTGAATCATATGGAATAAAATTTCTCTGAGCCTGTCATAGAGGTAAATGTTGTGAACTGACAGTGTAAGAAATTGCCAGTGTACTTTATTATCAAATGGTTTAAATTGTTATTACTGGTTGGAACATACAATGTTTGAATATTAATTGTAAATACAGAACAAGTGCTTCAAGGTATAAAGCATGTAAGAATTCAATCAAAGTAACAAATAAAAAATAGCTTGTGAATAAAAATGTTAAAACAATGCCATAAGCTTTAACACAACTTTTGAAGTAGAAAAAAAAAACATCATTTGTATTCCTAAGAAATAAATCCATTTTACTGCACAATTCTAAACAAGTTTCATGATGCAGTTGACATACTAAATGATGCTTTTCATCATATTTGTTATATAGACCTACTCTGCATGCAAAAACATGGGGTGAGTGTTGATTGCCCTACGAATAGTACACAGCACAGTAAAATACTTAATGATATGTTAAACTTTTTTTTTACAACACTAAGTACTTGCAACAAAATATAAAGGATAACACAAGACTTAAAAACATATTACCTCCTAAATAAACAAAAGTAGAGCCACATAAATAGAAGGAAAACCAAAACAGTCAAATAAAAAAATATAACGCAGGGTAACATAGTTCATATGTTTGTAAATTTACTACCTACTTATAACATCACACTTGTAGCAAGGAATGTAAAACATAATGTCATAAAGCCCTTTATTCAGTATTTCTTTCAGCACATTATGCCAATTTTCGTCAGTGTTTAAATAATAAACTTATAATAAGCTCTAAATAAACAAAGTATATTAATTAACAAATAATTATAATATTTAATTACTTGTAAAATGTTAAAACATTCAGAAACAAAGGGAGTACCTCATATGATCCAAAGCAGTGTTCATTTTAGACATGAGAAATATTCAGCCAATAACAACAATTCAAGTTATAAAATATTTTGCATGCTGATTCATTTTACGTTATAAGGTTAATATGCACAAGATAAGAAAAAATGAGCATTGTAGTATGTGGCAGGGTTAATTTCATAACTAAATGTATGCAGGCTATGGCTAATAAAATTGTTTGCACAATGATGTTTGGTATATTAACAGGCATGATTTGTCATTTTAATTTAATAAATTGGTTTTTAATTTGTATTTTTGCACACACAGGCTCAATTTAACACATGCATACACATCTATTACATTTGGGACAATTATCAATAAATTTCATCAATTATTTAGCTCCAATTTATTTTTATTTAGAAGGTTAATAAGGGAAAGTTAATCTACTTTATGTATTAATATATAATTGTATGTTATAGTTCATAAAACTGTTTTGGCAATCATTAAAATGAGTGCATTGTGATATCCCTTACAAGCCCTAGTTACACATTATTTCCAGATTCTAAGTTATCATAAATGAATGAATTATGACAAATATTCCTGTTTATTAGACAACCTCTAATTAAGTGAACAAGGGCTATAATAATAGACATCTTATCGCATTTTAAAACAAGAAACAAAAAATATCTAGTTTCATTGAAATTAAAATTTTATTGAAAGAAACTGTATTTTTGTTTTAGGCAGAATGTCCTGACACACATCATGTATTCCTGTTTGGTTTACACAAGATGTTCTTTCATCTGATCAAACTTGTACTGGCTCCAGTCATGTTTCTTCTGGAAACAAATTTGACAGGACCCAACTTTTAATCCAGAATCTATCACCTGTTATCCTAATCAAAGCCACAAATTTTCTTTAATACCACATATTTCCTTATACAGCTCATTTTGCATGAGGTCACATTTATCTTTCTGATCATCTATACATACCACCTCATTACATAATTAGGTAACATTCAATTAAACTACTAAATTGTGTGTACCACCTCATTATTTTATGAGGTCGTATTCAGTAATCTACTTAATTACACAAACCATCCCATTCAGTAATGAGGTCAATTATACAGGTCACGTCACATCACATGCAGTTAACACTAATTATTCTAGATACTATTGCCATAATTCAGATGGAAATGAATTCACTTCTCCAATCTCTGTAACAGGGTTTCCATTCATACTGTAACTTAGTCTTAGACGCATTCGAATTGGTTGCTGAAAAAAAAAAAATATATAAAATAAATGTTTATACAAAAAATGTGTAATCATCTGAGCATATTTAAATTGATTCATTGTTTCAAGATAATAAAAAAAATCATTGAAATGTGACAGCTCATTCGGTTCTTTAAAATACAAGGAAGTTTAAACTCTTTAAGTGCCATTGTCTCCAATCGGCTAGTTACTGCTCATCGCAATTGTCACAAATTGACGCTTAAATTGCTTAACAACAGTTATTTACAACAATAAGAATAATTTCCTGATGCGGGAAATTCAAAAAGAACAAAAGTAATGAAATCAGGTTTAGAAGTTGAATAATGCAGGATCTTATATATTGCATGAACGTTTTTATGAGCTTATTAATATTATAAATATATAAGTAAGCAGTTAATTATGCTCTTTTTATTTTTGAAAATAAAGAATAATTTACCCTATGCAAAATAAAAAGTTCTGGATTAATAATTGTTCCCTTGGTTTTTGATAGTTTTTTGCTGAACAAAGGCAAACATACCTTTTGTGGATTGTTAATTTTGACTACTTGATCTACAGTTCCCCCATTCAAGGGAGGTAACAAAGTGCCGGACGGGGACTGCAGTTGCAGCTGGAATGACTGAAATACACAACATTATACATTATGATGCAAGTTAAATATTTATTAATTTTTAATTACATTAAAGTGTCAACAATATAAAACAACAAGGGTATAAATCATTCTCTGAAAGAAACTATATGGAAAAAAAATGAAGAAAACAAGAACTAAATAAAATGAACATGATGATGATGTGGTGTAATATTGTCATAGTAATTAGGTTGTTGTTGCCGTTGTTTTAAGAATAATAAACTGAACTATAGTTGATAAATTAAACAAATGTAAAAGAATGATTATTCTAAGCCAATTTAAAACAGCGAAGTTGAATAATATTAATAGATCACAAATACAAGGTGAATAAACAGCTAAAATGACAAATGACAGTTTCTTCTGGGAGTAAACCATCAGAGAAATGTTTTTATTGTGATATTATGGCATAAATCAAGGAGATAATGACTATAATGATTATGAGTCTATTACTTACAGTGACATTTATAATAAAACATCTACATACCTTTGGAACTGCAGCTTGGAAAATAAAGTCTGTCATGGGGGTTGGGGAAGTGTTGAAAGCCTTCACATTGATCAGACTCGTGGTGGGAGAGTTATTGTCCCTCTCACACCTGAACTCTATCATCAACCCATTTTTGTTAAATGCAATAAGCGGGGCAAGTCCTGTAATTATATAGAAAGTAAAATAACACAGTGGCTGCTAAACACAAATGAAACAAGCTCAAGCAAAGTTGGAAACTGTCCAATCTGAAAATAAACTTGAAAAATCTGCTCCTTAGTTTTCATATTTGAGAAAATAATAAAGCACTTTAATTACACCTATTAGTCTATGAACTTTTATCATCAACATCGTTGAAGCAGTAATCCAGACTGTCCCAAGTAAACCACTTGGAGTTGTTGTTTTTGTTGTTGTTGTTTCTTGTGTTACATCGCACTGACACAATTATGGTCATAATGGTGATGTCCAGCTAATTATTGGTGGTAGAAGACCCCAGACTTATGTCTGGAAAAAATCACCGCCACACCGCAGGTTAGCTGGAAAACCTCAGACCGGGACTTGAACCCATGCGGTGAGGGACTGAGAAGTTACAAATCAGCGACTCTTAACTGCTCAGCCACGGACACCCTCCCACTAATGAGTATCAAAAATAAATGCTGGACTAAAATGAGTACAGATTGATGCATAGAACCAGCCAGAGGTCATTTGAAAAACTTGTGTGCAAACAGTTTGTTTCAGAAAACAACATAATAAGGTGCACTGTCATCAAAACATAAATCTGAGAATTTAAACTGCATCAATACACTAATTATAACATAGATGTTATAAAAGGTGGCAAGTACGTCAGTAATAGACTTTATAAGGTTAAAAAAGCAGGAGTAAACCAACCGCCTGAATTGCCATTCATGAGATTGGGTGTCGGGGACATGTCTCCAAACCCGTCTATCAAGTTGTTCTGGACCTGTGTAGTGGTGTCTGAAATACCCAGGGAGTGCACAGTCAGTCTTTTTTTTTTTTAAATATGAAGGGAAAAATCACTGAAACTCCAAATTCAGCATTCAAAAGTAAAAAGAAGGAATTTGCCAGTCATGGCTTAAAACTGTGAACTAAAAAATAAGGCAAATTGCATCTAAAAGTTACAAACAGATAATGGCAAGAAAAATAGAAAGAAAACTCTAACGTTCTTAGCACATATTGATCAGGTTTGAACATTAGTGTACGTCCAAATCAGTGAACTCCCTATGAGTGGCTTCACACTGTGATGACAGTGGGATGTGGCCTTATCTGGCTTCACACTGTCATCACTGTGGGATGTGGCCTTATCTGGCTTCACATTGTGGTCAAAGTGGGATGTGGCCTTATCTGGCTTCACACTGTGGTCACAGTGGGATGTGACCTTGTCTGGCTTCACACTGTGATCACAGTGGAATGTGACCTTATCTGGCTTCACACTGTGATCACAGTGGAATGTGACCTTATCTGGCTTCACACTGTGATCACAGTGGAATGTGACCTTATCTGGCTTCACACTGTGATCACAGTGGAATGTGACCTTATCTGGCTTCACACTGTGATCACAGTGGAATGTGACCTTATCTGGCTTCACACTGTGATCACAGTGGAATGTGACCTTATCTGGCTTCACACTGTGATGACAGTGGAATGTGACCTTATCTGGCTTCACACTGTGATGACAGTGGAATGTGACCTTATCTGGCTTCACACTGTGATCACAATGGAATGTGACCTTATCTGGCTTCACACTGTGATCACAGTGGAATGTGACCTTATCTGGCTTCACACTGTGATCACTGTGGGATGTGGCCTTATCTGGCTTCACACTGTGATCACTGTGGGATATGGCCTCATCTGGCTTCACACTGTGATCACTGTGAGATGTGGCCTTATCTGGCTTCACACTGTGATCACTGTGGGATATGGCCTTATCTGGCCTCACACTGTGATCACTGTGGGATGTGGCCTTATCTGGCTTCACACTGTGATCACTGTGGGATGTGGCCTTATCTGGCTTCACACTGTGATCACTGTGGGATGTGGCCTTACCTGGCTTCACACTGTGATCACTGTGGGATGTGGCCTTACCTGGCTTCACACTGTGGTCACAGTGGGATGTGGCCTTATCTGGCTTCACACTGTGATCACTGTGGGATGTGGCCTTACCTGGCTTCATACTGTGATCACTGTGGGATGAGGCCTTATCTGGCTTCACACTGTGATGACAGTGGGATGTTGCCTTATCTGGCTTCTGACTACACTGATACATACATTATATTTGGTGCGTTGACAACTACACATATTTGGTGTACTGACAACCACACATACTTTGTTGACTTACTTCTTCACATAGTTGGTGTACTGACAACTACACATACTTTGTTGACTGGCATCTTCACATAGTTGGTGTACTGACAACTACACATACTTTGTTGACTGACATCTTCACATAGTTGGTGTACTGACAACTACACATACTTTGTTGACTGACATCTTCACATAACTGGTGGACTGCCAAATACACATACTTGGTGCATTGACAAGTACACATGCTCTGTATACTGACAACTACACATACATTGTGTTCTGACAGCTACACATACTTGGTGTCCCGACAACTGCACATACTATGTATACTGACAACTACAGTTACTTGGTGCACTGAAAACTACAAATACTTGGTGCATTGACAACTACACTTACTTTGTGTTCTGACAACTACACATAGTTTGTGTTCTGACAACTACACATACTACATGCACTGACAACTACATATACTTGGTGTTCTGACAACTACACATACTTTGTGTTCTGACAACTACACATACTTGGTGTACTTGTGATTGTGGCCACATCATCCAAGAGTCCAAGAAGGTCCACCGGGTCTGATCTAACCGGCTGGACTGCAGGCTGACCGGGACTTGAGCCCACGTCTCCCAGCAAGTCTAGAATGTTCTGGCTCTGTAAATAAGGATTGGTAGGTGAATCTGGTTGTAATAAATCATCAGTCTTAAATAATGCCATACAAATATTTTAATTGCATGGCAATGACCACATGAACTTAGCAATAGCAATTTGTTGGTGTTTTTTTTTTAATTCTCGCTCTGGCCAGGACTTAAACCATGTTGAGAGATGCTGAGGATTTACATATCAGTTACTCTAACCACCCTGCCATGAGCATGCCACAATAGCAATATAAACTATAAAAGGAAATGTAAAGCAGTGGATAAGAATTCCACAAAACAGCTGAATACAAGTTAAAGTAAAGTAAATAAAACTTGCTATACCCTCGACTGGCTTTCATTTGCATGTTTGGTAATTACACAAGGAGTAAGCCTACATTGTGATGCTTCATATCAAATTGCAATGTCGAATTCCATTTTACTACATTCATCGATCGTGGGTTTATCAAACTAAATAGAACAAGAATTGGCCAATCATAATAATGCTAACAAAATCCATACTCTTCAGTGTGGAGACTAGAAATATAACAATGACATCGCCATTTGACAAGTCTGTCAAATCAATGAAAGAACGAGCTTTATCAATGGACTGAAATCTTATGAAGTGACCAATGAGATATCATTATCAGAAACCGCAAAAAGTGAACTAAATATCCCATGGGCAATGAATGGAGAGTAACGGAATGGATCGGACATGGGTGTCCGACGATGATCAGATTGTACAGACTTAGTATATAACAAAATTTATAAACAAGGATTATTGCTATATAATAAATACCTGTTATAGGTGATATTACCATACAAGTCATATTACCCCCCAAAATATAGGAAATAAGTTAACCAAACAAAAGATGTGCCAGCTGTTGCCAATCTTAAATCTTCATCTTGATACAGGAAAAAGAAACTAGTGTGCATATAAAAAAAACAGATAAATTTGATTCTGCATTCTGAATTTAAATATGCAATTTATTTATAAACATGAGACTGTGTGGTGCTAATGAAGTTTACTTCTATACTCAACACATCAATTCATGGTGAGAATGTGCAAACAATCATACAAGATTCTAGTCTTTTACAGGAAACGGAGAAAAAATTAGGAATATGTCTTGTACTTGAAAATTATACCAATGCATTACCAGAATTTAAAATAATAAAAAAGATTCCTATCTTCCTCACAATATAATGTAGAACAAATGTTACAAAGCATTCCCATATACCCAAGTACCTATTACCCTAATCCAAGACTGAAATATAAATAACAGGAGCAGAAATAAATCCATACACGTACCTGAGTTGGTCCCGTGGGACTTTTGCTGTTCTCCATGTTATTGTTCTCGACAGTATTTGAGGTATCAACGAGACCCTGGTTTGACTCATTCTCCTCACCCAACTCTGTGACTGGGTTGGTCACAACAATCAAAGGCATCTGCTCCAGCAAACCTGACCTGGTAAACCAAAACACTGGTTTAAAGATGTAGTTCCAAAATGTATTCAAATCTTGTAGCTTAATTAAAGCTTAAGCTTTTATTAAAGCAAAATTTAAATACAATTTTGAAGAAATAATTAAATTAGTAAGGTATTTGATGAATTATCTGATGACCCCATGCATAGAGGTTGTTTGCAAAATAATCATACAGACATTTATTTCTATGTAGCATGTTTCCTTTACACACCACCACGTTCTAGTTTTGCTAATTTAACCTAAGGGAGTATGTGAGGGACAAATCCATAATATTCACAATGTGACATGCACCTCATGATGTAGAGACTCATAGTAAGATAGCGGTACAGGCAACATCACATGTCAAATATGTCTCTAATAGGCTCCGTACGCAGGAAGTGAAACTGGATGTGCCTTGTTTGTTTTCGGAAGTTGAACATGACGATCTAGTTGGCCTTTATCATAATCTTTTTGTTGTAAATGCCAAGAAATTATTTTGTGAAATATTTTACATTTATGAAGTTGCTTCAGACAAAATGTTTATCGTGTATAAGCAAAGGTAACATACATAAACCATTTAAGATAAAGTAAAAAAATACAAAATATTTCTTAATACATTTGTTTGAGGCTTCAGTCTGTGCTTTTGCCAACTGACCGTTACCAGGCAGTGACAGTTGGTTTTTATCTTTGTGTGTAATGTTATATCTTTGTACTTTTTTTAACTTTTACATTTACTCTGAATGCCTCTGTCTACAGGTAGTTCCAATTTGATATCTGTGGTATTTCTTATTGGACTTTTTCTAATTTTCCTATTCAGTGTACAGTATTCAAAGATATGCAAAACAGAAATAAAAGGTGGTTCTGCAATTTGCATGTAACTTCTCCCCTTATTGTTACAATAATTATTTGTTTATTGGGTTTATCGTCCCACCAACAGTATTTCAGTTATCTGGAGACGGTGTTCATTTGAAGCAGATATAGTGGTGCCTGCACTGTGTATAGCATGCCATGAACACCCCAGTGACATTATCCTGACACCTGCCAACCAGTCATGGAACTACCTTTATATTTGCTAGAGAGTTAGCAAGAGAGCTCTAAATATTTGATTAAACTCCTTAGCCAATTACAAATGGTATCCTATACAAGTATTACATGCTCGTTTGTGTAATGTAGTAAAACGGTTGACCATCTGTATAAGGTCACAGCAAGCATACTGCCTAAACAACACTAGTGCAAAGACAAATCCATGGAAAGCAAAAGATGACACAGGCAATTGGCTTTTTACTTAACATTTTAATCTTATCAATGAGCAGTGCAATAAAAAAAAAGGTATCCTAGCATCACCTTGGACATTAGATATATAAAGATATTTTGAAATCTACATGTCATTTACCTGTGTCAGTTTGTAAACACATGATTAGAAGCAACAGAACTAGGTGTTATTCATGTTAAAGGCAAAACATGTACAATTCGCATTTGAGATAGTGTGATTATAGGTTGTACAAATACATCAGTTTAATGCTGATTGAGATTTCTCTCAGCCTCGTGTGATACACTAACCCAGCATTCTCCATATACGTTCAAGTGTTATTAATTCATAACATGCTGTGCACAAATTGATTGAGAATAGACAAACAGCACAGTGTGTTTTACCAATCTGATCAGGACCTGCACACACAAGTCTTAAAAAACGAGGCAGATAATTGTAAACAAATAAAATAAATCTTATTTCCGAGTTGCCAAGTTAAAAAAAGGATCTCACCTCATGTGATCATATTTTCTGAACAGTGTGGTGTATTCTACGGCTCTCTGTTGAAGTTCTGTCTGGGTGCTGCTGCTATAACGGGACAGGGTGTCCAGGATGGAGCTGCAAATGGCAGAAAATCAATAACACTTCTCAAAACAATTATTACTTAGTCTGCAACTGTTTTTTGTTGTTGTTGTCTTTGTCATTGTTGTTGTAGTTTGTTAACAGCTTATCAAGACTCTGTAGTTAAATAGGCAAGCCACATGTTTATTTTTATTTTTGCTTTTGTTTTTCTAAGGATATCCAAGCTTGTTTAATTTTTAAATGTCTGGGGTTGTTTTTATATTAGCTTAGATCTGATACTTACTGCTGAATGTCTTTCCAATGCCGTTTATTTTTTAAAAATGTGTAAGTAACAGTGACTGTTTCACCTCAAATTATTATCTGACCGTGAATTGTATGCTTAGGTTCACCTTGCTACTTTTTCTTCTTGATGGTAATAATATAGTTCCAAAATCTGTGAGGAATTATACAGGTGTTGCTTAACTCAAAGCTTAGTATTTAGCACAATGAAAATATGCAGCATTTTTTTTTCAATAGTAATGGTAATTAACAAGGTATTAAATGACATAATCTGATGACCACAAACATGAAGGTTACTTGCACAATTAAGTAATATTCAACCTGGGATGATTTCTAAATTTCTTAATTCTACAATGCCACTCTCTTAATTGCCTATTGAAATTTATCGGATTTGTGAGGGAGTAACCTGTAATTTTTACAAGACTTCATGCTGTAAAAGTCCAAATCAATATTTGACATTAAATGTCTTTAAAAGGCGTTTTGTATGTAATAAGCGGTCCTGCTGTAGACACACATAAAAACTTGATGTGTCTTGTTTGTTTTGGGCTGTCGTTATCCTGATCTGGATGTTCAAAGCTTGCTTGGCCTTATTTTTTATCCTGTCTGTCTTCTACACTAAGTAAAATTTTGTGAAATATTTAGCCCTGACTAAAGTTACTTTTGATACAAAATTTATTGTGAATAAGAAAATGGGATAAATAAGCCATTTAGGATAAAGTAAAAAAAAAAAAAAAAATGTGTATTTTTTTAAGGCTTTTTATTTTATTGATATTGTTACAAGATTGACACTAAAGACCACATTACTGAACTATTTTGATGAAAGTTAAACTGTGTGGAAGAATTATATTAGGATTGTCCTGGTACTATGGACTTTGTCAACAGACGGACAGAATTGAGCAACTAATCCCAGTCAATCCTGGCAGTCTATTGATAAAGTCCATAGTACAAGGATGAAAGCTCCAGGTAAAAAATGCTTTCTACGTGTTGTTTTGGATATTAAAAAAGTGCAAATATAAGCATTCTAATAATAAACTAGTTGAGCCAAAAGGTGACTAGGAAACATGAAGCAATTACTTACTCTCGAGTGATGGAGAATCTTGTGCTCAGTTTCATGAGTGCCGTAATACAGTACTCCTTGGTCACAATAGAAGAGTTGTTGTTTTCCAACCCTCGCCTCAATACCTCCACCACCTCCTCCTCTGTCACCTGAACGTATACAGTGAGATTTTATGGTAGATGCAAAGAACTACAAGGTATTTAGAATTTTGTTTAAAGAACATTAGCCACTTCTTTTTAAGCAAATTTGTGAAGCTGCTTTTTCACTGCATTGCAACGTTTTCAGCAAATTAACAAGTAACTTGATGGCATAATTGTACAAAGTCATTTTTTTACACTGATATATAATCATCGCAGCCCTCAACTCCCCTTCTGACACTTCCCCTTGCACTCTTACAGTCACTTGGCTTGAAATCAAAAGTCTAACTAGAAGCTCTGAGGTTCTACTAACAATAAATTGCAGATACCTTGGACAGTTTATGACCTTATTATTTATATTAGTAATGAAGTACATCAACTCACCATGCCTCCATCATCATCCTCCCCTGGTGGCAGTAGCAACTGTTCTCCATACTCACCAACACACCAAGCGGCCACCTGACACAGTGGCTGCTGGGAGTTGTCATCCTGCATGCACAGGAAAAGCTGACGCACACTGTAACTGTGTAGCTGAGTGGCTCCCGCTATCAACTGGATCAACACCGACACAATGTCATTGTGGACATAGTTACCAGCCTATGGAATAGAAAGCAGATAAACATATATTCTGTAAATACTGTTTATACAGTGTCAACGGTAATTTACCTTCAGTAATAAACCATCATCATACATGAAATTACAACATCATTATCATACTGATAACACTCAACATTGTAAACAAGCAAGGGACAATAAGAGCAATTTAGTTTTGTTTGCACTTAAAAGCATATGGTTGCACATGGAACAACTATCGTAGTTGTTTGTGTTGTTTTGTTTTTAAAATACATCACAGCGACCAATTATGATCATTATAGCGACGTCCATTTGGTGGAGGAAGACCCCAGACAAATGTCTGGGTAGAACCACCGGCACACTGCAGGTCAGCTTACCTTCCCACATTAAGTCCTTCACCCGGAACGAGACTCGAACCTATGCAGTGAGAGGCTTAGCAATAGGATTGACTATTTCAAGATGTGCAAGAGGGGAGAAAGATTCTTAATTGTCATAGGGAAAACCATTTTATTTGGTGAATAAAAGTCTAAAAAATTACCAAGTAGATTTTGGAAATTTAACATGAAAGGTTTTATAAAGTAAAACTGATTCAATATGTCCAACCAAAGGAGGTGAAGATCTGTCAACTGGTACTTACTGTGCGTAACACCTTGAGGACTGTATCAACATGCCATCTTTTGTTAGGACTGTATCTGATGGGGAAATAAAATACAAGTGGGCTTACAAACATCATGGTTTCAACATAACAGTCGAAATTATAAACTATGAAAAAAAAAAAATCTATAAACTCAGTATAAATGTCACTGTAAAAGGCTGAACCCAGCACTGCTACCAGTTTTGCACTCATTTTGGGTAAAAAATATCTTTAAATAAAAAATTCCCATTAACTTAGTTTATCCCAGAGAAGAGCATGAAATCTAAACAAAAAACAATAATAATAATGTTGTAAACTGTTCCAGAGGGAACTGCAGAATTATTTATTTATTTATTTTTGCAATTTGCCAAAAATTTCAGTTTGAGCGTTTTAAGAAAAAAATATAACAAAAATAATGTTTAATATTAATGTGACTTAATTCTTATCTGTTTAAAGTAACTCTTCATGATTTGTCAACAGCTTGCGAAGGTATCTGAAGTAAGGCAAGAGATATGGCAGCTTACAGTGCAAATCTTGATCCACCAGCACAAACTGGCCTATCTGGACTTACACTGCTTGCCTTAGACCAAGACTCGTGATTGTTAAGTCTAAGTACAATCACAAAATCAAAAGCTACTTTACAGCAAAAAAAAGATATCTTAATAAAAATTAAGTGTATATAGTCAAAGCAACCATGACCTTTATTTTATATTTTTATATCATACACTTATAGAGTCTAAAATAGAGTCTTTCAAAGTTGCTGATGGGAAATCTACATATAAATGAATGTTTGTTCGCACAAACAGTAGTGGTAATGCTTATTGTCTTTCATCATTATTCTTCAACTTTCGACGGCCTAAAAATACATCCCTTTCATTAGCAAATTAAGCAGTATTTCAGCAATACAAAAACTAGGGTTACTCACTTCTCGGCCGCTATGACGATGTTTGAGCAGGTGTCAGACTTAAATTCAGGATCACAGTTCTCCAAGAACAAGAGAAGTTCCTTCATCATTCCTCGAACATTGTTGGTGTTGATCAGAGCAAACGACAGCTCCATTGCACGTCTTTAAACAAAGAGAAATAGTTACTACTGTTTCAATCTTTTATCTTTATCAACATACCAAGATATTATTTCATGTTCTTTTCAACTGTCTTCATTAGAAAATGCTATAGTTTATAATTAATCGATGTATTTCTTACACAAATTTAGATCTGCTCACATTAATTGAACCTCTGTGATAACACTCATTGAAAAATTACTAAAACGCTTTAAGTGAAAGGAAAAACGAATAACAAAGTCTTCTGAACGGTTTAATAAAAATAGACAGTGGGTAAAATTACATTTTTCCTTTTTCCCTAATGTTTTCCAGCAAAATTACAAGGAACAAATGAAAGATTAAAGGTCAATCCCAATCTCTCTCTTCTCATAAAGTATCTCTTAACAAAATTTGATTATAATAACTCAATTCTAACAAGTAATATTTAAAAGAAAATCTATTTTTCATAACAGTCATCTTGACCTTAACATAATTGATCTCAATGGCAATACCAAGCTTCCACTTCTTATAAAGAAAGCTAAAATCTGGTTAAAGTGTCTCAATTTTAACTAAGAGAGATATGACAGTAACAAAAAATCTGATTTATATGACGTGACCTTGACATGATAGGTCCCAAAAGCATCCACTTCTCATAAGAAAATTGGATGCCAAGTTTTGTAATATTCTGTGGAAATGATCTGTTTGAAACCTGCCCGCCCAACCAAGTACTGCATTTTGATAGCCAGTTAAGAATAACACCACCTAGCTTTACCACAACTCTCCCATGCACCTTTTGCCAATCTATGAGCAGAATTCATTTCATTCAAAATCATGCTAAACATAATTGTCAAAACAAAAAAAAAGACTTTATGAGGAACAAGGAGAGACTCACTTTCTTATTGAGATGTCTGTATCCTTCAGACAATCTACGATGGTTGTCCGATGTCTCTGGACTGCATTATAGTCGGCACTCACAACTCGCAGAAGTGTGTTTAAAGCTACATATCTGCAGATAGAAGGAAACATAATAAAAACTTCGCACGATAAAGTATATATTAACAGACAATGAGCAGTATAAGTTTAAAGCTCCTTGAATGGAATTAAAGGAAGCATGGTTTAGTATGGTAAAATAGCAATATTTATTGCATACATAATGTTTATTGAGCTAAGCTCCATATAAAAGTTGTGGACAAGACAAATATATCCTTATGGAACATGTGCTGAAGATTTGCTGTAGACCTTAGATGAACTATTCCCCAGCCCCTCACTATGTAGAGTCCCGGTAGGAGCGGGAACTTTCAGGTTGGTAGGTTTTCCAGCTAACCTGCGGTGCGCCGTTGGTTCTACCCAGACATAAGTCTGGGGTCTTCCTCCACCAATAATAAGCTGGACGTCGCACATGACTATAATTGTGTTAGTGCAATGCAACAAAAAAAAAACATTATTCAAAAGGAGATTCATTTATGTGTAGTGTTGTGGCTAGGTTCTGAGAAGTATTTTCACTAAGCCAATGTCACCCATACACAAAATAATTACATTATAGACATCACTTGTTTTGTATTTCCTCCCCTCTGTCATAAGGTTCAATGCTTAATACAAATTTATTTTTTAATGTTTTTTTGTTGTTTTTTCCATTCTTAAAGTATTTTGTGTGTGTTTGTGTGTGAAAAAGGCCCTTTTTTAAGTTTGAGTGAGTACTTGTTTTATAAAACTATCAAAGTTACAGTATTTAAGGTCCTCAAATATAGATAAAACACAACATTTTTATACAGGAAGTTTATAAAATCTCAGCAGGCGAGCCATCAACATGCTTAAGAAAACTCTAGGAGCAGCCAACAACAAGGATAAGGAAAGGCTTTCTTTCACCAATTATTTCACCAACTTTGCATACCTTATATTTTTATCGTTATTCAGAAGGAATCTTCCCAAAATGTTTACAGCTAATACCTGAAACAAAACATTCAAGAATGAGCTCGATAAGGTAAAAAAACAACAACATAAATATAAGTTAGAAAAGGAAAAATCAATGTTAGTGTTGATATACTTTATTTATATCAATGTTCACAATTAGCTTAATATTCTCAATTGGCTTAACCTGTCAATATTTAACACTTTGTTCAATTAAACAGAATAAACACTCATTTCTTACCCTCAATCCAGACTCTGACTTTATGCCCATGATTGTAAGAACAATTTCATACAAAATGGCATGGCCAACATTTTTACTTGTGTCTGTATTGGTAGCAACCTGCAAGTGAAAATGCTATTTATATCTCTGCATTCTTTAATTGTAAGAATTTAAAACCACCAAAAACAAATAACAAATGGCCAATGCTTGTTAAACAACTGTGCATTGTGATAACAAGATCAATGTTTTCTTTTTGTCACTAGTAACATATTTCATAAAACATGTTAATGTTGATGTTTAACTGCAAATTAAATTAAATCAAATTCTTCTGTACTCAATTGTTCACTTTCCTGCAATAATGTTAAATAAGAGCAGCCCAAAGACAATGCTAAACTTTTCTTAATGATGAGCTGAATAGGGAATATTCCAAGTAAAGTAGGGGCATTAATCTGCCAAAATATTTTAGAGTTACTTGCCTTTTCTGAAAATAGATTTGTTTTGACAGCGATAAGTTCTTTAAGTTTGAAGTAAATATCTTGGGACTGGTTTTAAAGAAATGGACCTTTACAACAAGTTAACCCAAGCCGACACCAAAACTGATGCCAAATGTGACAACAGCTTTCCTTTTACTATGTGAATCTTAACAAAGTACATATAACAAATGGTTCAGAAGTGACTTATAAGATGCGGTTTTGGATTATATTAGAGATAAATTCCCGACACCCTTATCTACAGTTCTGGTTTATGAATGTGTAGCACTCACCTGGGCTAAAATATCATTCATTGTTTCGCTGGCCTCAGCATCATTCTTCCCCAGAATCCTCAACAGTCTCAGGATCTTAACCTATGAGGACAAAAAAAACAAAGCCTCATTAACACTTATTATTATGGAGCTATGAATACATCATGATGCATACACTTAATTGATGTTGATTTTAGTTTTAAGCGGAACTGGAAAACCTCTTAACACTAGAATTCATACTGAACAAAATTAATTTAAACCACAGAGGCTTTTAAAAAAAAAAAAAAAAACAAGCATGTACACATAAAAAAAATATTTTTTTTTATCTTAACATGATTAATAATCAAAATAGTTTTGTAATAGTTATCTTATTCAGATAACGACACTGGATATAAAATTTGAAAAATTGCACAATCTATAGATTACAACAGGAAATTAATGTTATCTTAAAAATCATAAGATTAAACAAATATATATATATATTGACATTATAACCTTCAACAAAAATAAATACCTGCAAGAAAGGATCACTGACTCCAGAGACGTCATGTTCTGGAGAGTAGCCCGCCATGATCAGGTTTTTGAGTATTCTTACCAGCTGTGGAACCACCTGAACATACAAATATGGACTAATATGAAGACAAAAGCACAAACCATGGCCAAGTACCCAGGTAACAGACAAATGTAGATGGTGGATACAGTGTTTTTTGAATTAGTTTCTCTATTAAGAATTCCTAAAAAAAAGCTAATAAACTGGCAAAAAACAGGCTTCTTTTACCTATCTTTCAAGATTTATTTTAAGACAGTTGAACAAATAAAGTACGGATCATGTTTATATCTAAGTTTTGTGTTTGCTTTTAAAATACACTGCAGTAACACCATTATAGTCACTGTTATGGTCATTATAGCATGTCCTGGTATTCTGGTAAGGTAATACCCTGGACAACTTTCTGGGTAGAACCAGTGGCACAATGGCACAATGTCAAGTCAGCTAGCACAGCTCCACACCATTAGTTCTCTAGCCTGGTGTAAGACTATGAGTTACCAAGTCAACGACTAACTGTTCGCTTCAGGAGCTCCCTATGCTATCAGTCTATGATCCATGCACAGCATAGCAGCAGTGTTCATACCTTTCTGAAGTGTACCAAAGTGTCTGGGCTCTTCTCACACATCTCTGTGATGAGACACACAGCTGTAAGCAGGACACCTGTAAGGAATAACATATACATAAGTGCTTTTAGCATTGTAAATAAAAAAATCAAACATTGGTAATTTAATAACTCGGGTATAAACATTACACCTCAGCTGTATGTGTCTATCATCAGTTATTTATTTTTACCCTTTATAAATGGACCTTCCTACAGGACCCTTCTAAATATTGATGTCTATATTATTTGTTTAATATGGGTGCTTTTTTCTAAATTTAGCTTAATTTCTCTATGTTTGGGGTTATTTTTTATTATTAAAGTTTTTATGCATGTGCAGTTTCAAACCTGATTTATGAAAGACACACAATAATCAATTATTACCTGTTAAGAATAATTCTTAAAATCTGCTGTTTTTTTTCAACATGATCATTTATAGCAAGCATATACAAGCACAAAGATCTGATAAAAAAAAAACTCTGCATAGTTGTTTTCAAGTTCAAAGTTATGACTAACTTGTAAACCTTACATGTCTCTTTTGGGGCACAGGACAGATTCCATATAGATTCCATTCCCAATGCTGTTTATTATGGTCATTAAAGCAATGTTCAGCTATTTTGGTGGAGGAAGACCCCAGACAAATGTCTGAGAAGAAAGACTGGCACACTACAGGTCAGCTGGAAGACCTTCCCACATTAAGTCCTTTGCACTAGCTTGAACCCACACAATGAGAGATGAGCAGTCTGAGGAGTTACAAGTCTGCGACTCTGCCACTCAGTCACAGGTGCCCTTCCCGCCCACCACCCACCTTTGTCTTGAAGAAAAACACTGATGATAACAAAGTTCATATACTGGAACACATTTCTAACATAAATTAGGATTAGGATTTGCCAGCATTTTTACCGATACTGTGCAGCGACATTTCTATCATTATAGCACAGGGGCACTTATGAGGTGCCCAGGGAATGAACCTGGCCGGTCCATTATACTGACCCCGACAAGTCAGACGTACTGCTGTCCCCTTAGCCCCAAGCGTTAGGAGGCAAGCCACTACTACTAACTTTAAAGTCTTTGGTTTGGCCAGGCCGGGTCTGAACCCTCGACCTCCCGATCCGCAAGCCGACGCTCTACCACTTGTACTATTGTAGCCGGTGATACCATAAATTTGATAAACAGCAAGATAGACATTTTAAATAACAGTCTGCAAAAAGTTACCAACTACTGACAAAATCAATGTAACAACACTTTTGTTCTACATTAGTCTTTTTAAACCATTAAATCCTCATCAACACAGTAACACTGATATTATTGCAAGAAGGTCAGGTCCGCTAAAAGCTGACCCTCTACCATTATACCATCAGGAAAGTATGTGCAGAAATCTAATTAATCTGGGAGGTCTTAATTTCTGCAATAAAATATCTCACACCTTATCACCAAGATTAGTTTAATCGCCACATGAAGACAAATTCTAATAAGCATTTGTAATAAAGGATTTGGAGACGAACAGACAGATAACAGACAGATAAAGTCCTTCACCTGACATATATTATAATAACTTACAATACAACACCATGCATAGGTTAAGAGATGTCCGAATGAAGCATAAACAGAAAATAGTAGGTAGGCATTCAAAAGATTAATACCTACCATGATTCTTCTCATTCAGAAGGGCCCTTGTTGAAGGAATGTACATTTCCATAAGGTCAGGAACCTTTTTGATAATTCTGTACGCACATAAAATAGCCTGGAACAATAAAAATAAACATGATCAAACAAAAAATACCTCTAAAGTAAATAAGCTTCTAAGAGAAATGTATATTGTTTTATCAATAAAATATTAAAGGTAAGTAGTAAAATGTTGTAAAAAAAATTTACTTAAGTTTGTTACTTATATTCCTAACAGCTAAAATTTATTTTTAAAAAATAATGTTCAAAATATAAATAATAATTTGAAAAAATAAATAAAAAGAAAGCATTCATCAGCTAAATAAAAGCAACAAAGAATATGTTCATTTTTTTAACAGGTGCTATTTTTATTACTGAGCTTCAGGTATCAGAAAATATTTCCACACGATCTGCTTTTTCACTTCTCCAAACTTTATCTTGTTCCTACTTGTTAGAATTATTTCAATGAGACAATATAAATGTATTCAAATATATTATTTTATTGAGGATAATGTAATACAATTATCTTCAAAATTTTATATTATCTTGTTTTCCCTAAGTTCATGTTTAAATTGATAAAAACATCACCACAAAAAAAGATATTGTTCTTGCCTTTTTCTTGATGTAAGCATTTGAGGATTTTATCATTTTCTCAACCTCGCCTGCCAAGTCACGACTCATCTCAGCAGAACATATAGAGCCTAGAGTGCATAGGGCCAGACTGGCTATGTACTGGGTCTGATGACCAAGATCACTGAAACAAACACAGAAGTTAGTCAAAATGATTGCAAAATAACTTCTTTTCAGTTCATACTAATAATAATCCTTTTCCACTCCTGTGTAGAAGTGGTGATCAAGCACTAGCAATCTGGAGCAATGTTAAGTAAATGGTTCAACCCAATGACCAACATCTTATGTGAAAAACTACATGTTTTGTTGTGGGTATATATTTGTGTTTGTTGGGTTTATCGTCTCACCAACAGTATTTCAGTAATCTGGAGACTGTGTTCACTTGAAGCAGATATAGTGCTACCTTCAACGTGTATAGCATGCCGTGAACTCTTGGCATATCACACCCAGTCACATTAGTCTGACACTGGGTCAACCAGTCCCCCGCACCAGGATGTTGTGGGAATGTAATTAAATTTATATGGGAGTGACAACAAACAACTTTGTACTCATAAATGAAACGCTTTTGGCAACAGTGTCCTGTCAATTAGGGCTGTCACTGACTCAATCAATATTGATGTATCATCTATATGTTTTTAATGATCGATTATTGAGACACACTTTATAATATTGATATTTTTGGCAGGAAATGTAAAGTAAAAAGCATTTTTCCAGATATTTAAATTATATATGATAGTTATAATAATATGAATGAAGTCCTAACACAGATTGTATTTTAACATTATTAGTAGATAGTATTGATATTGAACAAGCCAAGATGTGCTCTATATATTTATGTAGACAGCTTATTACTATTATTTGACTAGTGTAACTGAAGTTTGTGGAAGAGCTGAAAGAGAACTTAGTGTTTAAATTACCTAGATATTAATGTTAAATATCTATGCAGGAAATGGTGCTTGTTTATTAACTCTGTTAATTAACACTTGGCACGATATCACACCCAGTCGCATTATCCTGACAACAGGCCACCAGTTGTGGAACTATCCTTTTTTTTGCTTAAGCGTTAGCAAGAGAGCTATTGCACTACCATTTTCACTGATGACTAACCCAGGGCCTCGCGTACCTGGAGACGACGCTCTACCGATTGTTCTTCCAGGCCAAAAGCATAGCATGATTAACTTGACTATCTAAAGAAGCACATGATTGTGAGGTTGACCATCCAAACTACTTTAATTCAGTTTTCAGAATATAGTGTTCCCTTGAAGCAAATATGGAACTGTACACTCTATCTGTTTTCAATTAAGTTACTTATGGATCCATGGAGTTATTTTGTTTAACTTTTGTGTTGTTTTTATTCCATTACAATATCTATAGCCCATGTGACCGAAAAAGTCAGTTATGTCAAGTATTGGACTAGGGGTGAGAATTGTGGGGGTGGGGGGGGTTGTTCTTTGAATTAGGAATTTTTTCCTCGCAAACTTTTTGCAAATGGGAATATGACCAAATATTGGTCTTGAAAATGGGAGAAGAAAAGCATGCTATAGCATTTTATTTACACATACTCTGGTGTGTCGCTTCCTGGGCTTGGACTAAAAGCCTCACACACCTTAAACCAATGCTTTACCTACTGAATTAATAAGGTGGGTTTTGAGTTTGTTTTTAAGAACTTACTTTTTCAGAGAATTTGTCACCAACAAGTGTATGTCCTGACGCTCATCTAGCAATAACATTGCACCAAGGTATCCAATACGCTTGTCTGTAAACTTTGGAGAGGCTATCAACTTCAGGCATTCAAGCTGAAAACACAATATCATAATAATTGGCATATGAAATGTTAGTTAATGGCAATGAAACTATTTATTTACAAGACATCACATTGAATTGTTGTTGTTTTCACTTCCACAATACTGGTAAATTGGGAAACCTCCAGCTATTACAAGTGGCGGTAGACATAAAATTCTTACTTTAAGAAGAACTAAGGAATTACAACTAACAAATCAGCACCCTTCTCAACATTTAGAGTGTAAGTCACAAAGAACCTACCTGACCAAAATGGGCTGGGTAACCAAGCATGTGAATGTACAGGAGCTTTGCAACATTTCTACACCTGTATGTGTTGTCCGTCTCCCTAAATGAGTCTCGGATTTGTGCACATTCTTTCTGAACCACAGCCCGTTCATCTGCTGCCGTTCGAGCTGACCGAATCTCCCTTATCAAGTCCCTCAGACGCTTGGGCGTGGGCATGATTGATGACTGCAAGAAGGATAAAATTACAATTATAACAGATGTTGTCTTAGCCACACTTGATTTTTATGCTAATAGCTTTTAAACTTCCTACACAAACCTTGAATCAGAGTAC
This sequence comes from Sinonovacula constricta, assembly GCA_007844125.1. Taxonomy (NCBI): domain Eukaryota; kingdom Metazoa; phylum Mollusca; class Bivalvia; order Cardiida; family Solecurtidae; genus Sinonovacula; species Sinonovacula constricta. Next base: position 23,633,577 of record CM017565.1, read on the forward strand.
GAAAAAATTGAAATAAGAAAAGACCATGAAAATCAGGAATTAGTTTTTTAACTTACTAAACTAATAATGTTAAATAACTTTTCTTCAATATCAGAGAAAATACATGTGTTTTATCACAAAGTAAGCTGAAAATAGGAAAAAGAAAAAATATAATACATAACAGCAGCCAGGATGTGAGTACTAACTCTGTATTGTGGGAACTGGTTATGTGGGCCTTAATAACATTTCTTTTTTAGATATCCATATGCATTTACTAAATGTAGAAGATGAAATAAACTAATTTTTGGTCTGATATTTTTTTTTCGTTAAAGTGAATAATGTTATACATATCAATTATTTTGGTTATGTAAATTCTATGTAAGAAACATGGGAAACAGGTATCTGTTATCCATTACCTGTTTGAAATTATACTATTGTCTCATTTCACTATGACATACACTATATACATAACAATATATTAAATATGGAGTTAATGGGCAGCACTGGTTTGTAAAATCTCATTGCTCAAACTGGATAATCCTATGTTATTGGCAAAATTGGCTAATAGTACGACACGTTTCAAAATGTTGACTGATGAATGATTTTGATATCGACAGCTTCATAACTTCATATTCGGTGTTGTCTGGTGTGCAAATGTCCAGATTTAAAAAATCACCAGAGAAAACTTCAGGCCATTTAACAACATACCATTGTTACTGAAAGAGATGTTTATCTGTTTAAGTGCATAAATTGAGCAACATGTCGGTGGGGATGTGAAGATGTGACGTGTCTGGGAATAATGAACATCCATTTTGCAAGTTTTACAACAAAACGGCATTGTTCCAGCATAAAAAATCATCCGTCCCAATTATATAATGTCTTACGACACATTGACCATAACTGATAAAGGGGCGTAAACAAGACAATGGTGTCATATTTCAGTGAATCTTCATTATTGACAGGAAGTGTCAGAAAATTACAAGGTAAGGACAGGTAAACAAACATATTTCGACAGCATGTACCATTATTTTATCCATGTTTTCTGTTGTAATGGATTAACTAGACGCTTGTCATATCGCACGCTTTCAAACAGATAAAGTATGTTGCCTTTTCTATTTAAAAACAACTGCCGGTCATACGTGGGGTAAGCACGAACTCTGCGTAATGTTTTCCAAAATGGCCGACAAGGGGCGATTTACACACATTAAATATGGTATATAGTTCTCGTAATATTACGGCTATTTATTCATTAAGCAGGGGTTATTTGCTACATGTATCAGGATAAATGTTTGAAAAATAGATAAGAGGTGTAACAGAACTTAACAAGTGCTTGTTTCTAGAAAAATTGCGCATTGATATTTATTTTTTACGGAAAATAGTACTACAGGTGGCCATGACGTCATATGTAGTCACTCGTCCTCATCTATTTCGTACTAAATTCAGTGAAAATGATAACTAATTGTTCTGTTTTAGATACATGTTTCGAGACCAGCACAAAAATAACAAAACCAGCACAACCACCAACCATCATCATCATTAACACAGACATCATCATCATTATTATCAACATCAGCAGCGACAGCATTATCAGTTCACAACAACACTAACTACATCATCAGTAACAACACCATCGATTCATCATTATTCTCATAATCAGAATCAACATTATCATTTACTTCACATTCATTGTGGCCAGTTATTTATTTGAAATGCAGTACAATTTATATATACCCGACACCTCTCTCCTAAAGAACTCGTCGCTCATCTATAGATTAAAGTTTTTTAAAGTAGAGCGGGTGCACCCAAATCCGAACAGTACTTGATACCGAACAAATATTTTAAACATGTATTATTTTCACACAAGTACTATGGTATGCACTATGACATCTTTTTTATGACTTCAAAGCATCGATATTGATTTCCCCTGCCATAAGGCACGCAAGAAGCGAAGGACATATTTATAAGACGTCTTTGCGCATATCAACTGTAAAAAGGTAAGGCAAATTACGTTATTTGAAATTTTTGCATATTTCGTACATAAGAAAATGTCGTTAAATATAAGTTTTATTTCTACGAATCTTTGCATTTTGTACATTTATAGACATGTAAGTTGGTACCAAGATGCCGTGTTGGCAATAATGGCGTCTCTTTACGAAGTTACAGGCCGTTCGGATTTAGGTACATAAATATTTTTGGATGGATGTAATTCCGAACACTTTTATTTTATTACGGTCCCTTCGTTAACATATAGAAAGCGACATTTACCAAAAATATTTGAAGCTTAAGGTATAATTTATTAACATATTTCTTTACTTCTAGTGTTACTTAAAAATTAATAATGCATATTGTAGTCTATTTCAATATTCGTCTTGTGACAATTCCTGATTTCGATTCACACACTTCGATTAAAATAAAAGTAGCTCTAGCGCATAAGCTCAGAATGGAAAGTCGAATTTCACAATGCGTCAACTATTAATTGTGCTTAAAACAAATGTTCTACGTTCTGAATTCTTATTGCCGAAAGAACACATAATACATATTTTGTTTTTTTTCCTTAATGAAAACGTTTATTTATAGATGAGTCGCCAGGTGGGAGTGAAATCTAAACGACGCCAATATGATGTTAATGTAAAGTGGCAAAGTCGTATGGGATTCCCAAAATAACGTTACATGACCGTATCTACAAAAAGTATATATCGGCTAAAATAGGAGCCAAACCTGTGATTATAGATGCTGAAGAGGTTAGGGTTGTTAACTGGGCGTTAAGGCATTTTGAAGAAATCGAGTTTGACAAAAAAAAAATAAAAAAAAAAACATCAATGTTCGGAATTAGGAACCGTACTGTTCGGAATTCAAACCATTGTTCGGAAAAAAGTTCACTGACACCGGCCATTTATTTCAACATATCTACTATGTTACTTCATGTATATAGGTCGCAATCAAAGTTAACGAAAGTTGAAGCATAACGCTTTTATATATCTAATATTTGCATAGACGGACTAAATTAGTGGACCCATTACTGAACAGTAAAAAATACTGCTTAAGTGTTTGGTAATGGGTACACCCGCTCTATATTAAACTCGTGCTATGAACCGAGCATAAACACACATGCGGACATCAAACACACACACTTATCACGCACCCACATACACGCGCACATACACGCCACACTCCTAAACACAATATACATGCATGCACGAACATACTGAACACGTGTACACAGAAGCGCCCACGAGTGCAAATACACAGAGACTCACAAGTACAGGGCGCACTCGCGAACACACGCGCCCACACGCACGTACACGTATACTTTCGTAAACAGTATAAAACTAACGGACGTACAGACACTAACGCAGACACATCTTACATTTACATACATTGCAATACGATAGTGTTTTATATATATATATACATGTATCGATTTTTCCTACAATCAACATTTTTTGTAGCCACATTTGTCTGTTACTGCACTAGCGAGAAATGGTTGCGTGCATCGTAAAACGACATCGCCATTTGCTAATTACCATTATACAGTAAGCATTCCTACCCAAAATAGAGTTGGAGAAAGATCAGGTCCAAGTGGTTGATGAGCGTCAATCATCATGGAATGTCTAGCTATTGAGCTATCTCACAAAGCAAGCGATAGGGCCTATAGGGTCTCTTTCCGTATAAATAGAGGTTGTTTTTTATCCGAACACCAGTAAGAGGGTGCCAAAGTACTGCCACTGTCTATCTGATAACCTTGCTTAATAAAACACCAACATTTGTGACTTTGGTAACGTCGATTCTTGTGAAATTAAAAGAACAACGTCTGTTCCATCACCTCACCACCCCCAAAAATCTAGACGAGAATGTGTTGTTGTTTTTTCCAAATGGTCCACTTGCGAAACAAAAAACAGCACATGCAAATACTTATAGATTTAAATAGAAAAAACAACTTCACAATATATTAAATTTAATTATTACACTAATTTAGCTTTAAAGTCCTTGCCATAATGATAGCCTAACTCCAGACCAATTTTTTATCACGGTTACACTACTACACAATAATCCAAGGACCTGCAACTAACTTATCCACATTTCAGCCTCGTATTGCCTATCAAAGAATATATTTATGTGACTAAACTATCTAGAACATTGTTATAAAATTATCATATTTCAGCCGCATAAATTGACTCTATAATGCAAAACAAGTGTGTATGGATTTCCCATTGGCGATCATATGCGTGGGTATGCATAATTACAAACTTACTACAGACTATATGACATTCTACGTTGGATTAAAAGTACGCTTCGGCTTTTGGCGTGTCTTAGGTTTAACATAGCAATGTGTTGAGAACATTATTTTCTATTTGTTAATGTGACACATAAACATTCAATGTATTATTTTAAAAGTGGTATCCAGCAGTAAGGTTATATCTAAAACATGTAACAATAGCTTACCGCTGTTCAGGCTGAATTTATGCATTATTGTTGCATAAACGTATACTTTTGTTTAAGTAACGGTTGTTTATAACATTATATTAGTTGTTAGACAATACACATCGTGAAATATATCGTTTTAAATGTCCATTACTTCCAAATCTTTTAATAAGCACGGATGGGGATTTCTGCTGAAATAGATATCGACGTCAGAGATGATTACCCGGATGATCATGTAAAGTGATGCCAAAAGAAAGCAGTCTCGTGGTTTTCTTAGTTTCCAAAATAGCTAGCTATGCTGCATGCGTGGCTCGGATAGGAAATGCGTTTTCGTAAGTGGGGGTGTCATGTTTTACTTTGTAGATAGATGTAGGGCACCAATAAACATCATTTCGCGACATCTTATCAGGTAACACTAATTTATTTGGGTGCATTAGGGAAAATTATAACCCAAACTGTCGGATACTACCTTTAATATAAGTTTTATAATTACTGTATAAACTCATAAAGATTAAGTTTAAAGAATTTGTTAAAGGGTGTGGGGTTGTTGTCAATATAAAATAACTGATTGTAGTTATAACCCAATGTTGCCAAATTACAAATACCTGGTGAAGCAATTTACCAAATTTGTAAATACTGTCTAAATTGATTTTGACATTAAAGGTCGTATCCGCAACTTTGGACGAACTATTTTTACTCAAATAACCAAATAAGTGATTGTTTTCTGAAAAGATCCTGCAAAATGCTTCTCATTGATGCACTAGATCAGTGAACAGTGCAACATAAACCCCCATTCCTCATTGCAAACATGTATTTCTTATCTGAGCCACGTTGCAGAGATAGCTATTTTTAACCTAGAAATCTTCGTGGCAACACACTTTTGTGGTCACATTATATCGTCATCTGGGTAATCTGCTCTGACGTCGATATCTATTTTTAGCAGAGATCAGTATCGTGCTTATTTATAGATTTGGAATAAAAGAACTTTTAGTGTGTTTTATCGCGATTTGTACTGTCCAACAAACAAGGCAGTGTTCTAAACCTGCTTTACTTAATCTTTAGTATGAGTTTATGCAGAAATTATGTCCAAATTCCCCAAAGCGGTTGTAAGGTATTGTTACATGCATTTGGTATAGTTAAACTGTTGAATACCACCTTTAAATTAAAAAAAAAATGTAAATAGAATTAATATACAAACCTCGTCGTGACGGCCAAACATCACAAAACCAAGGCTTTATTTTTCAACAATTATCAATAATTATTTATAATATTTTCACCAGTATAACACAATAAGCACAATATATTCTTAACAATATGTTAGAGCAACATGCTTCGTATAAGCAATAAGGCATATGGTATGCCGTCTAAAAATTGGTATGTCAATTAACGTCTTACATGTACTTGTTCGTTTGTTTTAGAGAATAAGAATCGCAACAGCAATTTTAGCAGTATTGGCGAGGTACATGTTTGTTTTAATGGCAGTGTTGTACGAGTACCAATTTCATCAATGACTTTACAGTCCGATACTTCATTGATAGTAAGTTCCTCAGTAATTCCGTCGTTACGTATTTCGCCTGTCCGATAACATTCACATTATTTTTGGCCCCTTCCCTACACGTTCGAATAATAGCCGAAATGTTCCAAATGGTCCGAGCGTCAATCCAATAAATTGGTATAGCGAGTTTTATTTTATCCTTCCACCATCTCTATGACTGACACGCTTCTAACGTTATTTATTCTGCCAGACACAATGTTCCGGAATTGTGGCATATCGTGTTCCGAACTAAAGTATGCAAGAAACGCCGAGGTCTTTTTCACAGAACTCTTCTTCATATTTACAAAGGGAAATGCTGACACAACGTCTGTTTAAATACCGCCTGTACATCCTGTACATACGATAAATGATTAATAAATTGACCAAGTGCAACACGACTCTAGTATATATTCTCTGCAACACTATACACTACCCACAACATATTTCTGCACAAATTGTGTTCGTATCCACATAAAATATATTTCTCCATTTTTAGAGTACAAATGACTCATTGTGTTCCCTTGACATCAATATTAATACTACTTTTTTTGGACGAAGTGAAGCCACTCTTTCCTAAAAGCACTTAACATACAGATTTTAAGTCTCTTTCGACAGGACTTTGGCAGGACTTCCTGAAAGACAGATGCATTTGATAAAGATTGTATGAGACAGTTTGGACTAAAGTATTGTTTCTCGAGCAACCAAATATACTGTTGTTACCCGAAATGGCCCCCGAGAAAAGCTACTTATTGACGCCCTACATATCTGTGAAAAAAGGTGATAATATCAGACATCAGACGAAGTCACGGAGTTCTATAAGAAATGTTGCTGAACTGTAAACTAAGTGATGTAAGAAATGCAGCTGAACTGTGCATTTAGTGCTATAAGAAATGTTGCTGAACTGTACAAGGAGTGCTATAAGAAATGTTGCTGAACTGTTCATTCAGTGCTATAAGAAATGTTGCTGAACTGTTCATTAAGTGCTATAAGAAATGTTGCTGAACTGTACAAGGAGTGCTATAAGAAATATTGCTGAACTTTGCATTGAGTGCTTTAAGAAATGTTGCTGAACTGTACAGGGAGTGCTATAAGAAATGTTGCTGAACTGTACAAGGAGTGCTATAAGAAATGTTGCTGAACTTTGAATTGAGTGCTTTAAGAAATGTTGCTGAACTGTACAGGGAGTGCTATAAGAAATGTTGCTGAACTTTGCATTGAGTGCTATAAGAAATGTTGCTGAACTGTACAAGGAATGCTATAAGAAATGTTGCTGAACTGTACAAGGAGTGCTATATGAAATGTTGCTGAACTGTGCATTTAGTGCTATAAGAAATGTTGCTGAACTGTACAAGGAGTGCTATATGAAAGTTGCTGAACTGTGCATTTAGTGCTATATGAAATGTTGCTGAACTGTACAAGGAGTGCTATATGAAATGTTGCTGAACTGTGCATTTAGTGCTATAAGAAATGTTGCTGAACTGTACAAGGAGTGCTATAAGAAATGTTGCTGAACTTTGCATTGAGTGCTATAAGAAATGTTGCTGAACTGTTCATTGAGTGCTATAAGAAATGTTGCTGAACTGTACATTGAGTGCTATAAGAAATGTTGCTGAACTGTTCATTGAATGCTATAAGAAATAGTGCTGAACTGTACATTGAGTGCTATAAGAAATGTTGCTGAACTGTACAGGTAGTGCTATAAGAAATGTTCCTGAACTGTACAAGCAGTGCTATAAGAAATGTTGCTGAACTGTACATTGAGTGCTATAAAAAATGTTGCTGAACTGTTCATTGAATGCTATAAGAAATGTTGCTGAATTGTTCATTGAGTGCTATAAGAAATGTTGCTGAACTGTACATTGGGTGCTAAAAGAAATGTTGCTGAACTGTACAAGGAGTGCTATAAGAAATGTTGCTGAACTGTACATTGAGTGCTTACAGTTTGATATCGAATAAAATATGCTTGAGGCATCAATTCAACCCTGGGAACAATATGCAGGGAAACACCGACTTATTCGCCAGACAAACTAAATCCGCACTCACAGCATTCTTGCTGAGAATGCAGTGTCAAAATTTCCATGAGATTTCCCTAAATTTTCTCATCTACTCCTTCCGTGATGCATGATGAAATAGCGAGCATTCGTGAATATAGTGTAACAATTTACATATACAAAATAAAGTACACAGACGCACTCAGAAAAAAAATGTCACAAAGTCAAATGCCCTACCGTTATGAACAACTTTCTAGAAAATATTGCAATTCATAAATATGGAGTTATTTGTGGGAGAATTACAGCCAACTACAGGAGAGACATGGCGTGTCATTATTTCACTATGTATTTAGATATACCGGGTCAGACATATTGCTAGTACAGATATATCGACGGATCGATTGGGATGTGGGAACATTTACAACAAACTGCTTCAACAAGAAAAGACATGGAAGGGAATTTAAATAGAATCGATACAATGCATTTATATAAATATGCCACGAAGATCTACATCTTTAAAAGGATGGAACAGATACCGAATCCAACAGACTAGCGTGCACACACATTGAAGGATGAACAAGATAGTGAATTAACATAAAGAAACCTAGGTTCGGTTATAACTAGATAAATATTTGGAGTGTTGGAATAATGTTGGACTTGGAAAAGCAATTAAAATGTTTTGATGAGAAAATGGACATGACCGATAGGCATGCATACAGACGGAGGTACGAACAAAAAATTCGATGTTGAGAAGTGCTCAAACCGATGTAAGTGTGTGCAGCGACTGTCATGGGCGGATCTAGTGGATGTGGGAAGGCGCCCCCCCCCCACCCCACCAGCCTCCTCCCGGAATTTGGCAAAAATACCTACAATGAAGGTATTTCTTAGCATTTCAGGGTGTGTCGTATCTTTATGACACTAGTAGTATTATTGTCACATGTGTCCAGTGCTACAGATAAGACGAGTAAACACGTATATACGCGTCTAAAATGTCTTACAAACGCACTGAAATTAATCTATTAGTGTAAAACACACTTTCTTTTAAGGACCGTCAAGCACCTGAAATACAGGAAATGGCACTTTTGGGCTTCTAGATGTAAATGCTCTTCTTGTGTGAACATGTCCCAAGATCCCCTAACACTACTCGTACTTATGGTACTTCAATTTAAGCTCTCCTTTCATCATATACATGAACCAATATGATTATAGACAAAGACATTCTAGCAGATTCTGAAGTAAAGGAAAATGGCTCTATTTGGCTGCTTCATTTCAAAAGGGCAGCTTTCCCCTAGACTCCTTCCACTACTACCCACAGCACGGCTTGCACCTCCAGTGCTCGGTCAATTAGGACCACCCCATCCTCTGGGAAAAAAGTCCTGGATCCGCCCCTGACTGTAAAACGCGACTTTAAATGCTTTTATAGTTTATACAAACCTCTTCATGATGCCAAAACATTGTTAATCCAGATATTTTAGCAACGTATCACTAGGGTTCTATTAGCCATGTATTTTACGGAATCTTTTAGACGACCACATATAGGCTCAACAAGTCTGTTGGTATGCCAACGACTTCTAATTTGTACTTGGTAACGCGAGGAAAGTCGCGCCAAACAACAATGTGAGCAGTAGGCTACTGGCGAGAGACCTGTTTGTTTTTATTGGCCTGGCTATACGGTATCAACATCAATGACTTTTTATTCCGAAACGTCATCAATCGTTAGTCGTCGGATAATTCCGTTCTGATGCAGCCATCACGATATATTTCGATTGTCCCAAAGTTAACACAATTAAAGGTGGTGACCGACAGTTTGCCTGTATCAAATACATATAACAATATCTTATCCTTGTCTACAGGAATTTGGGCATTAATTTTATAAACATGTAATTTGGTCTCAATAAAGACGCTTTTGAACACTTACTCAATTGCAAGATATTACAAATCGTTAAATAAATCACTGTAAATGTCCATCCCTTCCAAATCTATAATTAAGTACGAGGTGGGTTTCTGCTTAAAATAGATACGACGTCAGAGCGAATTACCCGGATGATGATATAATATGATCTTAAAAGTTTGTTGTCATGTTGGTTTCTTAGTATAAAAATAGCTAACAGAGAAACGTGGCTTAGATAGGAGATGTTTGTAAAGACAGTGAAATGTTTTGCTTCTCTCTTCATAAAGATGTAGGACATTATTAAACAATGTCAATTTGCGTGGTCACTATAATTTATATGGCTGCATGAGAGGAAAAAATCGAACTCAATTGTCGTAACCAACCTTTAATTAGCGCGATTGTTGTTGTTTTTTTTACTTCATCCCTAACTGTATGATTTGCACGCTTCGAATGTCATTTATACATTCAGCCTTACACAATGCTCTGAATTGTTAAAGTACAGCACGAATAACACGAATGGCATATTTTCTCTTAGCAGAATTATGACAGAAACTCTTGACGTATTCTTCACAGAATGTTTTCTTATACAAACAGCAAAGTTGATGCGTTGTTACTTTTCTTTGATATGGATTTTTGTTCTTTCTTTGGTCAATATGTAAGGAACAAAATGTCTTTTTTAACATTTCACCCACAAACAATATCCACGAAACACCGTTATTTCAAAGGTCATCAAGCGTACAAAGAGTCGGGGAAATTATTTCGCACAAATAGTCTCAAAAACTATGTTGTGCTTCTCCATAACTTATATTTATTCACAAATATAAATAGTTATCCGAATTGCTTAAATTGTTTTCATCGGCGTCTTGTATAGTAAACAGAATCCTCAAACAAAAAGCAATGTTTCTCAGCAATCTGCAGGTACACTTTTGGATTCTCTGGTGTCACACATGCAAGACGTTCAAATGTCTTTCTCAGAAACTGTATCCACGAAAGAAAATCCAACAAAGCAACGTTTCACTTATCATCAGTGCACACCACGAGATCTTTACAACACTATGCAAAAATGGCCTTTTATCTGCAACGCCGACTTAACACAAACACTCAGGAATAGCAATGTTTCTGAACTGTCAGAAGCAATGTACCAACAGATTCTCCTATAATAATATACAAGAAACTTCGACTTATTTGCATACACATAATATTTACAGTAATAAAACATCCACCGACTCCGCCCCCCCACCCCCCTCCCCCACCCCCACCCAATAAAAAAAGAGCAAAATTTCTGTATTGTTCATATACAGATCAAGGGAAAATGCAAGAACGCAAAACAAAAACGCCCCTCCCCCCCCCACCCCACCCACCCACTCCCCGTTATTTAACCCTTAACCAGAACAGCAATGCCTCTGAACTGTACATCAACTGCTAACAGATCCGTCATACATCAACATGCAGGAGCAGGAAAACTTAATCTCACAACAAACTCAATCCTAACACACACACTACTTCTTGTTCATGTTATTAACGCTGCAAATATTGAAATTTCACGTGTTTTCCTTCATTTTCTCCGCTTACTTTTTATAATGAAATAGCGAGGATGTCGAGATCACGGTATGACAATTTACATAAAAATAAAATTACAGCGAAGCACTCAGAAACGCGTCACAAAATCAAATGTTTATGAGATCTGGCGTGTTTGAAACCTGTCAAGAAAACTTTGCATTTCATAAATATGCGGTTATTTGTGGAAGCTTTTCAAAATACGGCAAGAAAGAGAGATGTGCTCATTTTACAAATTATGTAAATATATTGGAACCGACATATTGCTAGCAAAGACAAATCGACGGATCGATGGGGGAGTGAGAACATCGACACTTACACTGAAATGCTCCAGAAAAAAAAAGCCAGACAGGATAAGTAAAAATCCACTGATATAATGTATATATAGAAAAAAATATCACGAAAGTCTACATCTTAAAAAGGAAGGCAAAGACAGAATCCTACATCTGGCGGGAGTGAGTATTTTAGCATAGACAAGGCATTCGCGTCATTTTCGGCCCTTTCCGTACACATTCGGCAAAGAACTTTTTTTCTGTAAGTTAATAGCAGAGGTGTTGTATATGAGACATTTAAAGGGCTTGAACAAATATGCAAAATGAAGAGTCAGTAGTTCAAAAGGTTAAATGAACCAGTGAACACATTGTCGATGGACAGGCGTACAGACTGACAAGAAAATGAAGGTTAAGAGGGTGTTTCATGTCTTCATAATACTGTTAATATGTTTTATACCAGAACTGCCAACTTTCAATCAAACAGACATAAAGTTTCGGATGTTAATTTTTTACTTTTACTAAATAACTAGCAAAGGACTAATTATGTACTGTTTCATTTGTTTGATATATTGTAACCCAAATAGATAGTCACATAGTACAGGTAGCACTTAAGAAAGAAGACTGGCAAATACAATCTACGAACCTGAACTAAACAAAATTTAAATCACCGGAGCCATCATATTTACAGTATACATAGGAATTTGAAATGTTACCCACCAGTAATAAACCAACAACAACGTAAGCGCCGCCATGCTTGCTGCGTAAAGAGTACTAGTTCTAAACAAGAGAATTATATAACAGTAGTACAGTATACCGGAGCAACCATATTGGTAGTGCTGTACACTAGAACACTTAGATGGGTAGTGCTGTACACTAGAACAACCAGATGGGTAGTGCTGTACACTAGAACAACCAGATGGGTAGGACAGTACACTAGAACAAACAGATGGGTAGGACAGTACACTAGGACAAACAGATGGGTAGTACAGTACACTAGAACAAACAGGTGGGTAGGACAGTACACTAGAACAAACAGATGTGTAGGACAGTACACTAGGACAAAAAGATGGGTAGTACAGTACACTAGAACAAACAGATGGGTAGTACAGTACACTAGGACAAACAGATGGGTAGGACAGTACACTAGGACAAACAGATGGGTAGGACAGTACACTAGGACAAACAGATGGGTAGTACAGTACACTAGGACAAACAGATGGGTAGGACAGTACACTAGGACAAACAGATGGGTAGGACAGTACACTAGGACAAACAGATGGGTAGGACAGTACACTAGGACAAACAGATGGGTAGTACAGTACACTAGGACAAACAGATGGGTATGACAGTACACTAGAACAAACAGATGGGTAGTACAGTACACTAGGACAAAAAGATGGGTAGTACAGTACACTAGGACAAACAGATGGGTAGGACAGTACACTAGGACAAACAGATGGGTAGTACAGTACACTAGAACAAACAGATGGGTATGACAGTACACTAGGACAAACAGATGGGTAGGACAGTACACTAGGACCAACAGATGGGTAGTACAGTACACTAGGACAAACAGATGGGTATGACAGTACACTAGGACAAACAGATGGGTAGGACAGTACACTAGGACCAACAGATGGGTATGACAGTACACTAGGACAAAAAGATGGGTAGTACAGTACACTAGGACAAACAGATGGGTATGACAGTACACTAGGACCAACAGATGGGTATGACAGTACACTAGGACCAACAGATGGGTAGGGCAGTACACTAGAACAAACAGATGGGTAGTACAGTACACTAGGACAAAAAGATGGGTAGTACAGTACACTAGGACAAAAAGATGGGTAGTACAGTACACTAGGACAAACAGATGGGTAGTACAGTACACTAGAACAAACAGATGGGTAGTACAGTACACTAGGACAAACAGATGGGTATGACAGTACACTAGGACAAACAGATGGGTAGGACAGTACACTAGGACCAACAGATGGGTAGTACAGTACACTAGGACAAACAGATGGGTATGACAGTACACTAGGACAAACAGATGGGTAGGACAGTACACTAGGACCAACAGATGGGTACGACAGTACACTTGGGCAAACAGATGGGTAGGAACGTACACTAGAACAAACAGATGTGTAGGACAGTACACTAGAACAAACAGATGTATAGGACAGTACACTAGAACAAACAGATGGGTAGGACAGTACACTAGAACAAACAGATGGGTAGGACAGTACACTAGGACAAACAGATGGGTAGTACAGTACACTAGAACAAACAGGTGGGTAGGACAGTACACTAGAACAAACAGATGTGTAGGACAGTACACTAGAACAAACAGATGGGTAGGAACGTACACTAGAACAAACAGATGTGTAGGACAGTACACTAGAACAAACAGATGTGTAGGACAGTACACTAGAACAAACAGATGTGTAGGACAGTACACTAGAACAAACAGATGGGTACGACAGTACACTAGAACAAACAGATGGGTAGTACAGTATACTAGAACAAACAGATGGGTAGGACAGTACACTAGAACAAACAGATGGGTAGGACAGTACACTAGAACAAACAGATGTGTAGGACAGTACACTAGAACAAACAGATGGGTACGACAGTACACTAGAACTAACAGATGGGTAGGACAGTACACTAGAACAAACAGATGGGTAGGACAGTACACTAGAACTAACAGATGGGTAGGACAGTACACTAGAACACTTAGATGGGTAGGACAGTACACTAGAACAAACAGATGGGTACGACAGTACACTAGAACTAACAGATGGGTACGACAGTACACTAGAACTAACAGATGGGTAGGACAGTACACTAGAACAAACAGATGGGTAGTACAGTACACTAGAACAAACAGATGGGTAGGACAGTACACTAGAACAAACAGATGTGTAGGACAGTACACTAGGACAAACAGATGGGTAGGACAGTACACTAGGACCATCAGATGGGTAGGACAGTACACTAGGACCATCAGATGGGTAGGACAGTACACTAGAACAAACAGATGGGTACGACAGTACACTAGAACTAACAGATGGGTACGACAGTACACTAGGACAAACAGATGGGTACGACAGTACACTAGAACTAACAGATGGGTACGACAGTACACTAGAACTAACAGATGGGTAGGACAGTACACTAGAACACTTAGATGGGTAGTACAGAACACTAGAACAACCAGATGGGTAGGATAGTACACGAGAACAACAATATAGGTAGGACAGTACACTAGGACAAACAGATGGGTAGGACAGTACACTAGAACAACGATATAGGTAGTACAGTACACTAGAACTAACAGATGGGTAGGACAGTACACTAGAACACTTAGATGGGTAGGACAGTACACTAGAACAAACAGATGGGTACGACAGTACACTAGAACAAACAGATGGGTATGACAGTACACTAGGACAAACAGATGGGTACGACAGTACACTTGGGCAAACAGATGTGTAGGACAGTACACTAGAACAAACAGATGGGTACGACAGTACACTAGAACTAACAGATGGGTAGGACAGTACACTAGAACAAACAGATGGGTAGGACAGTACACTAGGACAAACAGATGGGTAGGACAGTACACTAGAACAACGATATAGGTAGTACAGTACACTAGAACTAACAGATGGGTAGGACAGTACACTAGGACAAACAGATGTGTAGGACAGTACACTAGAACAAACAGATGTGTAGGACAGTACACTAGAACAAACAGATGGGTAGGACAGTACACTAGGACAAACAGATGGGTACGACAGTACACTTGGGCAAACAGATGGGTAGGACAGTACACTAGAACACTTAGATGGGTAGGACAGTACACTAGAACAAACAGATGGGTACGACAGTACACTAGAACTAACAGATGGGTACGACAGTACACTAGAACAAACAGATGGGTAGGACAGTACACTAGGACAAACAGATGGGTAGTACAGAACACTAGAACAACCAGATGGGTAGGATAGTACACGAGAACAACAATATAGGTAGGACAGTACACTAGGACAAACAGATGGGTAGGACAGTACACTAGAACAACCAGATGGGTAGGATAGTACACGAGAACAACAATATAGGTAGGACAGTACACTAGGACAAACAGATGGGTAGGACAGTACACTAGAACAAACAGATGGGTAGGATAGTACACGAGAACAACAATATAGGTAGGACAGTACACTAGAACAAACAGATGGATAGGACAGTACACTAGAACAAACAGATGGGTAGTACAGTACACTAGAACAAACAGATGGGTAGGACAGTACACTAGAACAAATAGATGGGTAGGACAGTACACTAGAACAAACAGATGGGTAGGACAGTACACTAGAACAAACAGATGGATAGGACAGTACACTAGGACAAACAGATGGGTAGTACAGTACACTAGGACCAACAGATGGGTAGGACAGTACACTAGGACCAACAGATGGGTAGTACAGTACACTAGGACAAACAGATGGGTAGGACAGTACACTAGGACCAACAGATGGGCAGGACAGTACACTAGGACAAACAGATGGGTAGGACAGTACACTAGGACCAACAGATGGGTAGGACAGTACACTAGGACAAACAGATGGGTAGTACAGTACACTAGGACCAACAGATGGGTAGGACAGTACACTAGGACCAACAGATGGGTAGTACAGTACACTCGGACAAACAGATGGGTAGGACAGTACACTAGGACAAACAGATGGGTAGGACAGTACACTCGGACAAACAGATGGGTAGGACAGTACACTAGAACAAACAGAGGGGTAGTACAGTACACTAGGACAAACAGATGGGTATGACAGTACACTAGGACCAACAGATGGGTAGTACAGTACACTAGGACAAACAGATGGGTAGTACAGTACACTAGGACAAACAGATGGATAGGACAGTACACTAGGACAAACAGATGGGTAGTACAGTACACTAGAACAAACAGATGTGTAGGACAGTACACTAGAACAAACAGGTGGGTAGGACAGTACACTAGAACAAACAGATGTGTAGGACAGTACACTAGGACAAAAAGATGGGTAGTACAGTACACTAGAACAAACAGATGGGTAGTACAGTACACTAGGACAAACAGATGGGTAGGACAGTACACTAGGACAAACAGATGGGTAGGACAGTACACTAGGACAAACAGATGGGTAGTACAGTACACTAGGACAAACAGATGGGTAGGACAGTACACTAGGACAAACAGATGGGTAGGACAGTACACTAGGACAAACAGATGGGTAGGACAGTACACTAGGACAAACAGATGGGTAGTACAGTACACTAGGACAAACAGATGGGTATGACAGTACACTAGACAAACAGATGGGTAGTACAGTACACTAGACAAAAGATGGGTAGTACAGTACACTAGGACAAAAAGATGGGTAGTACAGTACACTAGGACAAACAGATGGGTAGGACAGTACACTAGGACAAACAGATGGGTAGTACAGTACACTAGAACAAACAGATGGGTATGACAGTACACTAGGACAAACAGATGGGTAGGACAGTACACTAGGACCAACAGATGGGTAGTACAGTACACTAGGACAAACAGATGGGTATGACAGTACACTAGGACAAACAGATGGGTAGGACAGTACACTAGGACCAACAGATGGGTATGACAGTACACTAGGACAAAAAGATGGGTAGTACAGTACACTAGGACAAACAGATGGGTAGTACAGTACACTAGGACAAAAAGATGGGTAGTACAGTACACTAGGACAAAAAGATGGGTAGTACAGTACACTAGAACAAACAGATGGGTAGTACAGTACACTAGAACAAACAGATGGGTAGTACAGTACACTAGGACAAACAGATGGGTATGACAGTACACTAGGACAAACAGATGGGTAGGACAGTACACTAGGACCAACAGATGGGTAGTACAGTACACTAGGACAAACAGATGGGTATGACAGTACACTAGGACAAACAGATGGGTAGGACAGTACACTAGGACCAACAGATGGGTACGACAGTACACTTGGGCAAACAGATGGGTAGGAACGTACACTAGAACAAACAGATGTGTAGGACAGTACACTAGAACAAACAGATGTATAGGACAGTACACTAGAACAAACAGATGGGTAGGACAGTACACTAGAACAAACAGATGGGTAGGACAGTACACTAGGACAAACAGATGGGTAGTACAGTACACTAGAACAAACAGGTGGGTAGGACAGTACACTAGAACAAACAGATGTGTAGGACAGTACACTAGAACAAACAGATGGGTAGGAACGTACACTAGAACAAACAGATGTGTAGGACAGTACACTAGAACAAACAGATGTGTAGGACAGTACACTAGAACAAACAGATGTGTAGGACAGTACACTAGAACAAACAGATGGGTACGACAGTACACTAGAACAAACAGATGGGTAGTACAGTATACTAGAACAAACAGATGGGTAGGACAGTACACTAGAACAAACAGATGGGTAGGACAGTACACTAGAACAAACAGATGGGTAGGACAGTACACTAGAACAAACAGATGGGTACGACAGTACACTAGAACTAACAGATGGGTAGGACAGTACACTAGAACAAACAGATGGGTAGGACAGTACACTAGAACTAACAGATGGGTAGGACAGTACACTAGAACACTTAGATGGGTAGGACAGTACACTAGAACAAACAGATGGGTACGACAGTACACTAGAACTAACAGATGGGTACGACAGTACACTAGAACTAACAGATGGGTAGGACAGTACACTAGAACAAACAGATGGGTAGTACAGTACACTAGAACAAACAGATGGGTAGGACAGTACACTAGAACAAACAGATGTGTAGGACAGTACACTAGGACAAACAGATGGGTAGGACAGTACACTAGGACCATCAGATGGGTAGGACAGTACACTAGGACCATCAGATGGGTAGGACAGTACACTAGAACAAACAGATGGGTACGACAGTACACTAGAACTAACAGATGGGTACGACAGTACACTAGGACAAACAGATGGGTAGGACAGTACACTAGAACTAACAGATGGGTACGACAGTACACTAGAACTAACAGATGGGTAGGACAGTACACTAGAACACTTAGATGGGTAGTACAGAACACTAGAACAACCAGATGGGTAGGATAGTACACGAGAACAACAATATAGGTAGGACAGTACACTAGGACAAACAGATGGGTAGGACAGTACACTAGAACAACGATATAGGTAGTACAGTACACTAGAACTAACAGATGGGTAGGACAGTACACTAGAACACTTAGATGGGTAGGACAGTACACTAGAACAAACAGATGGGTACGACAGTACACTAGAACAAACAGATGGGTATGACAGTACACTAGGACAAACAGATGGGTACGACAGTACACTTGGGCAAACAGATGTGTAGGACAGTACACTAGAACAAACAGATGGGTACGACAGTACACTAGAACTAACAGATGGGTAGGACAGTACACTAGAACAAACAGATGGGTAGGACAGTACACTAGGACAAACAGATGGGTAGGACAGTACACTAGAACAACGATATAGGTAGTACAGTACACTAGAACTAACAGATGGGTAGGACAGTACACTAGGACAAACAGATGTGTAGGACAGTACACTAGAACAAACAGATGTGTAGGACAGTACACTAGAACAAACAGATGGGTAGGACAGTACACTAGGACAAACAGATGGGTACGACAGTACACTTGGGCAAACAGATGGGTAGGACAGTACACTAGAACACTTAGATGGGTAGGACAGTACACTAGAACAAACAGATGGGTACGACAGTACACTAGAACTAACAGATGGGTACGACAGTACACTAGAACAAACAGATGGGTAGGACAGTACACTAGGACAAACAGATGGGTAGTACAGAACACTAGAACAACCAGATGGGTAGGATAGTACACGAGAACAACAATATAGGTAGGACAGTACACTAGGACAAACAGATGGGTAGGACAGTACACTAGAACAACCAGATGGGTAGGATAGTACACGAGAACAACAATATAGGTAGGACAGTACACTAGGACAAACAGATGGGTAGGACAGTACACTAGAACAAACAGATGGGTAGGATAGTACACGAGAACAACAATATAGGTAGGACAGTACACTAGAACAAACAGATGGATAGGACAGTACACTAGAACAAACAGATGGGTAGTACAGTACACTAGAACAAACAGATGGGTAGGACAGTACACTAGAACAAATAGATGGGTAGGACAGTACACTAGAACAAACAGATGGGTAGGACAGTACACTAGAACAAACAGATGGATAGGACAGTACACTAGGACAAACAGATGGGTAGTACAGTACACTAGGACCAACAGATGGGTAGGACAGTACACTAGGACCAACAGATGGGTAGTACAGTACACTAGGACAAACAGATGGGTAGGACAGTACACTAGGACCAACAGATGGGCAGGACAGTACACTAGGACAAACAGATGGGTAGGACAGTACACTAGGACCAACAGATGGGTAGGACAGTACACTAGGACAAACAGATGGGTAGTACAGTACACTAGGACCAACAGATGGGTAGGACAGTACACTAGGACCAACAGATGGGTAGTACAGTACACTCGGACAAACAGATGGGTAGGACAGTACACTAGGACAAAGAGATGGGTAGGACAGTACACTCGGACAAACAGATGGGTAGGACAGTACACTAGAACAAACAGAGGGGTAGTACAGTACACTAGGACAAACAGATGGGTATGACAGTACACTAGGACCAACAGATGGGTAGTACAGTACACTAGGACAAACAGATGGGTAGTACAGTACACTAGGACAAACAGATGGATAGGACAGTACACTAGGACAAACAGATGGGTAGTACAGTACACTAGAACAAACAGATGTGTAGGACAGTACACTAGAACAAACAGATGGGTAGGACAGTACACTAGGACAAACAGATGGGTAGGACAGTACACTAGGACAAACAGATGGGTAGGACAGTACACTAGAACAAACAGATGGGTAGGACAGTACACTAGGACAAACAGATGGGTAGGACAGTACACTAGAACAAACAGATGGGTAGGACAGTACACTAGGACAAACAGATGGGTAGGACAGTACACTAGGACAAACAGATGGATAGGACAGTACACTAGAACAAACAGATGGGTAGGACAGTACACTAGGACAAACAGATGGGTAGGACAGTACACTAGAACAACGATATAGGTAGTACAGTACACTAGGACAAACAGATGGGTAGGACAGTACACTAGGACAAACAGATGGGTAGGACAGTACACTAGGACAAACAGATGGGTAGGACAGTACACTAGAACAAACAGATGGGTAGGACAGTACACTAGGACAAAAAGATGGGTAGTACAGTACACTAGGACAAACAGATGGATAGGACAGTACACTAGGACAAACAGATGGGTAGTACAGTACACTAGAACAAACAGATGTGTAGGACAGTACACTAGAACAAACAGATGGGTAGGACAGTACACTAGGACAAACAGATGGGTAGGACAGTACACTAGGACAAACAGATGGGTAGGACAGTACACTAGAACAAACAGATGGGTAGGACAGTACACTAGGACAAACAGATGGGTAGGACAGTACACTAGAACAAACAGATGGGTAGGACAGTACACTAGGACAAACAGATGGGTAGGACAGTACACTAGGACAAACAGATGGATAGGACAGTACACTAGAACAAACAGATGGGTAGGACAGTACACTAGGACAAACAGATGGGTAGGACAGTACACTAGAACAACGATATAGGTAGTACAGTACACTAGAACAAACAGATGGATAGGGCAGTACACTAGAACAAACAGATGGGTAGTACAGTACACTAGAACAACCAGATGGGTAGTGCAGTACACTAGAACAACCAGATGGGTAGTGATGTACACTAGAACTAACAGATGGGTAGGACAGTACACTAGAACTAACAGATGGGTAGGACAGTACACTAGAACAAACAGATGTGTAGGACAGTACACTAGGACCAACAGATGGGTATGACAGTACACTAGGACAAACAGATGGGTATGACAGTACACTAGGACAAACAGATGGGTAGGACAGTACACTAGAACAACCAGATGGGTAGGACAGTACACTAGAACAAACAGATGGGTAGGACAGTACACTAGGACAAACAGATGGATAGGACAGTACACTAGAACAACCAGATGGGTAGGACAGTACACTAGGACAAACAGATGGGTACGACAGTACACTAGGACAAACAGATGGGTACGACAGTACACTAGAACAACCAGATGGGTACGACAGTACACTAGGACCAACAGATGGGTAGGACAGTACACTAGGACAAACAGATGGGTAGGACAGTACACTAGGACCAACAGATGGATAGGACAGTACACTAGAACAACAAGATGGGTAGGACAGTACACTAGGACAAACAGATGGGTAGGACAGCACACTAGAACAACCAGATGGGTAGTGCAGTACACTAGAACAAACAGATGGGTAGGACAGTACACTAGGACAAACAGATGGGTAGGACAGTACACTAGAACAAACAGATGGGTAGGACAGTACACTAGGACCAACAGATGGGTAGGACAGTACACTAGGACAAACAGATGGGTAGGACAGTACACTAGGACCAACAGATGGATAGGACAGTACACTAGGACAAACAGATGGGTAGAGTACAGTACACTAGGACAAACAGATGGGTAGTACAGTACACTAGGACAAACAGATGGGTAGTACAGTACACTAGAACAACCATATGGGTAGGACAGTACACTAGGACAAACAGATGGGTAGGACAGTACACTAGGACCATCAGATGGGTAGGACAGTACACTAGAACAAACAGATGGGTAGGACAGTACACTAGGACAAACAGATGTGTAGGACAGTACACTAGGACAAACAGATGGGTACGACAGTACACTAGAACAAACAGATGGGTAGGACAGTACACTAGAACAAACAGATGGGTAGGACAGTACACTAGGACCAACAGATGGGTACGACAGTACACTAGAACAAACAGATGGGTAGGACAGTACACTAGAACAACCGTATGGGTAGGACAGTACACTAGAACAAACAGATCCACGCAACACTTCAAACTCAACATGGGCCGAAGAACATACTTTTCGATCTAAGGACGAGTTGTTGAATCATTTGATGCTTCCAAAAAAGTACTCAACAAGCTAATTAAATATTATATGCTGGCAAAATCTGCGATATAAGAATAGGATTGTTTCAATTATTCACTCGTGCGTGATGTACCTGTCAATTAAAGCTCATTTAAAACAATTATAATCAGGCGGTTATAACATATGGCTGAATATAATGACTTCTTTGTTTTGTTTTTGTTGGTTTATATCACATTTATAATCTTATGTCCCCAAATATGAGGGATATGTTATCGGTATTCACGCGATGGTTAAAGATTTAGTATATCTATGGGACAAACACATTGTAATTTGTACAATACTGTTCAAAGCAAGAAGTACAAAGTTAAGCAGACTGATCAAAACCATAATGTATGGGCCGTCGTTGGGCCCGACTTTAATCCCAACGTGCTTGATTATGCACCCTTTGAAACCTGTCAAAACCATACCATAGGATATGATGAAATTTATATGTATAGCATTTTCATCGCTCAAAAAGACAAAAAAATAGTCTGTATGTATGAGCACCCAGCATCGTTCTGTTCTAACGTGAAGACATTTGATTACTTTCTTCTACATTAAACTTCTGTGTAGACAGATCGTGTGCTGAGCAATACTAAAACTTCTGAAACCATGCAGACTGGGAATATTTATTAGATTTTAACACACACACACAAAAAAATTATATAACTTATATATGCTTACCTTTTATCCCTTAGCCAGGCTATACGGCTGACATATCTAATCATTTACGTCCTGTATTAATGAATTGTGTGTAATATTTTATACTGGCCAGTGTCACCTTGTATATATCTGATACACTCAACACATAATGGTCGTATCCGCTTTTTCAGGCGCATGCGGAAACGGCTCCCAACCGAAGGCCAAAATACATAACATACAATGGACCCAAGAACATTGTATGTCGATAACGCTGATATAGTTAAGTAATTTATTTCTTCTTAGTTGTCGTATGAATAAATAAATGATTACGATATAGTGATTTACTGGTAATGCAAACGGGATATTGACAGAGAGACATAATTGGACAGACATAAACACACAGACAGAAAGAAATGGAAAAAAAAAAGAATACAAGAAGTTAGGAAAGCTAGACGGAAGTGCGGACGGACAGACAGAAAGACGGTAGAAGAAATGCGGTATGTTTCATTAGTAATACCAGTGGATATTTTGATAAATAGAGGTACATGTAAAAGTTCAAGCAGATATGCACACAATATCTTAAGATTGGCAAACATAATCTGAGCCCATACAGACAGAGATAATATCTATTACACACAGAGAGAGGTACTTATAGCGGGCAGGTCGACACGGCTGACAATCGGACTCTTAAACACTCGAACACAAACAAGTTCAATGGTCCGGCAAGCAGACAGCTAACAGACAGCCAAACATACAAACACAAGCATATTCATTAAAGTACACACAGATCAACACACGGACAAATGCATGGACAAGCCTACACTTGCGTACACAAAAACAAACATACAAACAGATGTACAGACGCACACGCAGAAACACACGCCACACACAAACGAACGCCACGCACACAAGCACCCGAACGCGCGCGCGCACCCAGTCTAGTCAGACCGAATTTTTTTATATAGTAACGCAAACATACTCAATAGATTTATACTTGTACAAACAGAAAGACAGACGAAACAGATCATTCAATGTCGATTAGTCTTTTCAGAAATAATGCTTGCAATTTCACGCAATAAGAAATCAATATGTAATATAAAAGATTCAGAAAAGCATTTAGCAGAAAACATGGTAGATCCTGATCAGAAAGCTCTCTGGATCCTCGCCATTCGTCTAGGCGCTTTAGGATAATCCTCTCCTGAATTCATTCGTACCTCATAATGACAAGAATCTTGTCAAAAAACGGACAAATTATATTAAATTCACACTGAATTTGATTTAAGGACCATAACCATAGTTTATAAGGAGATCGCAAATTATCAAAATGAGCATCTTCGACCTTGGATGCACAGAATGGTGGCAGCAACTAAATTATACAAAATATTGCCAATACCGGTTGGGCCATTGTGTATCGCGATACAGTATTGACTTCACTCAGAATCGCAATATGCATGTTACATTTTTATAGGGCAAAACAAAATAAATGTTATTTTTGGGACTACTTTCTGAGCCAGGAATGGAAGCCGAAGTGCAAGAGAGTGCTTTGTCGCGACGCATTTATGCAAGGGAGGTAAATCTCAATACACAGATGTACAGATAATTGCGATTACAATGGTTCAGTCTGATGTTCCTTCCCTTATATATAAAGTTCTAGTGCAGACTACCGTTTGTCATCAGCAGCAGCAGCTGCGGCAGCAACAGCATTATAAACATCATTATCACAATTATCATTATCATCATCGTCATGAAGACAGTAGTTGATTTACAACTTAAGGGTGGTATCCGACGATCTGCCTGCATTAAGCACATCATTTATACATGCTAGTAAGCTGGAATACTCTCGAGCACAGTCAGTTATCAGTTTTCGTGAAATTTCTAATCTCCCAATGTGAAAGAACATGCAGTAATAATGACACCACCTGATACTAGTATCGCTAGGTGATAGCAAACGGTGACATTATCTTGACACCAGGTCGACCAGTAGGAAACATGTCCTACCCATATTTCCTATCTGAGTCACGCTGCAGAGATGGCTATTTTCAAACAAGGAAAACCAAATGACACCTTTCTTTTGAGATCGCGTTAAATCGTCATTCGGGATGTCCGCTCTGACGTCGGTATTTATATTTAGCAGAGAACATTGCCGTGCTTGTTTATAGATTTGGAAAGCATTGACTTTTGGGATGATTTTTTCGCAATGTGTACTGTCTAATGATATAGGTAGCGTTCAAAATGTGTTTTGCTTAGACTAAAGTATGTTTTTATGCAGAAATAATGGATAGATTCACAGCAACCATTGAAAAATCTTGTTACATACTTAAGAATATAGGTAGATAGTTTCCACATAAGTGGAAGTACCGAACCTGTTTTTATATGTTTATTTGACATCGTGATAATAAAAACAGAAAAAAAGTGATTTTAGATAAATATCATATAATCCTCAAAATTTGTCGTAACGATTACTTACTTTTGAGATCACGTCTCATGATCATCCGCGTAATCAGTTCTGACGTCGATATCTATTCTTAGCTGAAATTCCGATCGTGCTTATTTATAGATTTAGAAATAACGGGTACTTAAAATGACATATATTTCACGATTTAAAAATAAAATAGTAGTAAGTTATAAACAGCTTTTACTTACAATATAGTATATGTTTATGCAACAATTATGCAAAAATTCCCCAGAACAAGATGTTGTAAAATATATTACATATAGTAAAACTGCCGGATACAACATTTAAGTTGAGCGACGCATTTATGTACTTACTATAGCCTTTTCCGCCCTGATTTGAACAGCATGCATCTTGAACTCGGTGGAATGCAACGAAAAACGTAAACAAATACTGTATCTTCTTTAATATCGCAGAATAACCAAGTTTAAGAGATTGCTCTATTGTGTGATATTATCTGAATGTGTTCAACCACGCAACGGGATCGTTATCGGGCCTGGTTTGCCAGTGCACTTCCTGTGTGTCTTCTCTCCTTCCCTGCAAAGTGCAGTTTTAATGTCACAGATTAAGTTTTTAATTAAATTCAGCACGTACAGTGTGAAGCTTTTAAACACGGAACGCAGAACGTTGACAATTTAGTGAAGAAATAATACATAGTTTCTCTTGTGGAGAACATGTATAGTTTTGTATTCTTTCTACTTAGGCTGACTGCATATATTGTACAATTGTGCAAGTGGAAGATAAAGTTACGAGAATTATGCTATGATCAATCAGACCTTTACACACGTGTTGTATAGTATTTGTTATATAATTGTACAGTCTGTGCTATACACTAGAGCTTAAACTTGTCGCTTTTAAAGTAATCTCGTTTTAAAGAAATAAAGTTTCGTATTTATGCACAGTCTAAGATTCAAAAATACACGAAAATTTCCCTTTGAAACATTTGTGAGAAAAAAACTTCCAAAATCCACGTGTAAGCTGGAATCTACCAGCACAGCACTAAATGTTAAAGACACAAATTTATATATCATGCGGTTAAAATATCCACAACAACAGTATTATAATTACACGTATAGCATATCCTGTGAGTATATTATATGTAAAACTACACTTCAGGGCGGTCCTAAATTGCATGCACTCTGGCGTAAAACAATCCTCCAAACACCATATACATGTATTCCACCAGTTTAATGTCGAGATAACGAGGCAACATTCCATCGGTATGGTGCCTATTTACGGTACCAGGTCACATACTTGGGGAACTACACAGCTATGAGATGTATGTCCGGCTTGTCATCTTATATTTATTTAAAAGGCATCCAGCAACATTTCTGAATGTAAACATTATTTAATAGCCTACTGACAGCGATTTACGAAAGTAAGAATATAAACTGCTAAAGATTTAGCAACAAAAAAGTACAGGTCCTGATCGGGTGGCACCAGCCTGATGCGGATATGCGAGTACAGTATTTGCCCTGGTATGATGTGAAGGCTATGAGTGAAAGTGGCCCTCTCATATGTTGAATAATTTTGAATTTTTGTTTTTGTAAAAATCATAATTCACCGAGATTATGCCGCTTACTTGCAAAATAAGAGCTTGAAATGTGGGTGATGGGTGCTAACAATTTTATAGTAATATTTTTAAACATTAGTCAAAATATACCGATACTGTGACATTTACGTGCAGAATCATCACTAATGGGCTAGCAATTTTGTAATAAAAGTGTGTGCCCGTGCGAAGAAGGATTTAATGTGAGCATTTGGAATTCTGTTTCACATCTGCACCAGTTCGGATGTATGGCAAGTGTTCTTCTCCTGACAAGTCGTTTTTAACTTAGAGTCACGTTTATGCCATTCTAACTCTAATCCAGACAGTACGTAATTGTCTGTCTGTTAAAGGTGGTATTCGAAAGTTTGGACAAAGTATTAATTTTCAAGTAACCAAAGTCAATGGTTCAACGTTGAAACAACGTCAAAACGTAAACGTTGAAACAACGTTGTCTTTCAACGTTGAAACAACGTTGTGGATTTCAACTTTCAAATCCAAATATAAATCCAACCTAAATTCAACGTTGAAATATGACGTTGTTTTAAAGTTGATTCAACGTGGGTGTGTCTGCTGGGTTGTTACCCGAAAAGATCCTGCAACATGCTGTTCATTGACGCCCTAGATCTGCGTAAACAGTGAAGCATAAATCGCCACTCGTCATTGCAAATAGGTAATTTCTATCTGAGTCACGCTGCAGAGTAGAAAAAGCACGTGACAACTGACTTTTGCGATAACTTCATATCGTCATCCGGGTAGTCCGCTCTGACGTCGATATCTATTTTTAGCAGAGATCACTATCGTGCATATTTATAGATTTGGAATGAATGAATATTTAGTGTGATTTCTGCAGCAATAAGCACTGGTTAACAATAAAGGTAGTGTTAAATAATGAGACTAAAGAAGAAGTTTTTCAGAAATTTCGCCTACATTCTTTAAAACAGTGAAAACTGTTACATGCAGTTGTTAAAGTCAAACTGTCGGAGACTTCCTTTAAAGGCCAACACTGTCAGACTGACTCTAACCAGCTTCGGTCGAGATCGCGTGTAATAAATGCGATACATGTTATAATGCTATACTTTTTGTTAACAGTCCGCCAGAACTTCTTATTTTTGGAAAGCACAACTAGATCTCTGTCATGCAAACATTAATTGTAATTATTTTCTGTTTTTGTCACTCTACTTCATAGTTGTTATTTAATTCCTGTACATTACCGAGACATCTGCTATTTTCTGTCAGCGCGATTTCGTGCTTTGTGTTTTGATACGTTTTCTCTGAATAAGAAAATTTAAATTTACAGACTTTTTAACTGTACGTCACTGGTTTACTTAACACACACACACACACACACACACACACACACACACACACACACACACACACACACACACACACACACACACACACACACACACACACACACACACACACACACACACACACACACACACACACACACACACACACACACACACACACACACACACACACACACACACACACACACACACACACACACACACACACACACACACACACACACACACACACACACACACACACACACACACACACACACACACACACACACACACCACACACACACACACACACACACACACACACACACACACACACACACACACACACACACACACACACACACACACACACACACACACACACACACACACACACACACACACACACACACACACACACACACACACACACCACACACACACACACACACACACACACACCACACACACACACCACACACACACACACACACACACACACACACACACACACACACACACACACACACACACACACACACACACACACACACACACACACACACACACACACACACACACACACACACACACACACACACACACACACACACACACACACACACACACACACACACACACACACACACACACACACACACACACACACACACACACACACACACACACACACACACACACACACACACACACACACACACACACACACACACACACACACACACACACACACACACACACACACACACACACACACACACACACACACACACCACACACACACACACACACACACACACACACACACACACACACACACACACACACACACACACACACACATATATTGGTTGGTTGGTATATTTCATCATTTTATCATCAGTCAGGTAATCCTGACACAAACCAGTCACAGTTCGTTAGGGTCACCTTTGTATTAATAACTAACTAAATATACCTATTTGACATATTATGGCTCCGGATTTACGTCCAAGCGATAATCAGCCAATCACTCCTACCACTAACCAATCAAGACTGTTAATCACCTGCGTCTAGTCCGTTTGAAAATGATTCCCTTACATATTAATGTAATTTATAATATTAGTTCATGGAACATAATTGTCTGCGTGCGTTAAGTTGAGTAATATATTAAAATTGTGAGCTATTTTGTATTTGTTTTACATTTTCTTCTCAGCTTAAGTAGCTTCTTTAGTTTAACAAGTATGAAGAACAACACCTAAAAAAGGCAATCTAGTTTAAGGTGACCAATTAATAATGTTATCTTGTCATGTGCCGCTCTAATAAAAATTCGTTCCGATTATTCGAATATGATTCGAATACACTTAACGAAAATTCAAAAATCGTTTTAAGATTCGATTTAAATCCCTAAGAAATAGTAGTGGATGCATATATTCATTGCTCAAGTTTACACCCATCACTGGTTAAATCGGTGTGTTTTTTCCCCCGATTGTTTGCAAAATACTCAAAGGAATCACTTATAAGGCTATTTTTACCACGGCTCTATGACACGTAAAAAAGGTCACGTTACTTTCACTTTACAGATAAACAACAAAATGGCTGACACTAGTGACAGTCTAAGTAAGGGGTGTACCTACAACTTCCACATTTTGATAAGGAACTGTTTGTGTAAATTTTATTGGACATAGATCTGTAGTAATGTATTGAGAATCACATTTGCGGAATCTAAAAAAATAGTATTAAAAAGCTACGTAGCCTTAAAATGAAAACATCCTGTGTAAAATTGTAATTTTATTAGAACAGATTATTTTCTGTTGCCCCATGCTAACATTCAATAAGCTTCATCGTAATAACCGTTGTTTTTTTATGTTGTTGAGTTTGTTTTGTTGCTCTTTTTGCTGGTGTTTTTATAAATATGATAAACATCTTGATTCGGCCTTTAAATGTTATGACTTTTAGATCACACATATTTCGGTTTGACATTCATGCCATAAATACAAAACACAAATATTCTACAGTGTATGTAAACATAAATACGGTTCTCTGCAACTGGAACGTCTCGTGTAATTCCGACAATCTGGATAATCATCGTGATTTATTCGAGGCGTTCCGATTGCATCAAGATCTGCATGCTCTCACCAGAGGGCGTGCTACACAAGTTTCGCTTACACCTCTGTCAACGCCCGGTGTACAAGATTCTTGTACAAAATATAAATAATTAATAAAATGCTCGTGAGATTATTTTTTTGATCTTTGTATATTTTACTTAAAATGAAAATGGGTATTTTTTTTTTTTTAGAACAATGTTTAAGATATATTTTAACCCAAAGTTTCGGGGAACTATTTTGCGACATGTGACGATAGAATATCACGTGTATGAGAACTACTTTTCCCGGCGTTGACAGAGGTGTAAGCGAAACTTGTGTAGCACGCCCTCTGGTGAGAGAATGCAAGATCTGTAAAGAGTTCAAATGAGGTCAGAAGACAGTATACATGCATTGTTTGTTTGTTTATTGGGTTTATCGTCCCATCAAGAGTATTTCAGTTACCTGTAGACGGACATACATTGTATTGTGCTTTAATATTGTATTGTATTTTAAGTGTCACAGATATTTGTTAGTTCTTATCAAATATAACACACCCATTACCCGATGTAGAAATATATGTGGCATGCGTTTGACTAGCTATTCATTAAAAATATTAATTAGACCAGGCGCGTATCTGGGCGGTTTTTGAAGTTACGCACAATTACAAGGGAAATAACCTTTGCAGTAATACTTTTGAATATATCCAGTTCTTTTTCTAATGAATAACATGTAAAATGCGGACATGCAAGGATCTTGACGGAAAATATGAACGACTAAAATCCTGACGTGTATAAGTTTAATCATTTTTAACCTTTTCAACTTGATTGGTGTGGTAATAAGATTTTATAACATAGAAACTACGCAAATAAGTTATATCATTCCTAACCCGGGTCCGGCATCGACTTTCTAAGTGTTTTTGGTACTTTTAGATTTTCGATTTTTCGAACGGAGGTTACGCACGTGCGTAAAGTGCGTAATGGCAGAAACGCGCCTGAATTAGCCACAAACTAGTGATCAAAAATCTGTATGATTTTGCCTTAAAA
Organism: Sinonovacula constricta; assembly: GCA_007844125.1. NCBI lineage: Eukaryota > Metazoa > Mollusca > Bivalvia > Cardiida > Solecurtidae > Sinonovacula > Sinonovacula constricta. The sequence goes on from CM017565.1 coordinate 23,665,554, forward strand.
TAATTTTTCAAATTAAAAAATGTCGATAATCATCGTCACCATCATCATCGTCATCATCATCAAGAGCAACAACAAACGTCGTGACCGCCTATACAGATTCATTTGTTGCACAACCAACGTTAAACGATTTTAAATGGGTAGAAAATAACGATTTCCTTCCTAAAAATAAACAGGTTAAGACGAAACAAAGAATAAAAAAATAATATTTTCTTAGATAGTTTATTAAAAGAATAAAAGACAGAAAGATAGGCACTCTTTACTCTAACACAGCAGTAAAATCTGATTTATATGTACATACATCTTTTAAAAATTAAAAAAAACCCACAAAACTTGGGAACACACCTTGTCGTCTCAGTTTTTCCATATGGCATTCAGTAAAAGCAAGGTTAGGTAAAAACTAAACTTAATATTTTACTAAAAACAATAAATTAAAAAAAAACGCTGCTATTTTTTATAAACAGAAACCCGATTCGATCATTTTGTAATCTGACAGAAAGAAAAATAATGCAGGTTGATTATTCTGAAATAAGTATAATGACGTTAATATTTGCAGACATTCTATGAAATCCAGTGTGATAACAATGTACATCAAAATACAACTCAACATAAAGACGAACTTGGGAAAATGTAAAATGACTTTAGTCAGAAAGTTCTCTGCAAAGAAATGCATATAATGCAAGTACTTTACAGGTATGTGTAGTCTTATTACTTAACACAAGTAAATATTTATAAATAACAAATGTCAATTAATAGTTTGTAGATTATTCGTTACGTTACAATTTGTCTTAAGAATAAACTTAATACACAAAAATCAGCAACAATTGGTATTCACATATTCGCTTAAATATTTTAATGAACAACTTTAAAAATAAGAATATAACGGTATGTAAAATATTTTCTGAAATTCAGAAAGCAAAAACAAACAATATGTTTACAAGCTTAAATACATTAAAACCAAATTTGTTAAAACTTGCTTTGGTAGAAATAAAAAATTGAAGCAATAGATTTGTGAAATATGAATGATACATTTTAAACCACATGTGAAAGAAAGTGGTACGTTTTTCACCATACCAAATTGTCATACATCATAGTAATGTAACTGTCATGTGTGACTTATACAATCATCAAATCAATTAATCGCTTATAGAATTATTTGTAAGAAAATATTTACAACTCGAATGAAGACATTGCGCAGTTCTCCGTATTAAACGCATATTGTTTCCAGCTGTTGAAGCACATGATTAACCCATGAAACGGAAACCAACGCCCAGAAAGGGGAGATAATCTAATTTAGTGCATCGATATATCGCCTAACTCTCAACTGAACTGTACATTGTTGGTATTTATTTGAATCGTCATATCGTGATCAACGATAAAGGGTTTAGAAAACAAGAAAAATGAAGGTAAAAACACACACATAAAAAACACTCACACAAATTCACATGTTACCCATATTTCTCTTAACTTTAAAATGTCATGTACTGGTCATATTTATCAGAATGAGACGAATCAAATTGTACCAACAACATACAGGTTTGAAACGAAAATAAAGTAGTAAGTTTAAAAGATCAACGTAAAATATTTCAATAGTTCTCCCCTATTCTGGAATTCGGACCGGAAGTGCGTGTTACATCCGGTTGTATCTGCCGACTTGCTGGTGGCAGTTAGGGCATGTGTGGACCACATCCTTGCAGGCGTCAAGACAGAAAGGAATCAGACAACAGCCCAGTGCGCAGCTGTAACAGACGAGTAGAGGTTAGTTTATGCAAATGACGTTGTGTTTTTTTCTCTAGACATATTAGGATATGCAATGACTGCTATATGTATGAACAATCCTCTCCTCAAAGAATTCTTGACACATATTAATAAAGATAATGTACTTAAGAAACTGTGAGTACAAAAATCAACAGATGAAGCAACATTTATGCCATCGAATTAACATAGTTATGATTCTTTTGTATTGCACCTCTTTTTACAATTTATAGGTGGTATCCGACAGTTTGCCTACATCAAATTCACTTGACAATACCTTACCACTACTTTGAGGAATTAGGGCGTAATTTAGGCATAAACTCATACTTAAGAATATGTAAAGACGGTTTTGAACACTGACTATATTGTTAGACAGTACAAATCGCTATAAAACACTCTAACAGTTTAATCAATTCCATATCTATATATATAATCACGATCGTGATCTCTGCTAAAAATAGATCTTGACGTCAGAGCGAATTACCCAGATGACGATATAACATAATCTCTAAGTGAGTTGTCACGTGATATTCCTAGTTAAAAATAGCTACCTCTGCAGTTTGGATCAGATACCTGTTTGCAATATGGAATGGGGGGGTTATGTTTCACAGTTCACCTGATCTAGGGCATCAATGAGCAGCATTTTGCAGGATCTTTTCAGGTAAAAATGACTTATTAGTTTATTTGAGAAAAAATGTTGGTCAAAACTGCCGGATGCAACCTTTAATATCTAATAGGTATCAGTTCTATCAGTTAAAAGTCAGAATGTTTAACGACTTTGGAGACATTCTCCGACCAGCATGTTTTAGCAAAAGCTAATGCAGAATTTCAAAGAAAAGATAAAGCTACGGTGGATTTTTTGTAGGAAAGACAAAGCGAAGGCCTAATTTTGAACAAAGACTAATGTTGAATTTTAAAAATATAAAAAACTGTAGGCTGAATTTATAGGATATAACCAGATATTGCTATATTTTGTATAATGGACAAAGCAAAGGCTATTTTAAGGATAATGATATGAACAAACGGAAATGCGCTGTACAGAAAAATCGAAGGCTGAATTTTGAAGTTTGGATAGAGCGAATGCTGAATTTTGTGGTATTAACAAAGCGAAGGCTGAATTTTGAAGGACAGACAAAGCTACGGCTGAATTTCGGAGTAAAAACAATGATTGAATTTCGTACGACATTGTGAAAGCAGGATTTTAACAGGTGAGATGAAACGTACATCCACTTTTGGAGCATAAATAAACTACTTACAACCAGAAGATCACGAAGCACGCCACCCATGTGAGGGTCCCAGTCTCGTAAGCTGTGCTGGTGACGATGTCTGCACGGCAGAACTGGCAAGTGACTCGAACCGGAGACTCATGGAAACGGATAACGGCCGGATAAACGGGCTGTTGCATCACCACTGTCGTGGTTCCCTGCTGTCCCATAGGTGGGCCATACTGGGCTGGAACACGGAGAAGGGGCTCAGGAATAATATAAGCGTCAGAGGCCTATTGGTAAGAGCTTGGACGCCGAACCGGATGGAGCGTGGTTCAAAACAACGAAATGTTAGCAACTGAGGACAGACTAGAAGGTACTAGCTGTACATGGCTCTAGGTAGCTAAATACTTGACAATGACAGGATAGCTAAGTTGACAAACAAGTATCAATGGACCATTAACCAATACATCTAAACTATGGATAACTCAAGTTTGGTCTTTCTGGATCTGAGGAACAAATACCTGTTTGAAACAATGAACGTACCGCAGGTCAACTGACAGGTCAACTCAAGCGAACCTTTCCGCCCAAACTGAGACTCAAGCCATTAATGATCGAGACTATAAATTGATTATTAACGACGTAAAATGGAAACTTATAATGACTGCTGAGAATGAATTGATAAGTGTAAAAAAACAACCTTTGGGAATGATAACTATGGCCTTGACAATGATGATTATGATGATGATAATGACGATGAAAATGATGATGATGATGATTATGATGATGATGAAAACAGAAAGAATAAGAAGAAGAGGAGGAGAAAGAGAACAGAGAGTATGAGCAGCATGGTAGTTACCTGGTGCGGGTGGTCCCTGATGCTGGGTGGGGTAAGGTCCGGGTTGCTCTGCAAGTATAAACAGTCACGACAATTGAAAGCTGTGGACAGAATCATAATTTATAAATGGGCCAAATGTCCAGTATTGAAAATGGTCCAAGTCCGTTCTAGGGCTTGTATATCGTGCGCAAATTTTGTTATTTCGGCATTATTTCACTGCAAGTGGCAAAACTGTTGTTGAAGTAATAAAGTAATAATTACTATGTTGCAATTGTTGATTGCCTCCTTGGTAGCCTGTGGTCACTTTGCTACAATTATATTTATAATCGTCATATTATAGCAATTTTTATATATGTGGGAAGTTTTATTCTTTTGTCATCTATGTTATCACGTGGTTACCATCATTCCATATTATGTAAATCTGTAAAAAAAAAGAAAAAAAGAAAGAAAAAAAGAAGAAAAAAAGAAAGAAAAAAAGAAGGAAAGAAAGCATAGTTATCTCCCTTACTCAAAAAGTGCATCATTTTAGGTAACCAGTCAATCTTCGTTCACACTATTGTCGTTATTAAACGGTATTTAATTAACAGTAATGTTGGGAGATACATCTTAGAATCCAGTCGACAGACCATAAAGAAATGTTGGCGATTTATCGATTGATCAATATTCTATTTGTTGTTGCTTTCTGCTTTTGGTGTTGTTTATTGTTGATGTTCTTGTTACATCGCACCGATGTTGTTATTTTCATACTGGCGACGTCCATATATTTGTAGTGGAAGAACCAATGCATACGTCTAGGTAGAACCATCGGCGCACCGCAGGTCAGCCGGAATACTAAATGCTTTATAAACCTACGAGTCAGAGCATTAAAACAAACAAAAACCCCATCAAAATCCTTATTCATATAGCATACAATTAAAGGCTGTATCCGACAGTTTGCCTTTATCTAATATATGTAACAATATCTGGCCACTGTTTTGGGGTATTTGCGCATAATTTCTGCATAAAAATCATACTTTAGTCTAAGCTTTGAAATTTTTCAACTGTAACTAAATTTTGGGGCAATTTAACTCGTTAATCAACATTTAAATGTTCACTTTTTTTTCAAATCTAAAAATAAAAACGATTAGGAATAGGATTCCAGCGGATGACGTGGATGAGCTAAAATATAAGTAGTCACGTAGTTTCCTTCGTTTAAAAATAGCTAACTGTGCAGCGTGGCTCAGATAGGAAACACATGTTTGGAATGACGATTGTGGCGCTATGGTTTACTTGGTGTAGGACATTAATAAACAGCATCTTGTAAGATCTGTTCAAGTAACAATGGTTTATTAAAATGTTAAATGAAAATAGTTTTGGTCCAACCTGTTGGATTCCACCTTTAACTTATGCAAATACGATTACTTTCATAAAAAATATGGTAAAATTATTATGTCGTTATAATTATTTTGCCAGTCAATAAAATTCCACGAAAAAAACAAACAACTACAGTAACAACAATAAAGCGAACAGCTTATAAGAAACAGGAAATACATTTTAGCAATAAAGATATTACAAAAAAAAACGTGCGATGTTGGTGAGGCATTAACTTACACATTTTTATCGTGTTTATGTTTTCATATAAAATATATTTGTGAGAAAAAAAGATATTAAAATATTATACATAATTATACCAATCGCTCGCTCCATCTGCGCCTCATAATCCTGAAGTTCCTCACGCAATAGACACTAAATTTACGAAGCAGTTAGACAGTGCAGGAGAGTGAACGATCTGCTTTTTGGCATATGTCAGAGATTAGGTTCAAATGAATGTTGGATCAAAAGACCTTTTATGTACTATACTCGCTAATTCTGTAAAGTAATTTAGAATTGTTTATGACTAAAATAATTGTATAAGTAACTATAAATTCCCCGATGACGTTTGATAGAAACACTACGGTATATGATGCTATTAGGAATTTCTACCAATGGGAGTCGCTATGATATTCATTCGGGCTAGACTTGCGTGGGCATTTGTAACTAGGTCAAAAGTGAGGTTAGACAGCTACGCCGAAAAAGATATAGTGTAGTGTGTTTGCGACCAGTAAGTGATTACTTTTGAGATCACGTTATATCGTCATTCGGGTAGTCCGCTCTGACCATTTGCAACACTGGACATTTGGCCCATTTATAAATTATGATTCTGAAATATCTATTTTAGGTATGAAAAATTATCGTACTTTTTCATAGATTTGGAAATAATGAACAGTTCGCGACAAGTACTGTCAAACAAATCTTTTTTTTTTTACTTAGACTAATGTGGGAGTTTAAGCAGGAATTATGCCCAAATTACCCAAAGCAGAGGCAAGAGGTTGTTGCATGTATTTAATATTAGCAAACTGCCGGATACCACCTTTAAGAGACGTGTTTCTTGTTTAGAGGCGTAAACTGATGCAATGGGTAATTTCTACCAATACGGGTTAATTAGATATCCATCCGGGTTTATCTTGCGTCGTATTTCTAAGTAGGTCAAAAGTACGATTAGACAGCTACAATCAAAAATGTCCAAAGTCGAGTGAAGTGAAACACGTTTGTCACTGATTATTCCACGAACTAAACAATCGGCACACTATGACATCGTCTCTTGTGTTACTTGTGACCCGACTACCTACATACATCTGAGAGATGGTTCGTGAATTATCCGAGGTGTTCCGACTAGGGACAATCATCCCTTCCAAGTATCTGGTGCAATGATACTTACAGAATCACGATCGTTTTGTGTGCCGGAAGAAAATACGCCATAAAAAGATCTTAAAAAAGTGATAGGTGTAACGTATAGGATTATTTCATCCTATTAACTTTCGTTTATCGATTTTACTGTTTACATCTCGTTAGATAAACACTTGGTACTGCATTTTCAGTAGAGATTACAAAGCATTTCTCTTTGTTGTTTGTTTATTTGAGGCACCGACATGTTTATTTTCTCGGGTTTTTCCTGTCATACACCCGACAGATGATTCGTGAATTATCCGAGGTGTTCCATTGCGTAAATAAAATATGCACGTACACGCGTTTTATCTGTAATAATAGCGACGGGTAATAATAGCGACGGGTCGTTTTTGTAACCTGAGCTGTTAAGTATAGCATGCACGTAACCATTTCACCATAATTATATTTCCGTCTGATTGTAAAACAAAGGCTTGATACTGCTGGTTGAACCCCACAGACAAGGCAAACTGCCAATCGTCTACAGTTAGTTCTTTTTTCGACTCAGTACAAAAATTAATTAAAGTAAAAGATACAGTAAATAATAAGTACTATTGCATGCGCATACAATGAAAATAAAAACACATGATGATAAGAATGTGCCATCGCAAACAAGAACAGATAAGTAAGATAAGGAATTCATTTTTAAAATGGCAACAGGGAAGTTTTGAACGACTGATTGATTTTTGCCAATGCGTAGTTCGACAATAAAAGAAACGAGATAACAAGGACTGAAATGACCCTTATCGTTGCCAATTTCTATCTCTCTCTCTCTCTGTCTCTCTGTGTCTGTCTCTCTTAGTCTCTCTCTGTCTCACCTGTCTGTCTGTGTTTCTCTGTATGTCTCTCTCTCTTTCTCTCTCTCCTTCCCTCCCGCTCTCATGGGACAATTAAACAGAGATAAAAATATGGCAACCCATGTATGAATGTAACAACACATAGGTCCTGTATGTTTGAACAAATTTTAAAATTACAACACTTAAATTCATTGGCGCTGCTCTGGATAGAGGTGCCTCAAATTTATTGGGTTCATCATCCCACCAACAGTATTAAATAAATATAAAAATAATAATACACTAAACAAAGTTCCTCCGCAAGATATTAGTTGTATACACATGTATATTCAGTTGTCTGACGATCCGATATGCATTTAAACAAAGGAAATATACTCTTGAATGTATTTGTAAACAATAGACATTATTCAACGTGGGGCGGTGTTGGTGTTCTAAAAGATCAACGATAACTTATTCATATTTGTTCACGATACAGAAGTTAGAGGACGTCCATGGCCGAGTAGTTAGAGTCGCCGACTTGTAACTCCTCAGCCCCTTACCGCGTGGGTTCGAGTCTTAGTCGGGCGAGAACTTTCGCGTGGGGAGGTTTTCCATGTAACATGCTGTGCGCCGGTGGTTCTAATAAGGCATAAGTCTGGGGTGTTCCCCTCGCCAGATATTAGCTAGACATCGCCAAAATAGCAATAATTGTGTCGATGCAATGAAACAACAACAAAAAAGAAACCACACAAAACCACAATTAACATCAAAACAATAACAACAAATCAGCCGTTGTACAAATATGTCTTACGGGTAATTTTGACAGAAAAGGTTTTAGTAATACCATTTTCAATGTGTCCTTGATCTTACAGTCAAGTATCGTTCACCAACAGTGATTTGATCTTATTCGTGATAAACCTGATTTTATGTCAGTTTCCGGTATCTATCATACATTATTTCTTGAACGGATATCTATATATTATAACGATGTGAAGGGAATACCGGTAAGACTTGGTCTTGAAAGTAAACACGCCTACACATAATGTGATATCGATCGGAACACGAAAGCCATTTCTCAATTGGAACTCCTCGGGACAATCATCCCTCGGATGTATCTGGTGCAATGATACTTACTGAAATCACGGTCGTTTTGTTCGCCGGAAGTCGAATATTTATTTGTGGTAAACCGTGTGCAGGGAATTCTACCATTTCATAAATATCCAAGTACAAGGAGTTTGATAGTAAAACATTATGTTATTGAGGTCAGATTAAAAAAGTATTGTAACACAAAACAACAACATACGTGGGTATGGTCCAGCTTTCTCGGCCTGATATGGTGGAGGGGCGGCACTCATGTTGTTGTCTGAAAAGAGAACAGGCGTGATGATTAAAAAAAGTTAAGTGTAAACTAATTTGATTTAACAGCCATTGTTTACACAACTACAAGTTCTTTCAGATTATATTTATTCTCATTGACTTTCCACTTCCTGAATGAAAATAATACTTAGTTTCAACTGAAGAAGTGCAAAACAAATTGTATTGTTATTGATAAAATATATTCATTGTATTTGGCAAGGTTTTGGCTCGAACTAAGAACATTTTGATCCCAGTTAAAAGCCTTGATAACTCGAACATTCATCCTTTAACCTGAACGCATATACTCACAGACACCCGGACAAACAAACGCTCACTTTAGTTTGGCGAAGAAAAGACTTTGAAAATTATTAAAATTAATAATGTCATTTTATGGCCTAGTAATATTCCACTGTAATGTGTTTAGGTGTTTATTGTTTCGTTCACCTTTCTTACTCACAACGTTCGTTTTACCAATCAAATGTCTACTATTTCGTTCACCTCTCTTTCTCCTTTGTTTCACCGTTTAAATGTCTACTATTTCGTTCACCTCTCTTTCTCCTTTGTTTCACCGTTCAAATGTCTACTATTTCGTTCACCTCTCTTTCCCCTTTGTTTCACCGTTCAAATGTCTATTATTTCGTTCACCTCTCTTTCTCCTTTGTCTCACCGTTCAAATGTCTACTATTTCGTTCACCTCTCTTTCTCCTTTGTTTCACCGTTCAAATGTCTACTATTTCGTTCACCTCTCTTTCCCCTTTGTTTCACCGTTCAAATGTCTACTATTTCGTTCACCTCTCTTTCTCCTTTGTCTTACCAATCAAATGTCTGCTATTTCGTTCACCTCTCTTACTCGAAAGTATCACCATCAAGTGTCTACTTTTTCGTATACCTCTTTTACTCACAGGTTTCAACGATCAGGTGTCTTAAATTTCGTTAACTTTTCTTACTCCCAGGTTTTTTTACATCCAGTGATTACTATTTCCGTCACAATTTTCACTCCCAAGTTGTTATTGATCAATGATCTACTATTTTGTTCATATTTCTTATTCCAAAGCTTCACCGCTCGTGTGTCTACTATTTCGTACTATTTTGTTAACCTTTCTTACTGGAAAGTTTCACCCATCTAGTCTCTACTATTTCACTCACATTTCTTACTCAAAAGTTTCACCGATCTAGTGTGTACTATTTCATTCACATTTCACTCCTAAAGTGACAGTGACCAAGAATCTACTATTTCCTACACACGTTTTACTCTCAAAGTGTCAGTGACCAAGAATCTAGGCTACTATTTCCTTTGATGCTCTTACTCCAAAGTTTTACCGATCAAGTGTCTACTATTTCCTTTGCCGCCCTTACTCCAAAGTGTCTACTGTTTCGTTCACAACTCTTCCTTCAATGATTCTTCAATCAGCAGTCTTCTATTTTGTTCACCTTTCGTACACCAAAAGTTTCACCGATCAAATGTCCTCTAATCCCCTTACCTTTTTTATTTCAAAATTTCACCGATCACGGATCTACTATTCCCTTCAAAATTCTTACATACAACGTTTCAAATATCGGAAACCTACTCCATTTATTTCAAACGCTTTTCCAACCTTTAATGTTTCACCAATGATCCTAGCAAACTGCTAAAATTAAACATACTTTTATTTACCAGCGTATTTAAATTTCTGTAAATTAAAATCATATTACTCATTTTTAATAAATGTTAGAATAAAAATACACTAAACAAACTTGTTAAGGAAATTCCATACTTGTGTTTCTTCGTGAACAATATGGTCTAACCACTTCAGAATCCCGTGTCAACACAGTAAGTTAAAACTACCGCATATGAGAATATGGTAAATCCCCTACTTGTGTTGGTATTTCGCAATAATGAAACCTCAGCATTGAGCTGGTGTACAGCGTACACACTATTGATAAACACAATCCTTGTGACCGTTAGTCACGAGTCTCGTTTTACCTTGAAGTCGTCTGATCAGGACCTGTAAATATTACTGTATGGTTAATAACATATGTAGTGCATACAAAGGGCGTGTTATCATATGCTGACACACAAAGAGGAGTGGACGTTTTGAAACGGCAAGAATTTTCAAAATGTATTGAGGAATTTCACAATACTTTCTACTGCTTTCAAAATACATATAAATACTTTCAAAATACCATCGAAATGTTAACGAAATACTTCCACTGCCCCCCCCCCCCCCACACACACACTGCACCGCCCCCCCCCCCCCCCTCCGACACACACACATACACACACACACACACACACACACACACACACACACAGAGATTATTTCAAAACAAGCATTTGATAGTATTGCGGGCAATACAGTAGTCCCCTTCCGGTCCCTCAAAAAAACTCTTTAATTATCATACGCTCCTGTTTATTGCCATTTATAATTAATTTGAGGTTGAAGTCTGTATTTGTATAATTATGGCTTAAAAATGAAGTAATAAACAAGGAAATCTACAGTAGTTGGGGTTCACATAATTTTTTTTTAATTCACCTGGCCTAAATAATTGTTAACTTATCATGACATTTATTTTTGGCCTTTATTTAAGGTATGAGCACCTTAATGCACTATCATTTAAGATAAGTGCACCTGAATGAGCTTTCCAAAATTTCACGATTTTGCTGCAAGGTCATGCTGTGACCTTGACTTTCAAGGTAGCGACCCAAATGTTGTGCGCGACACGTCATCTCAACATGGTGATAATTTCTTTGAAATAGTTGTAAAATCCGACTTCACATAACAAAGTTATGGGCCGAACACGATTTTGCTGCAGGGTAATGCTGTGACCTTGGCCTTCAAGGTAGCGACCCAAATCTTGCTCGCGACACGTCATCTCAATATGGTGATCATTTCTGTGAAATAGTTTTAAAATCCGACTTCAAATAACGAAGTTATGAGCCGGACACGATTTGCTTCAAGGTCATGCTGTGACCTTGACCTTCAAGGTAGCGACCCTAATCTTGCTCGCGACACGTCATCTCAATATGGTGATCATTTCTGTGAAATAGTTTTAAAATCCGACTTCAATTCACGAAGTTATGGGCCGGACACGATTTTACTTCAAGGTCATGCTTTGACCTTGACCTTCAAGGTAGCGAGCCAAATATTGCGCGTGCATATTGTACACATTGCTACCTATTAACATACCAAGTTTCATGCGCCTAGCTTTAATAGTTTTTAAGTTATCAAAGGATCCAGATTTTTATCGGACAGACAGACAGACGGACTGACGGACGGAGGGTAAATCTATAGTCCTCTCCGGTGTAAACACCGTTAGGGGACTAATAAATAAAAAAGACATACATAGACATACATATGAGATACTATGTGCAAAATAAATACTCAGGAAGTGTACATTTGTTTTTCATAATTGCAAACTTTCAGTTTTCTGATGCGCTACCATGTTGTTTTAATTGTACGTCTATTTTTTTTACATAAATCCCCAAAATGCTTCTTTATAGGGTAAAATATAAACATTTAAAGCGATTTGAACTGTCTAATTATGTAGATGATGTTATAGACAGTGTTTACTTAAACTGTTTTTGTGCCCGAATTTCCCCCAGAGCAGGGGTAAATAATGTTTACAGGTATTGGATAGCTATCGGATACATCCCTATAATTGGGCATGGTCTATTTATTATATTATAGATATATATATGTTCAAAAACTCTACTTATCCCTGTGACCACACACACATGGATGGGAATGATAAACATTAATGAATGATTAGTCTCCCCTGAATAATCTCTATATGCAAGTAGGTCTTTCATTTGTTTTACTCGGTTTTTATGCTTGTGTTCTGTGTAGTGTATGTTGAGTTTTCTGCCTTTCATGTGATATCCAGGTTAACCACCATCAACAAACATTTCCATTTTCTTTGTTTAAATAACTTATAAGCTTATATATGCAAAAGTAAGAAATTTTACTATTCGTAATTGCAATATCTACAAAACAATGGCGATAAAGTCCAAGAATACCAACTAAAAGGACCTACCTACGGTTTGGAATACCTCGGATAATAACTACAAAGGGAGACAATTTCAATTTCACCAATGTACCTTGTACATCCTGACGTACATCTAGTGACATGATTGTGGTCGTTATAGCGACGGTCAGATATCATTGGTGGAAGAGGACACCAGATAAACGTTTGAGTGTAACATACATAAATATAACTCAGATATATGATAAAAGACTTAAGTATTTTTATCAAGAAAAAATATATCGTGTTATTACCTTGTAATTTTCACAATAGCATATTGACTAATGGCATACAATGGTTGACCCTTAGGAACACAACATTAAACTATTTATATTAAATTTTTTGTAACTTCTGTCTTTAAAGTTAGCTTGACCGAGCCTTAAGTATTCACTTAAGCGAAGTCGCATATATGAAGAAAAAAACACATGACAAAGGCAGAATCTCGTTTGCTAAATAAAAGGTAAGTATGATATAAATAAAATAACACACAAACTGACTATAAAAAACAGCAACACAAAAATGTACATAAATCATATTTATGAAAATGAAAAATCTAAAATAAAAACAAAACAAACACGCACCTTTCTGGTCGGCTTTGTTCTATCTATTGTCTATAATAAAATATAACCCACTCGGAGAGTCTTGGATATTTTCCTTAAGATAAATTTGTTCGGCCACCGCCGAAATGTTGTGAATACATAAATTCACATGGTCTAGACTTTCCGTTAGGTTGTTATCTTATAAAGTTAAATCAAACAAACTTCAGATTTCAAAGTTGCGAGTCATAAGCATGTACTTCATGTGTTGAATTTATCGAAAACCCGTTGATAGTTGGTACTTTCCGCATTGTATTAGTTCTTGCAAGAAAGAAATGCTGAGATCAGGGTAAAATATATATTATTGTTCAATGCGGAGATTACAGTATACTTTAATGTAAATTCGATCAAAGTTTTAGCCAGAAAAAAATATTAAGATGCAGCAATACCAGACTGCCATTGGCCGACTTCGTTACTAAGCAATACTCAATTTCAGTTATTGCTCTGCATGCATGGTAACCAGACATACATAAGACTGGGCAACGAACGATGTAGAACCTGATTAGACAGTATGCAGCGGAAGCATGCTGAGACCTTTTTCAGAGAAAAGAACCAAGTATGCCGCTGTTTATAATGTAGCTTGCAATTATTAAAAGATTAGCAGGCATTAGTAGGAATCCGCAGCTGTTTGGCGAGGTCTTGTGTCATAAAAGAAACCGAGTATGCCAATGTTAACAATGCAGCTAGCAATAACAAAATAATATAGCAGGCAACACGAAATAAGGAAAAGTAGAGATAATCTGGTTCCCATCGTCCTAAGACGCGTTATGGTTAGTTACACACACACATATTTAGGTCAATAAAAGTGTAAGAGAGTTCACAGAATAGTTATCTTCTTCAAGTTCTTGTTCGAAGTGCATACTCCACGTGGCGCATTGGACATAGCACGTGATTTTTCTTGTATTTGCTTTCTAAAAAGGTTAACATTGGGAATATTTCAAAATGGCGGACAAATGGCAGTGCGATATGTAGGTTTGACAGGTCTTGTAAAATATGTTTGCTGTTAGGGCTGTAAAACTGCCAATGTTTTAAATGAATACCTGGTTATATTTTTAAGCAGGAAGTAATTGTATGTACTTTACCAATCCCTAAGCAAACCACGTAAGAAAAGTGTATGGCATTTTGTCAAAAGAATATGCATATAGCTAATACTCGTGATAAATCGGAAATTGTCGACTTATACCGCCGTTCTTCTGTAACAAATATTGCTCTATGTAATCCTTAAATCTTCCTGGTTCATGTTTCAATGATTATTTGATCCTCTTGTTAATAGTTACCTTGTCTTTCCATAAACAGTTCATAGTTATTTCAATCTAATCCTTTAACATTTACTATAGGGTAAAGAACAATTTTATAATTAGTGTCGTGTAACCATACTGGTTGAATCACTCTCGGACATTTCCGTGAAAATACATTACGCAGAAAAGCATTTAAAACAGTTCAAGCGTATTGAAGTGTGGTTAATGTGAATTAAAACAGTTTGGTCGATATAAGGCCGTGTTGACTTATGGGACCTCTTATACATACAAGACAACCGCACTGACTTCACTGAAGTTCTTATCAAATATAGGTCAGTGTTTTTATTCAGTCAATAGAGAACGGGCCAAATACCTTTAGAGATAGGAAATCATCCTGTTGTCAAAACGAACAAATAAGTAATTATTATTATTATTATTATTATTATTATTATTATTATTATTATTATTCACGGCCATAAATAAGAAATTACTTTATTGGGAAGCCGACAACGGCGTCCCTATACAAATAAGTCAAATATATTTTTAGAAACCGCGCGGACCTTACAATACCGATTCGTGTAGTGTAGCCCTGATTTGAGCCGAAAACATGCTTTTAACTGTGAAGTTTAATGTGAATATTCTAAACATTGTTTAAAATAAGCCAGTTTGATTATTTGATTGCGTTATTTGTATGTGGCAACGTGATTTTCTTCAAATGTGCGGGGTCTACGTTACAATGTAGTAAGATCGAAGCACAAACCGAGTATCCAGGTGCGGCCGAAGATGAAGCGAAATTATAATAGGTTTTGGAAATGCTTATGAGATGACGTCACAGCTATAAGAAGCGATCTTATTTTTAAACGCACGTGGTTCGTCGGACACCCAAGACCGATCCATTCCATTACTTTCCATTCGTCGCCCGTGGAATTTTTAGTTCACTTTTCGCCGTTACTGGTAATGATACTTAATTGGTCGCTTCATAATCCGATGAAGATTTCAGTCCATTGATAAAGCTCGCTCTTCATTGTTTCTCGACAGACTTGTCAAAATGGGGACGTCATTGTTATACTTCTAGTCTCCACGCTGATGAGTATGGATTTTGTAAGCAGTATTATGATTGGCCAATTCTTGTTCTATTCAGTTCGATAAGACGACAGAAAATTAACCAATAAACCCACGGTCGACGAATGTAGTAAGACGGAATAGTCGAGCGTGGGTATCCGATGTTTAAATGGAAACTATCGTTCTAGTTTTACGTTCTAGCAGTAAAGGAATATATTGTTATATTTTTGTTATAGTGAGTTTGTTCTATTGTTTCTCCCGAAGAGCTACTAAATAAATGGTAAAATAAAAATGAGAAAAAGTAACAAGTAAACTCGTACACATTAATTGCCAAAGTCTTATTTTTATATATTGCATTAACCTTCTGTGCGCCAGTGGTTCTACCCAGGCACAAGTCTGGAGTCTTCCTCCACCAATAATTAGCTGGACGTCGCCAATATGACCATAATTGTGTCGGTGCGATGTAACAAAACAAACATTGTTTTGCAAGAGAAAACTTGCAACATCTGTTTAATAAACTTAGCCACTTCAGCACTTGAGTGTATTACGCGCTTGACGCGGCCTAATACATGATCATATCAAGTATCGTTGGCGTGACTTAAAATAGTGTAAGCAGACAACAATTATTAAAACATTGTTGATAAGACAGAAATCAATAATCATTTGGATCTTAAAGTTTTTAATCTTAAGAGAATTTTCATTATTTTACTACATGGATATAGCTAAACAAGTATCTGGAAAACGCCAATGCCCCTTGTGTCCATGCTTTTAAACAATTCTAAGAGAGGATCAGTCAAGGAAAATGCATACCAAATATCAACACTCTATCTCTTGTAGCGTCAGACAAGATATTCAAAGTTTTACTTTATAGCCATAAATGAAACAAGGTCACGCCCCTGGCAGACATGTTTTCTTTGCCGATCGAAGTTCTTAGAACAATCTTCATAGAGTGCTCCTCAAGGAACAAACATACCTAATA
Source organism: Sinonovacula constricta (assembly GCA_007844125.1). Classification (NCBI taxonomy): domain Eukaryota; kingdom Metazoa; phylum Mollusca; class Bivalvia; order Cardiida; family Solecurtidae; genus Sinonovacula; species Sinonovacula constricta. The sequence goes on from CM017565.1 coordinate 23,682,097, forward strand.
TCAATGCTTTGGTTCTTGTAGCATCTGACAAGATTTTCAAGGTATTGACACATAGCCAGATATGTAAAATGACCACAACTCTAGCGGTCATGTTTGAAATGGATCGAAATTATTTTAACAATCCGGATATAAGGCTAACCAAAGAACATGTACACCAAACAACAATACGCTTGGCTCTAGTAATTTCTGACGAAAAGATTTTCGAAGTTTTACTCTACAGTCGCGTAATGAAACATTGTGCAGGACTTCTTGAGGTAATAATGGTTTATTTGGTTGTTTAAAAGATATTGGTCCAAACTGTCGGATACCACCTTTAAAATGACAATTTATGACAACGTTTATTTTTCCTCTAACAGCCATACACATTATAGTTGGCTGAAAAGATCCCCCGAAATGCTGATTGGTGTGCTACTTCTGTGTTACAAAGTGGAGCATAATACACTACTCGTGACAACAAACGTGTATTTCCTATCTGTACCATGCTGAATAGTTATCTGGGTTAGCGGAAACCCTTCATCGGGCTTATTTTAAAATTTGAAAATAATAAACATTCAGTGCGACTTTTTTTTAAAGATGTGTACTCTCTAACAAATGAGGTAGTGTTCAAAGTGGCTTGATGTAAATATATTCACAAGTTTATACAGAAATATTGCCCAAATATGGAGAAGGTTTTGTTGCCTGTATTTGATATAGGCAAATTATTGGATGTCACCTTTAAGTTTCAACGGCGCCTTAGATGTCGACCATCCACAATATTTATTGATTAATCATGACAGACAATCCTCACCGACCGCAATAGCTCAGGTGGTAGAGCGTCGGCTTGCGGATCGGGAGGTCGTGGGTTCGAACCCCGGCCGGGTCAAACCAAAGACTTTAAAGTTGGTAGTAGTGGCTTCCCTCCTAATGCTCGGGGCTAAGGGGACAACATTACGCCTGACTCGTCGGTGTCAGTATAATGGACCGGCCGGGTTCAGTCCCTGGGCAACTCATAAGTGCCCCTGTGCTATAATGATAGAAATGTCGCTGCACAGTATCGGCAAAAATGCCAGCTAATCCCATCCCAGACAATCCTCGTTGAACTCCGCATGTAAACCGTCAGAAATGGACAAAGGAAAAAAACAACAACAAAAAACTTCAGTATAATAAGACATTCTGCATTGAACAACAATAACAAACGTCTATCTGTTCAGGAAGTTCGTGGCGGTGGTTTTGAGGGTGTAAATAAACCCTCATGTCAACGTACATGATTTCGTCTCGTCTATCAATTTGCGGTGTACACAAGCAGGTAGGCGGAGATGAACAACAAGCCGTCTACGCAATGTGATTATTTTAAGTTTATGCATTAAAGGTGGTATCAACTGTTTGCTTATATATGATATATGTAACAATATCTAATCTCTGAGACATTTCCGCATAACTTCTATAGAAAAATCATACTTTACTATAAGCTTTGACGATTTTCAACAGAATCTCAATTTTAGGGCAGTAATACTCGTTAATCAACACTTAAATCATTCACATCTATTAATAAGAACAATTGGGATTCCTGTTAAAAATAGACATCGAAGTGAAAGCGGATGACGTTGATGGACTATGGTATAAGTGATCATGTGGTTTTCTTTGTTTAAAAATAGCTAACTGTGCAGCGTGGCTTAGAAAGGAAATATATTGTTGTAATGACGAGTGTGGCGTTATGGTTCACTTGTTAGACAGGTATAGGACGTCGATAAATAGCATTTTGTGAGATCTGTTCAGATAACCATGGTTAACTAAGACGTTTAATGAAAATATTTCTTGTCCAAACTGTCGGATACCACCTTTGAAGGCCGAATCCAGTTGTCATCATATTAATAAACACCAGTTATTACGATTAAACATAAACATTATCATGAGGCAAGAATAAATAATCTGTTTTATTAAAATTATTATTGTACACATGATATTTGAATTTTAAAACAATGTAGCCTTTTAAAACTATTTTTTTTATTCCGAGCGGTTTAATATTGCAAAACGTATTGGCAACGTAATGTGAAGATAGTTAAAAAGAACAGTCAGTGCAAACTTTACTCGGACTGTCAGCAATTTTGTTTTTTATATGAAAATTGAACGTCAAGTGACATTTTGAAGCGTCACTGAGCCGCGGTAACAATGGCCGCCTCGATTGACGAAGCTATTTTGTTAACAATCTGAAATAACAACACGGTTTTAGCTTGGGAAGGATGTACACTGCTTTATAGTCAGGAGTTATTTTAGTAGCAACGCAATACTATTTTACGTATTTAATTATCCATCGAAGTCAAATTCGATACGCGGCCTTTAACAAACTGTAGTTGTGTGGACCATCTGTGTACATTCTACCCCAGGTATTAGCCTATCACCAGACAGGAACGAAGTCAACAATTGTATTTAAAATTCTTGAATATCATTCATATCATCTGCGTATTCACATATAAATGCGCATGCGCAAGGGTATAGTTGACTCCATTTGTACCCGTGCCTTGTTTTGGTTTGGTTTAGGTTTGCATGAATGCAACGTATTAACATCATAATCCGACGATTAGTGTGGAAGAAAACTCCAGACAATTGACAGACATACAGACACGCACACACTTATGATCAGAAAAGTTTGAAGTCGCATTCCCATTTTAAGCGGTTAAAAATTTTGAGGATGATCCACCGTCGATCCACCGGAGAAATGTACAACCTAATTTATAAATGAGGCTTGTTTAAAGGATAAAACTTGTGTGATATAAAGTGTAGCCTACGTCATTAAATAACACCGTTACCCAGTTTGTAATCTGTGCAGTATTTTAAAGAGCACCTGAACCAGGTGAACGATAAAGACGTTTTAGTCATAGCCTAGGAAATGTCATAATATAGGGCTACATGCTTAACGATGACACAATGAAAACGCACCTATTTAAGCTTAAGTCTGTTGCATTACACGCGCGCGCGCGCACGCACGCACACACGTTGTGTCAACAGCATTCGTACATTTTACAAGAAAGTCAACGGCGACGCAAATACTAAAACAGTAAACAGGTTAAAGCAATTTGAGAGCAAGTAAAAAAAAAAAACATATTTGAAAAGTTGTGGTCTTTGTTAGAAATTTCATTATAGGCCTACTATAAATACAGAAAAAAAAAATGTATAATGATAATTCCTTAGACCATAGAATGGTTTAAAAACAAATTAAAAAGCATAACCCGACACAAAGATATAGGTTACATATGTAGAAGAAGAAAAAAAGTTGCAAACATTATTATAATTAATAAAATTAACGTGTACATGCAGAAAATGGACACTGCAGCAGCCACACATTACACAAATCATTATTGTTTAGAAAGTGTTTTTCTGGAACATGGCTTTTTTTTCTCGGTGACTTAATTTTTATTTTCAAAGTTGATTTGTATGAAAGCATGTTTGTATCTGGATTATGAATACAAACAAGAATGTTATAAAGTGAAGTAAAGGATGAAGAAAAAATGAGAGAAGTAGTAAAACAGAACGATCTGGTATTTTCTTTAATCACGACGGAACTAATGTTGTAACAAAGTTACGTAAAAAGAGGCTACTGTGGTTTATAATTACACACTGAACTTATATTACGAATATAATTTAACAAAAGTTGGTAGCAAGTTAAAGGTAGTATGCCATTTTATACAGCAGTCTTCGTTGTAACCGGCTTGCCCGAAGCACGGGACAAGTACTTCTGATTTCGGTTACCTTTAAATTCCTGAACGCTTTTCCGATTGGGAAAGTGATTTATCCGTAAACAAAAAGTTGATTTATTCTTAAAATTGGTGAAAAATGGGGAAAACTTCTCCAAATCAGCAATAAAAGCCGATCGTCTTTAAGCGTTTTCTTTAAAATTGAAACGCTTTTTTGCGCGAATGACTGAAGTACGCAGTGAGTCATTTGCGAAAAGAATTCATAATTCAATTTTCATCTTGCAATAACTGTTTCTATATTTATAAGCATGTGTACGCATTTGCTGCTAGAGGGGGAAATATGCTCTCACGGAAGATTTTGCGTTTCTAGATCATACACGTTGGCTTCTGGGGATATTTCGTTATCTAACTATATCTAAATATAACTAGAACTACATGTATTTTCAATAGAGAAGCTAGTCAAACACAAGCGCAGATATTCTGGTTATGACCATTTGTATAAACTTTTATCCACACCGAATATTTATACAAGAAAGAAATCATTTGCTTAATGCAGATGTAATTGTATTATCGTGACTTCATGCAAAATGTAACGATATGGAGGAAACAAAAACTGCTTATAAGCCATTTGCAAATGGTTTAAGTCAAACTGATATAAAGCAATAGGACAACCAATGATGTTGTAGTCACGAATTGTTTCTAGGATTAACATCAGTAAGTCCTAGGACTAAATAAAATATAAATACATGTGGCTTAGCGACTAGTACGTCATCCTTACAGCCAAAATATTTGTAATTTCTGTCAATTAAATGTTGTAATCATTGTATATATTTAACGTAACATGAAAAAGTATAAATCGGCGAACAAACAGATGCAGTTCTGTATATATTACTAAACCAGATAAAAACCAAGCAGTCTTGAGGACGGAATGATCTAAGAAATTCTGATTTGAAGTATAAGAGTACAAAACTTGTCTCATAATAGAAGCTACAAAAAAAAAATATTGGGTCTATTTTTTAATTTTTGTTTATGGTGCAGACAGGGGTTTAGTTTATCGCATTAGAATGCACCTTACGCCTACTTGGGCAAGACTTTTATTGCAGATTTGAACTTTTTACATTTTCATTCACTGGGTACACTGTGTACGCAGCTGCGGTTATTCTAGACCTCGCTTTTAGAAGATTTCGGTTATTAGGGCGCTTTCGGTAAATGTGTTACTGGTCCAAGGACGCAATGCATGGAATTTGCACCAAGACGACATAAAGACTTAAAGAAAATTAGTCAGTCTAAACGTAGATTCTCAGAAACAAAAAAAGCAATGTAATCAAGAGCTAGTCGTAGACAGTGCGCTTCTCTATCTAGATACTGGATGGTATAACTTTAGATGTACCTAACCTAAAAAGCAATAAAACGGGGAAAAATGAAAATAACATAAAACCCATAATGAAAAAAAAATCCTTGGTGTGTAGCTTCAATATTCATAAATGGGACCTCTTGACAGGCAGTCTTATTCTTTACTGCCGGCCAGGGGCGGATCCAGAGAATTTTGGTGGGTGTGGTGGGGTATGAATCAATATCCAGTCAACTTTATCGCAGTAAATGATATGTGTGTGTATATAAATAACTTCGACCTAAGCAGTCAACAGACAAAATTTACTTTAAAAGCTTAGTATTTTTAAGCTTACATCTATGTGTATTCACAACTCTACTCTTTTACCTGGTTGGATGGGAAATCCATCCCCCATCCCCCCCCCCCCCACACCCCCCGACTCTTCTCTATCTTATAGTTATGCAACATTAAGCAATTAATAAACGGCTAGGCTGTGTTGTTTAAGAATAAAAAATATGATATGTTCATAGTGATTATCCACCAACATGGCATTTTTGTTTGGAGTTTAGTCATAAGTTTACCATAGTTCATAAAACCTTGACATCTTATTATATTTATTATCTTTATTAGATTAGAGACAAGCCTTCAGTGTTTAAATGATTATTATTCATTCAATTATATATTCATTTATAATCCACCACGCCCCTTACTTTTAATGTTTTGTGGAATTAAACGTTGATTGTACAAAATAGCTGACGGAAAATACTTCTAATACATAACAAATACTTCCATTGGCTATCGAACGCGCCTTCTCTTTTAAGAATTGTAAATCTTAAAATCCACTACTGTCACAAAGTAAGAAACATCTTTCAATCGTTTTTTAAACCTTTTAAGTTGTGTAACACGCACTATCTGCCTTAAATCTGGGACATTCTACCGCCCTCCCACCACCACCGCTACATACACCTCATCCAAGGAAAGGAATCCGCATTGTCCCCAAAATATTGCCCACAAAGGCCCTCCCTGATCTCAGATGGGTTCAATGTGTAAACGATCAATACAGCTACGGATATAATTTTAGTTATTAGACTTAATAGATACAGAAAAAGAATATGACCGACACTGATTTTTTTTGTCGGAAATTGTTTATAAAACGCATTAGATGTCATTTTCTTTTACCTCTATACGTTTTTTTGTTTTGTTTTAGTCTCGCGTATAAATAATAAGATATAATTATTGTTTTATTTGTACATATAAGCGTTAAAAATACCATGTAAACTACATTAATGTACACACAGGTCTTTGAGAACATTTTTGTGAGAGCAATCAGTGGCAGATCCAGAAAGTTTTGTCGGAGCGGGGTATGCACACACAGCAAGGGACCCTAACTTCGAACTGAGCAGTCACCAGACAAAATTTACTTTAAAAGTTTAGTATTTTTAAGTTCAATTTATGTGTTTTCACAACTCTACTCTTTTACCTGGTTGGTGGGGGGGGGGGGCATCCACCACCCCATCACCCACCCCCACCCGCTGGTTCCATCCCTGGCAGCAAGCATGGCGGCGCATACTTTGTTGTTCCCTATTATTGGTTTATTACTGATGCCTTACATTTCAAATTTCTATGTATACCGTGCATATGATGGTTCCGGTGAGGTATTTGTTTAGTTCAGGTTCGTAGATTGTATTTGTCAGTCTATTTTCTGAAGTGCAACCTTTACTATGTGACTATCTATTCGGGTTACACTATATCAAACAAATGAAACAGTACATACATCCTTTGCAAGTAATTAAGTAAAAATGCTCATAAAATATAACCTTCATGAATCCCCCATGCCACCCCCCACCCACCCCACCCCCAACAACACACCCCTAGATCCATCCCTGAAAGTACATCGTGCCCAGAATACGTTGAGGGCTTGCGCACTGATTGGACGTTCAGTAACTGGTCGTGACATTTAGTTTTCCACATTGGTTTGGATTATGCCATTGACCTCACACCTGGCTTAATCGATACTCGCAACAGGTCGCCTATCTCCGGAAATCTCCGGAAATCTCCGGATATCAGTACAATTCATACAGTCTGCATCAAGTCGCATTTATGTCATTGATTATGAACCCTTATACAGAACCGGGTCGTTTGACATCACATGCAACTGGTTATTTTATCTGATCATAGATAATTCCCCGGAGCTAGAAACTAATTTATAGACCGCAGAGGTAGACATATAAGCGATTCTAACCAGCCTCGCTGCCGGGTTAACTCTTCAGCTACACGGTTAAACGGCTTCCAAAGGTGCATACATGTTTATACACAAGAAAATCGTTGATGCGAAGCATCAAAGGCGACGCAAACGATTAAAACAAATTTAAAAGAAAATGTAACCTTTAAAACTTATAAGTTTTAAGTTAAAACTTTTAACATATACAAGCATGACCAATGCATTTGAATACATCATACATAAGTTCACACGCAAGAAAACATCTCTTATCTAGCTGTCTTTATTTTCCTGTTTTATTTGTTAGTTACATAATCAATATTTAATTATTTGCCTTAAACTACATTGAAAGGTTACTATATGTGAAACTAGATAAAGCGTTTTGTTTTTAAAACACATCGCATGGACCCGATTATGGTAATAATGATAGATATCTAGCCTACCCACTTAAGGTCCTTCGCCTCTGTCGGGACTCGAACCCACACGGTGAAAGGCTGGGCAGAGGTATTACAAGTCGGTGACACCTGCATTAGTCTACTGGATTGGGCGGGGTAATGGCTTAATGTCATAACGAGGGGTTGGGTGGGGTAATGGCTTAATGTCATAACGGGGGGTTGGGTGGGGTAATGGCTTAATGTCATAACGGTGGGTTGGGTGGGCTAATGGCTTAATGTCATAACTGTGGGTTGGGCGGGGTAATGGCTTAATGTCATAACTGTGGGTTGGGCGGGGTAATAGCTTAATGTCATAACTGTGGGTGTGGCGGGGTAATGGCTTAATGTCATAACGATGAGTTGGGTGGGGTAATGGCTTATTGTCATAACGGTGGGTGGGGTGGGCTAATGGCTTAATGTCATAACTGTGGGTTGGGCGGGGTATGGCTTAATGTCATAATGTTGGGTTGGGTGGGCTAATGGCTTAATGTCATAACTGTGGGTTGGGCGGGGTAATGGCTTAATGTCATAATGGTGGGTTGGGCGGGGTAATGGCTTAATGTCATAACTGTGGGTGTTGCGGGGTAATGGCTTAATATCATAACGATGAGTTGGGCGGTGTAATGGCTTAATGTCATAATTGTGTATATAAAACTTCTATTTTCCGTTCCCCTACAAACCATGTAATGCTTATACGTTTATTGAGCACACCAACCTCTCCATCTACCCCACCCCCTCCCCGCCACACACCTCTCCTACAATAAACACGCACGTAACACACGCTATTTCGCACATGAAATTAATGATCGCCCAAAAGCAAACGAAACTTTAGACACATCCTCATTCCATATATTTAACAATGGTCGATGCGGGGCGACCGGCATGTCCGAGCGGTTAGACTTACAACTCCCCGGTTAGACTTACAACTCCCCGGTTAGACTTACAACTCCCCAGATCTTCACTACGTGGGTTCGAGTACCGATCTGAACAATAATTGTTCCGGCTGTGGCGCAGAAGCCGGTGAAGTTGTTGCTGTTCAGGCGCAGAATTTGGGGATGTCATATTTGGGTCTTCGTCCGCCCCAAAAAAGAAAAGATGTACTTCCACTGGGTTACAACCCTCCCACGTTAAACAACGGCATATGTTTGTGACCCGTGTTGGGAGACATAACAAGGTGGGGCGCGATCACCTCAATTTGAGTTTTAGCGCTGAGACCAATAGCAGAACCTAAGGTAGCTTAAGATTCTGTTTTCTAATGGAGTCCTATAAATAGAAGGTCAAGGTCATTCATTGCTCAACAATAACGTGTATGTGGAAATTACCTGTTGAGGTATGTAGTCCAACTTGGCGAATACACGAACACGTAACTTAGGAATAAAAGTCACACAAAATCAACAAAATATCACAAGAGACAATAGAAAACGTTTCTTACCTTAAGAAGAGTTACTTCGATCGGGAAAAAAATAGTGTTAATAAAAATACTCCGATTAAGCTGTAAGAAAACCAGTCGCCAAGCCTTATCAACACCGCTGTGAAGTGATGCGAGGGTGGTGTCTTGTTACTAAAAATAGCCTCAGGTAAAACGGATTGTGCAGTGAAGCATTTCGGAACTCATCGGCTATTATAATTTCAGGAATAGACCTCAGAGGCACTATTTGTTCCGATAATACGTAGTTGTAACGGAATCAAGTCAACTCGGCATCTGGTGAATTCGGCACCTGCGTAAATAGTCAACTCGGCACCTGGTGAACTCGGCACCTGGTAAATTCGGCATTACGAATCTGGTGAATTCGGCATCTTGTTTTTTTAAAGATATAAACCATTATGCAAATAATATATAAAAATAAAATAAAAAAAAATAGAAATAAAAATTTCACATGTCCTATTGTCTAATGCGTGAATAAAAGCAGTTAAAAACAACTAACTACAAAAAGTATATACGATTAATATAATAATTAAATATATAATTAGCGAAGAAATAAGGTAGATTATTAAACACATTAATTTATTCCTTCTATTATAGATTTGCATTGTATTTATAATAAATTTACGTATACTCAACATCAAAGGTACCGTACTTAATCATGTGTAATTCAGTGTGTACCTTGTTTAAATTGCTAAAACAACAAGATGACAGCGGTGTATTCCTAGTATACATGGAAGGGGTACCAGGTGCTATTAGACAATGTATTCCCCGTACACATAGAAAGGGTGAGGTACTAATTATGAGGAGGTTAATGAAGAGAGACTGTCACCACAAATTGCTAAAACAACAAGATGGCAGCAGTGTATTCCTAGTATACTTGGAAGGGGTACCAGGTGCTATTAGACAATGTATTCCCCGTACACATATAAGGGGTGAGGTACTAATTATGAGGAGGTTAATGAAGAGACCCTGTCACCACATGGGCTTCCCTGTGTCACTTGTTCTTGCGCCAGCCAAGATGAATCTGGAATGGATAACTAACAACCAAATGTGCAAATGTTCATAAAATTTTCATAGAAAGATAAATTCTTACAAAATTATATCAACTAATTCAATTAAAAAATAAATGTTAAGCCAGTAGCCAATAAATCATTTTGTATCTGTTGATAAAATAATGTGGTCGTAATAAGTTACTTTGAAAATTCACCTTTCTTCACAAACATACATTTCCAAGATAACAGTATAGGTCATACATTGTGTAACAATAAATATTGCCAAATTGTCTATAAGCAAAGAGATTAAAGAATAATATACAAATGCCGAGTTAACTAGATGCCGAATTCACCAGGTGCCGAGTTTACCAGGTGCCGAGTTTACCGGATGCCGAATTCACTATTCTCGGTGCCGAGTTCACCAAGTGCCGAGTTTACCAGGTGCCGGGTTGACCAGCATTCGTTGTAACATATGCAGCTATCACTATAACGGGTGGGGTTGTATGTGTGTGTGTGTTGGGTAGGGGGTGGACGGGTTGCACAGGAGAGTGCAGCATAAGGTGCATAGACGGTGACGTCACTTGATTTTGGTTATGTCGATTTTACATATAAGCTAAAAAAAATACTAACCTTTTTAAAGTAAATTTTGTCTTTTGACTGCTTAGGTCGAAGTTAGGATCCCTTACTATGTACATTTATAGTATTTACTGCGATAAAGTTTAATGGATGTTGATTCATATCCCCCATCCCGCCCACCAAAATTTTCTAGACATGATGAACAATTTACGATACCCTTTTGGTCTAAAATGTACACACATTTTGTCTGGGTAATATTATATTTTATGAACTCATATTGTGTAGCATATGTAAGCATAAACAATACTTAAAATCACACAGAAAAATGATGTTATCATAATGCAATAAAACATGTTTAATAGTTTAAATTATGTACTTACTACATTTCACCATTCTGAGGCATTGGTATACATTTTAAATAAGTTGAGCTTATTTAATGAATGAATTTAAATTCATTTTCACAATAACTGCCAGACAAAAAAAACAACATATATCATGAGATTAATATTTTAACATAAAAACAACAACACACAAACAAAACAACAAAACCCAAACCCAACCTATTTCATTTAGAAGCTCACATATCTTTACACGTGATATTAGATATTTATTGTTTCGTAATTACAATAAAATGTATTGGTTCTTGTGGACTTGAAATGTAAAAATAAATTATTAATGTTTCATTATTGTTCCGACTTTATGTTCTGGTTGTTTTTACGTTTTTACGTTTATAATAAGTTATAAGAGTGCGTATTGCATCCACAATGCAGACATTAAGCCTGTTTATTTCGTCTGTAAGAGTCTTTAGTTTATCATAATGATCATTTTAAATAGAACAATTAACATACTTTTACACCTTTTGAGGTGAGAATGATGTTTTCTTTTAATTATTAATATACTGCTTAGTGTTTTTGAAACCAATTAAAATGCAACCTTTAATTGAAAATTAATTTACTTTGTGAAACTTAAAGCAAATCTTTTGTGCTCCTATTTAAAATAAAACAATGATGAATGTAGTGCTTTTATTAAATTAAGAATGTTCCCCATTCCGACATTATTCTATGCTATGAATGTTTGTTTTATTATTATTTCAGCGTATTTTGTCTAAATAAAATTACTTTCTTAAAAAATATTGAATTCATAAAGCTCAGACGTGGTTCTAAAATATAAAATGCAAGTGATTTATTATTGTGCGTATATGCTGTTTTTATGTGATTGTGTTTAAATTTTAATGCTGAAATTTTTCCATTCTTGTTATAAAACAGGTATCCTCAGGAACAATTCTAGGATATAATCATATTCATAAAAAATATGTTTTGCTCATGAGAAAGAAGAGAGAGAGAGAGAGAGAGAGAGAGAGAGAGAGAGAGAGAGAGAGAGAGAGAGAGAGAGAGAGAGAGAGAGAGAGAGAGAGAGAGAGAGAGAGAGAGAGAGAGAGAGAGAGAGAGAGAGAGAGAGAGAGAGAGAGAGAGAGAGAGAGAGAGAGAGAGAGAGAGCTTTTTCATTTCAGTACATTGTACAGCAATATGAAATGCTTAACCTTCATTTAAAATATGTATGTCTATTTTTTTAGGTAACAACTGACATGATTTACCCAGTTTGTATGATACTAACTAAGATATGTATTAATGTAAGGGTCTTTGATAAAATTATTAAATTACTTTTTTAGGAAATCGCGCGGACCTTACAGTATCAACTCATGTATTGCAGCCCTGTTTACGGTAAACTGTATGTTCTTATTAAAAGATGGCTCGAAATATGCAATTTTAATTACTTGAATGCGTTATCTCTAACTGACAGCATAGTTTCATGCAAATGGGAAGAAACTACTTAACGATTTTCCAAGACCGACATTCGGAAGACCTCAGCTGTTTTCCTTTTAGAAATATAATGAGTAGGGAAAGGGCAGAGAATGGTGCGAATGCAAAACCGAAGCACGTACCATACCTAAAATACCAGCATATTCATATTATTACCTTCCAGGCTTTTTTCTGAACGTGTGCTGAAAGGGTCGAAAATGATGCGAATGAAACTCCATTTGAAGAGTATTTATATGTTGCCATTTAATGTTTCTTTAAAACTTGTCGAACTTTATATTTCCACTTTAATATAGTAAACCACTCGAAAATCGAATGTACCTCAATGCCAGTAGCAAATTAACTGATAAGGGAAGCAATTAATGTCAGAAATATATATAAGATCAACGCAGTAGCTTCCCTTGTGTAAGGAAAAATACACCGTCGTATCAGGGAAATGAGGCAGAAAGATACTAAATTATATTCAATTGTTTGTAATGAAATGGTTACGTGGCATATATAAATTCTGATAGACGAGCGAAACATCTGTAATAAGTTTGGAAACTTTGTATGTTTTCTGTATGTTAATATTTGCAATTCAGTCAACCAGCTGACAAGCGTATCGCCAAAAGTTCTATCCAGACATTTGTTTGGGGTCTTCCTCCACCAGAATGGCTAGGGGCGTCTCTAAAATAAATATCATTTTGTGGTTGCCATATATTTGAATGATTCAAAAATAGTCTTTTGCAAGGCCACCATATTTTATTTACATCAATTTCGGTAATTCAATCAAAGTATGAAAGGATTTAAAACTAAGTGTGGGACAAATCTTAGACAACTTACTGTGTTGTCCTTTCTTTAAAAGAAATTTGAATATGTTGAATAAATAATTATTAAAAATATTTTTGCGGAATTCTCTGATATTTTAAAAGCTGATACCTATTTTGATAAATAAGCTATAAAATGAAATATCCGTGGTAAAATATATTGTTATCTGATAACTCATTTTTCAAATGATGTAGATATTAAATATCTATTTTATTTCGTCTGATATTTAAGAAGAGGGGGAAAATAATAGAAAATGGTTTTAGCATTGTGACAATTGCCGGAGCTCTTTTGGAAGCATGTATGATACTGAAAATCAAAAATATATTAACCTGTTTTCCTTTTTGCGTGTTCTAATGAGATTGGTGAAAGTACACTAAACAACAACAACAACAACAACAACAACAACAACAACAATTATTATTATTTGGATATTCTTGAATTATCCTTGAAAAATACACACTGCTTTGTAATGTAGGTATCCTCTTAATGTTCTTCTTTTTTCCGTGCTTGGTGACTACCATCTTCAAACATAAATATCTCGAGATTAACATGGTAAAAAGGGTTTTAAATCTGGAAATACATTGCCTTTATAATATTTATTAGAATAAAATAAGGCTCCATCAACTTCTTTACATTTAAATAAATACCATTAAAGTACCGTACCGTTGTTTATTATTTTGTTATATGTATATAAATGTTTTATGTTCCATAGAATCGAAGGCGTTAATGTAACTACATGATGCGCTTTATCATTCTTCTATTTGTAGAGCGGGCCCCGCAGCATTCCGCTTTTTGATGGCCACGCCAGATCTTGTTTACCCTTACTGTTCATTAAAATTACTGAATCAATAGAAAAAGTATAAATAACATTTATATTTATTTATAAGATTGTGCTGCACAATTTAAAGAATCACTATTTCAGCTGTTAACAAAGCTTGATATAGATCTCTCCTTTTCTAAAAAAAACAACCTTTTTGAGCGTCGTCTTCTAGAAAATGAAAAAACAAAATAACAAAAGAAAACGCACACGACAACAACAACAAACAAACAAAGCCAAACAAAACCAACAACAAAAATAATGTATAACCACAGATAATTTTAAATTAATTATCATGAACAACAAGTCTTTATTTCAAGCCCTGAAATATGGGTACACATAACTATTTATCTAATAGTTATTTGAACATCTAGATTAAACAGATTACAATATTAAGGTTAACATTTGAAGCATGCCTAGCGCGTCTAGTGTCCTTCGACATAAATATTTGTTTCTGTACTCCCACTATATTTTCTTGGGCATGCAGACTGGCCACACTAGACAAGGTAATGCAGGACCAATCGTTCGTGCTTTCCCATAACTCTGGACGCTGTCGCAAAAGACACTGCCCTAAAAGCAGCAACAAGCACATGTATACTGTGTTAACAAATTATAAGGGAGACAAATACACATTACCAAACATGAGTTCCTTCCCGTGTACCAAATATTTTAATTGACATAAGCGACCATGTTTGTGTCAATAATGTAATATGGCGCTGAGTGTCTACAACTTATCACAAAATTGTTTAGACGGTTTCACAAGTTTACAGGATATTCTTCAGGCATTTAACAGTAACATCAGCGAGGAACAAGCTTGGGCTGTTTTCTTTCAAAGTGTTCAGTATTTGATCGCTAATTCATGTCAGGATGCATACAGAGATCTCTATTATTATGGAAACGCTGCGATTAGATTGTCGAAAGAAGGGGATGTCAAAATCAATGTGGAATTCTCGCAAGGTTCCGCCAGTAAGTAGACAGTTATCTTACTCGTTATTATAATTTGTAAAATTCTTGAACGATTTATCAAATGTGGGCCTACATTTTCTATGTACTTGAATTTGAAACCCTAATCTATTCAGTCTTCTTTCGTTTTATAAAAGGAAAACTGAAATGTAGTCAAGCTTTGGCAGCCAAATTTAAAGACGAGGCTAGGCTGCACACCTTTCCATGGCCATTTGGTTTAAAACTTCTGGTGGCTGATTCTAAAAGTAGCTTGCTAAGCTGTGTATGCAGAGATAGGACCTCTAAAATCATGTTAATGATGTAATAAAGCAGATCCCAGACAACTCTAGGACTTCAACAAAAATCTGTTTGAAAGATCTTTCAAGTTAACTAAAATTTTGTTTTCATTTTCTTTTATTACATTTCAAAGTAACTATGTCAAATCCATCTGTAAGTCATTTTTTACTTTTGTCTTCATAACTTAGGAAGTATCTGCTATAAATCTTAAAGTACATGTAGAATAATTTATAGTTATTTATGGTCTGTGTCTTTGTGTTTTTCAATAGCGATCAAACACATCAACAATAACTTATTCATATTTCTTCACAATACAGAAGTCTGAGAACGTCCATGGCCGAGCAGCTAGAGTCACAGACTTGTAACTTGCTGTGCACCATGTGACTTTGAGCTCTGGTCAGGGCAAGAACTTTCATGTAGGAAGGATATCCAGCTAATCTGCGGTGCTTCAGTGGTTCTGATCAAGCATAAGTTTTGGGGACTTCCTCCACCAGTATCTAAACTGGACGTTGTCAATATGACCAGAATTGTGTCGGCACGATCTAACTAAAAAGGTTTACGGTCACTTCAGTAAATGACCACTTTGGTAAATAATTTAAATACGGATCAAATAGTAATAATATAATATAACTATTAATTTTTGACTCCATTGTTTTATAAATCAAAGCGTACCTGTTCCACATTTTCAATAAATAAATGATTAAATGATTAAATTATCTGTCTTGGGCTGAGATATGAAAATCTTTTTCACACGTGAACATACCCAATTCTCCGTCTCAATTATGCATTATACTATATGTTTACCTATTTACCGAAATGTCGGGACTAATCCCTATATAAGATCAAGTTACCGAAGTTGTCATTTACCGAAGTGACCGGTACCAACTAAAAACAAAACAGAAATAAACTCACTTTAACTGCTTTTCTTACTCAAATTACTATCAGTGAAATTTCAGTATAAATAATGTATATACACAAGATAATAATGTATGATAAACAATGACACAAAAGCGACGAAAGAAGGGACGATTGCTTGATTTTAACACAGACACAAGAAAAAGTTCAAATGATAAAAGATTTT
Organism: Sinonovacula constricta; assembly: GCA_007844125.1. Lineage (NCBI taxonomy): Eukaryota > Metazoa > Mollusca > Bivalvia > Cardiida > Solecurtidae > Sinonovacula > Sinonovacula constricta. Next base: position 23,698,505 of record CM017565.1, read on the forward strand.
GAAAAAGGAAATATATGTTGTTGTGATTATAAAATTATATTGTAAACTGTTGTTTTTTTTTTTTTTTTTTTTTTTTAAAGAAGATATTTCTTAATTTGAAAAGGAGAGAGGTATACAGGCTGTTTGTTTTCATATGTGATTTAGATAAAGAAGTCTGTCTGTTATTGACCTCTGCTACTTTTGCCAGTTGGCTCATTGTTACAAATACCGTACTTACTCACTTATAAGACGGGGATTTTTCCTTTAAATTTCATGCTCAAAGTGTAGGGCTCGTCTTATAGGCGGGGTCTAGCGACCTGGCAAAAAGTTTTCACATTGTTTTAGGGCGAAAACATACCACATAAACTTGTTAGCAGTTATGCAATGACCCGCCGTGCCGTCATTATCGACCGCCGATAACTTACCTTTATTGAACTTTGAATTCTGTCGGTCAACGATTGACTGTCTCACATACATTTCCCTTTGTTCTCCACAAAACACAGCTAATTATCCATCAGTAAACACCGAGACAAACTTTCAACTTCAGTCTGCTAAATACACCAAACTGTAATTTACTTGACGTTTCTGTGTAGACTTGCCTCATTACACAGGTCAAGTGACTGACTCTGAGATAAGCTGTTGTCAAGGTGATATCGATCGGAGCAGTTTGACAGTGAGGGAGTGAACGATGTGTTTTTATAAGCAGCTGCCGATTACATTTCTCCATGAAATTATTGATTGGTGGCATGTACACAAGGACAATGCACTGTTCCTCGATATATCGTGTACTGTCATACCAGACTTGGTGACGTAGATCAAAGAAATTAATGTCATGCCGCCACGAGCTACAGGATAGCAGAGCAAATGACACCAGATACATCCCGCAACGTGTGAAAATTATAGTCACTGTTTACCAATTAACCCTTTGGTTGAGACAGCATGATAGGTCGACGCTCCTCTTCATTTTTTCGCCTCGTCTTATAAGCGGGTCGAAGCAGAAACCGGCAATTTCACAGGTGAAGTAGGGGGGTCGTCTTATAAGCGAATAGTCTTATAAGCGAGTAAGTACGGTACCCAATTCTCAAGTGGTTCCAATTAGTAGTTATTGGTGTGGCAACATGCTGCTTCAGCCTCTCACCTAAGTTATTGTTATACAAATATATATTCTGAGGTCAGCATAAATGGAAATGGGTGATTTTATGTTGCATTATATCCCATATTTCTGTTACCTCTCCCAGTAGATACCTACTAGAATAGTAGTGTATACAGATTGTAATAGTTACCAGACTATTACCAATATAGGGATTTTAACGGTAGTTTAGACCACCAACAATTTAGACCACCATCAGTTTAGACTACTTTTCTTTCCTCAAACAACTAAATAAATTATTGTTACTAGACTTATGTATGTATTTTTGGAGGGATAATGCTCAAATTCTGCAAAACAGTTGCAAGATATTGTTACATGAATTTGATATGGGCAGACTGTCAGATAACTTTTTTAAACCCTAAGCCTGTAACATTTGTTAATAAGTAAAACTGAGTTGTATGTTATTTACAAGCAACGACCAGTACAAGGAATGATAACTGGCCATTTTTGTTAGAGACTTCTCAATAATGGTGATCAGACAACTTCCCAGAAGTTAATAAAATTTATTAATCATTTAGTTTTTTTCTTTCTTATAGAATTCATAGACTTTTTTAGCCAGAATTTATGTTTGTTATAAAACTATGAGCTTGTGTCAATTATAATTTCAAATTATTATTGTTCTTTTTTACATTTTTAGACTTCTTTGTAGTTTGAAAGTGTTACTTTATGTAACTTGGACCTATTACCTTAAGTCCCTTGTAAGATCATTTGGAATGTTGTTTTTACTTCCTGTAAATTGTTCATCATAATTTGTGTATTCATCTTATTCAAAACCATTACAACGTCTGAAGTAACTGTTTGCCTTTGAAATTGGGGGCAATTTTAACATTGTTTTCAATGGAGAGATCAGCCTGTAAGGTTTCGTGTTGAAAAGTGTTTTAAACCCCACAATTACCCTCCTGTTGAAGAGCTTGAGGCAGGCCTTTAATTATGTGTGTCGGTTTTGTGTAGGGGTTAACAAGGTGCTAGCTACGTTATTATCAAAGCTTCACACACAAATATCACAGAAAATTCTCTGCATATTTTATATAATGATTGTATGTTTTGTAAAATGAAATAGTAAGACATTGTTCTAGTGTAGATCTGGATCTACAGATCTGGATCTACACTTTTTGTCTTGACCTAGTCAATTTAGGAAGCTTAAAATGTTTGTATTTCTAAAGTCATTGTGGTTAATTAATTACTAAAAGGTTAAAGCAGAAAAAAAAATATTCTGAGTTGTTAAAAACATTTAAAAATTAGTTTTCATTCACCTTTCATGACTGAAATCATGTTCAATGGTACAAGCTATTGAAGCTTAACATGCATGATATTTAATCTTGAATATTTTCGCTGCTATGGCATTTATTACCTGAGTAAAACAACTACAAAGTGTTGAAACCTGTTATGTTTATCACTGTAGCCTTTTAAAACATCATTTCATGATACTGCTGCATCTTGGATTAAACAAAAAGTAAGAATTGATTGATCATTGTTTACTTCGTTTTGTAATTGATCAGAGTTAAACAGTTAGAGACAGTTCATGGCAACCCTCACCATATGGGTTTAATGCCTTGTTCGAGCAATATACTGCAATAATCACTAGATTTTACAATAATCACTAGACTTTACAATAAATACTAGACTTTACAATAATCACTAGACTTTACAATAATCACTAGACTTTACAATAAATACTAGACTTTACAATAATCACTAGACTTTACAATAATCACTAGACTCTACAATAATCACTAGACATTACAATAAACACTAGACTTTACAATAAAAACTAGACTTTGTACAAGAAGGTTATCTTCCAGACCTATCATTCACCGATGCCAGTGTTGGTTCTAACCAGACAGTCTGTTTCCACCAAATATGCAATAATAACTTGATATTGCCATAATAAAAGTGCAATAATAACTAGACATTGCAGTAATAATATATGCAAGTATCACTAGACATTTAGTAATAATATATACATATATAACTAGCTATTGCAGTAATAACATGTGCAACTATCACTAGCCATTTCAGTAATCATGTATGCAACTATCACTAGACATTGCAGTAATAACATATGCAGCTATCACTAGACATTGCACTAATAACATATGCAGCTATCACTAGACATTGCAGTAATAACATATGCAGCTATCACTAGACATTGCACTAATAACATATGCAGCTATCACTAGACATTGCACTAATAACATATGCAGCTATCACTAGACATTGCAGTAATAACATATGCAGCGCAATAGCTCAGGTGGTAGAGCGTCGGCTTGCGGATCGGGAGGTCGTGGGTTCGAACCCCGGCCGGGTCAAACCAAAGACTTTAAAGATGGTAGTAGTGGCTTCCCTCGTAACACTGTGGGCTAAGAGGACAGCATTACGCCTGACTAGTCGGTGTCAGTATAATGGACCGGCCGGGTTCAGTCCCTGGGCACCTCATAAGTGCCCCTGTGCTATAATGATAGAAATGTTGCTGCGCAGAATCGGCAAAATGCCGGCTAATCCCAATCCCTAGACATTGCAGTAATGACATATGCAGCTATCACTAGACATTGGACTAATAACGTATGCAGCTATCACTAGACATTGCAGTAATAACACATGCAGCTATAACTAGACATTGCACTAATAACATATGCAGCTATCACTAGACATTGCAGTAATAACACATGCAGCTATCACTAGACATTGCACTAATAACATATGCAGCTATCACTAGACATTGCAGTAATATCATATGCAGCTATCACTAGACATTGCACTAATAACATATGCAGCTATCACTAGACATTGTCATATGGCCGTAATAACTTGTGTAACAATGAGTAGATATTACCATAAAATGACCATGATTTTGTTGATATGATTTATGAATCAAATGTAACTGGTGAGATTCTGTCAGGGCACAACACAGTCATGTGACTTCTATACTGTAGTATGACAGTGGTTCTACCCAGATATTTATCTCTGCCCTTCCTCAACCAGAAATGGCAGGATATTGCCTTTATGAGCATAATTGTGTTAGGGAGATGTAAATGAAAAAAAAAGTTTACGACATTTTTGATTCATACAAATATATTTTTTATAAAAGATTAAATATAATAAAGTTTATTTAAATCAGACATAAAATTTATTTTCTTGGACTTTAATAATCAATAAATATGGTTGATTTATACTGGTATGAATCATAGCCCTTTAGTTATCTTGAAAGTTAAGCAAATTCTCTATGAAAGTTTAAAAGGGAATGGAAAAAAAAACGCTTCATGTTTTAAAGTTATTAATATTTGTGTACTTTATCTATATTAAACAAATAGCAAATACTCTCCTCATTCTTTAATGAAGTGCTATTTGTTGGCTATTTAAGGTGAAAACTTTGTGAAGTCAAGTATAATATGTCTAGCATTGTAAATACAAAAATAAATGCAAATATTGATGCTGCATACAAATTATTAAATACACATTGTTAAATACACATTGTATTAGGGCAATAGTTTAATGCAAACATATTTGCAGTTGTTATGTCATTAATGTTTCTGTATTCAAGTAGCTCCAGGGCTCGGCTTTATTTGTCTGTCATGGTGTTACAATAATATTGGCTTGTTATCATGATTTTATTCAGTTCTTATATTGAAAGACCTTCAAATGACCTGGTGCATGTGTTGTTCATCTATTTGAGTGGAAGTTTTCATAAATGTTGATGATAACATAAAACATTGTAATTTATGTAGTTTTAATAAAGGTGCTTATGTGGGGACCAGTGGTTCAAGCTGGTGACTACTCAGCACCAAAACAGTACAGGTTAGAGCCCCATTCAGGGACAAGTGGTTCAAGCTGGTGACTACTCAGCACCAAAACTGTACAGGTTAGAGCCCCATTCAGGGACAAGTGGTTCAAGCTGGTGACTACTCAGCACCAAAACTGTACAGGTTAGAGCCCCATTTAGGGACAAGTGGTTCAAGCTGGTGACTACTCAGCACCAAAACTGTACAGGTTAGAGCCCCATTTAGGGACAAGTGGTTCAAGCTTGTGACTACTCAGCACCAAAACTGTACAGGTTAGAGCCCCATTTAGGGACAAGTGGTTCAAGCTGGTGACTACTCAGCACCAAAACTGTACAGGTTAGAGCCCCATTTAGGGACAAGTGGTTCAAGCTGGTGACTACTCAGCACCAAAACTGTACAGGTTAGAGCCCCATTTAGGGACAAGTGGTTCAAGCTGGTGACTACTCAGCACCAAAACTGTACAGGTTAGAGCTCCATTCAGGGACCTAGTGGTTCAAGCTGGTGACTACTCAGCACCAAAACTGTACAGGTTAGAGCCCCATTTAGGGACAAGTGGTTCAAGCTGGTGACTACTCAGCACCAAAACTGTACAGGTTAGAGCCCCATTTAGGGACAAGTGGTTCAAGCTGGTGACTACTCAGCACCAAAACAGTACAGGTTAGAGCTCCATTCAGGGACCTAGTGGTTCAAGCTGCTGACTACTCAGCACCAAAATTGTACAGGTTAGAGCCCCATTCAGGGACCTAGTGGTTCAAGCTGCTGACTACTCAGCACCAAAACTGTACAGGTTAGAGCTCCATTCAGGGACCTAGTGGTTCAAGCTGCTGACTACTCAGCATCAAAACTGTACAGGTTAGAGCTCTATTTAGGGACCTAGTGGTTCAAGTTGCTGACCACTCAGCACCAAAACTGTACAGGTAAGAGCCCCATTCAGGGACCTAGTCGTTCAAGCTGGTGACTACTCAGCACCAAAACTGTACAGGTTAGAGCCCCATTCAGGGACAAGTGGTTCAAGCTGGTGACTACTCAGCACCAAAACAGTACAGGTTAGAGCCCCATTCAGGGACCTAGTGGTTCAAGCTGGTGACTACTCAGCACCAAAACTGTACAGGTTAGAGCCCCATTCAGGGACAAGTGGTTCAAGCTGCTGACTACTCAGCACCAAAACTGTACAGGTTAGAGCCCCATTCAGGGACAAGTGGTTCAAGCTGGTGACTACTCAGCACCAAAACTGTACAGGTTAGAGCCCCATTCAGGGACCTAGTGGTTCAAGCTGGTGACTACTCAGCACCAAAACTGTACAGGTTAGAGCCCCATTCAGGGACAAGTGGTTCAAGCTGCTGACTACTCAGCACCAAAACTGTACAGGTTAGAGCCCCATTCAGGGACAAGTGGTTCAAGCTGGTGACTACTCAGCACCAAAACTGTACAGGTTAGAGCCCCATTCAGGTACAAGTGGTTCAAGCTGGTGACTACTCAGCACCAAAACTGTACAGGTTAGAGCCCCATTCAGGGACCTAGTGGTTCAAGCTGGTGACTACTCAGCACCAAAACTGTACAGGTTAGAGCCCCATTCAGGGACAAGTGGTTCAAGCTGGTGACTACTCAGCACCAAAACAGTACAGGTTAGAGCCCCATTCAGGGACAAGTGGTTCAAGCTGGTGACTACTCAGCACTAACACTGTACAGGTTAGAGCTCCATTCAGGGACCTAGTGGTTCGAGCTGCTGACTACTTAGCACCAAAACTGTACAGGTTAGAGCCCCATTCAGGGACCTAGTGGTTCAAGCTGCTGACTACTCAGCACCAAAACTGTACAGGCTAGAGCCCCATTCAGTACAAGTGGTTCAAGCTGGTGACTACTCAGCACCAAAACTGTACAGGTTAAAGCCCCATTCAGGGACAAGTGGTTCAAGCTGGTGACTACTCAGCACCAAAACTGTACAGGTTAGAGCTCCATTCAGGGACCTAGTGGTTCGAGCTGCTGACTACTTAGCACCAAAACTGTACAGGTTAGAGCTCCATTCAGGGACCTAGTGGTTCAAGCTGGTGACTACTCAGCACCAAAACTGTACAGGTTAGAGCCCCATTCAGGAACCCAGTGGTTCAAGCTGGTGACTTCTCAGCACCAAAACTGTACAGGTTAGAGCCCCATTCACGGACAAGTGGTTCAAGCTGGTGACTACTCAGCACAAAAACTGTACAGGTTAGAGCCCCATTCAGGGACAAGTGGTTCAAGCTGGTGACTACTCAGCACCAAAACTGTACAGGTTAGAGCCCCATTCAGGGACAAGTGGTTCAAGCTGGTGACTACTCAGCACCAAAACTGTACAGGTTAGAGCTCCATTCAGGGACCTAGTGGTTCAAGCTGCTGACTACTCAGCACCAAAACTGTACAGGTAAGAGCTCCATTCAGGGACTCAGTGGTTCAAGCTGGTGACTACTCAGCACCAAAACTGTACAGGTTAGAGCCCCATTCAGGGACCTAGTGGTTCAAGGTGCTGACTACTCAGCACCTAAACTGTACAGGTTAGAGCTCCATTCAGGGACAAGTGGTTCAAGCTGGTGACTACTCAGCACCAAAACTGTACAGGTAAGAGCTCCATTCAGGGACAAGTGGTTCAAGCTGGTGACTACTCAGCACCAAAACTGTACAGGTAAGAGCTCCATTCAGGGACAAGTGGTTCAAGCTGGTGACTACTCAGCACCAAAACTGTACAGGTAAGAGCTCCATTCAGGGACCTAGTGGTTCAAGCTGCTGACTACTCAGCACCAAAACTGTACTGGTTAGAGCCCCATTCAGGGACTCAGTGGTTCAAGCTGCTGACTACTCAGCAACAAAACTGTACAGGTTAGAGCTCCATTCAGGGATGAGTGGTTCAAGCTGGTGACTACTTAGCACCAAAACTGTACAGGTTAGAGCCCCATTCAGGGACTCAGTGGTTCAAGCTGGTGACTACTTAGCACCAAAACTGTACAGGTTAGAGCCCCATTCAGGGATGAGTGGTTCAAGCTGGTGACTACTCAGCACCAAAACTGTACAGTTTAGAGCCCCATTCAGGGACTCAGTGGTTCAAGCTGCTGACTACTCAGCACCAAAACTGTACAGTTTAGATCTCCATTCAGGGATGAGTATTCAAGCTGCTGACTACTCAGCACCAAAACTGTACAGGTTAGAGGTCCATTTAGGGACCCAGTGGTTCAAGCTGTGGTTGAAAGAAAATGGCATTTTTTGTTATTGTGAAAGGTCCTGTCAGGATAGGGACAGGTCCTTTACCGGACCACAAAAAAGGAAAAAAAAATGCTGATGTTATTAATGACTTTGCTTCCTCAGAATGCTCCTATTGGGGATTTCATTTTCACATGTAAAAATTATCATCACTATTTGGCTTCTGCTATTATTTGGAACAGGAGAGTCAGACTAAAATATAATTACACAGATTATTTCCAGCTGCGGCTTTCAATTTCTCACGCTGATTTTCAAATTATTGTTACCAGTATTTTGTTTGTGAAAGTTTGTGAGTGTTTTGTTAATTTGCAGTTGTCTATTATAAATGACTCAAAATAAAAATTGGGTTTTCTTTTTTGTAAATTCTTTTATTGCTATTTCTCAGCCCCTCAACAGAGGGATTCGTGTCGCTAATGAAGCAAAGCACTTGGTCTGAGATGGTCTTTCGGCTGATGAGGGGGCGCCCGTGACCAAATAGTCACTGATATGTAACTCCTTAGCCCCTGACTGCATGGGTTCGAGTCCCGTTGGGGCGAGAACTTTCATATGGGGAGCTTTAAGTCTGGTTCATTCTCCACCAATTATTAGCTGATCATTGCCAATATGATCGTAATTGTGCTGGTATGATGTAACAGAAAACAAAAACAAAACAAAATCAGCAGACCAGAGGTGCACAGTTGGTTCTTCCAACATTTTTCTGTGGTCTTTATCCATGAATTATTACTGTGCTTTGATATAATGACAACAATTATAGTGGTACATTCAAAGTATGTTCTATGAAAAATACCCACCTTAACATTAACAATAGTAACCTTCGTTTACATGGGATAAATAGCCAATATCCTGAACTGGTAGGTTAACGTGTACATATAGATTATATTTATAAACAGGGTTATTAAGCATTATATTTTTGTGAAATACACTACACATGTATTAAATTTTTTAATTATTATTTAATTTAATTTGAAATTTACCATGAATTAAATACCATAGCCAGGACATAATATTATGTTAGCAGATCAAAGGTTAAAAACTTTGGACTCAAAATACACCCACTTACAACAGGTGCTTAAAATAAAGTTCACATACAAAATTGTGGCATATTAATTTTTTCTTCTGTTTATTTTTTAAATTATACATTCCTTTTCAGCAAATTGCCGTCAGTCCCTGATAATGATACTTATTGTTAATGTCTTTTTTGAATTTTATTCTAATTTAGTGTAATGCAAAAAATTTTCATAAATGCAACCATTTTTTGTATGATTATCCAGATTATATTAGTGTAAATATTATTTCAGTCCATGCCATTTTTCCACAGGTGTACTGTTATCAGTTTTGGCGATTCTATCAATAGTAGTAGTATTGAGAGAAGAGATTAATTGGATCAAGTTTCTTCACAATGTTCACAGAAAGACTGGAATGTTTCAGTTACACTACCAGATCATATTTAATCATACATTTCTTTGTGAGACTGTCCAGAAATCAAGCACGTCATAGAATAGCACACAGGCTGTGTTTAGCCGCTGTGACATTATATCGGGTGTATTTAGTGCAATTTTAGTCTTGTGGCTGCTTTTTAATTTTCATTATTGTGTTTGTGTGATTTATGTTATATACCTTGGACAGTAGTGTCATTTAAATATATATTAATAGTAATAATGTTGGTGGGACGATAAACCAAATAAACAAACAAACAAATAATAGTTTGATGGAATGTCACACATTGAAAAGTCTACTTTAACTTTGGCTGGGAGAAAGGAAAAGTGTCAGCAAATTGTAGCTTACAGACCTGGAATCCATGCCTGTAGTCTATTTCCACATTTTAAGTTAACTTACAGCTTAAAAAACATATTTGTTAGCTTTAGGTAGGCCCAGAGTTTGATTCCAGGTCGCAAAATATCAAAGTTGCTAAAAAATGGTAGTATAGCTCCCGTACAAATAGCAAATATAAGATTAGTTGAAGGCAGCTTCAAATAACTGAAATAACTGTTGGTACGATGATCAACCCAACAAACATACAAAACTTAATTGTTGTCACATCTGACCATTTCTTAGTTAAATCCACATTTCTAAGAAACAAAGTTGAGCTATTGTCATGAGATCCTGTCATTGGCATCTGTATGGGGATTGATTGATGTATTGGTTCAAGTCCATTTCTCAGCAAGCCGTCAAGATGTTTACTTTTAATTTAGAATTCTTGGTTTCTGTCCAAAGCTCTACCCTTTGACATTTTCTCATGTATTTGAAACTGTTGGATACCACTTTTAAGCTGGGAGAATGTGGATACGATTTTCTTTTAATCCCCTGAAGAAGGTGTTCATTTGAAGCAAATATAGCGTTGCCTTCATTATAATAACTTGGCAACCCTTCCAAACCTATAATGGGTAATTAAACTTTGACATAAAAAAGATTAAAAAAAAGAAATGAGGAAAAAAAACACAGAAAAAAAAGCAAAAGGAAATACACCATGCCTTGTTCTACTTGCCCAGAATTGAGGTATTGGTGGTAATAGCTCGTAACTCACTTTAAGATCCAGCGACATGTTCCAATTAGATATGTGATCATTTGTTTTTGTAGGTATCACATTTGCATTTATAAATGGAATTGTAAATGTTTAAAAAACACACTTAAATTGTTGATATAATACTACATATCAACAATTTAAGTGTTTTTTTTAAACATTTACTATGTCCTGACAATATGATTGTATTGACCTGGATTTGAACCTGGGACCTCACACAGCTGGGACTAATGGTCTATCAAAGATATTAACATCCAGGTCTGAACGCTTCTTCTTTAAAATGTCTGGATATAATTTGTGCTGAGAGACAGACAGACAGACAGAGAGGTTCAGTCCACTTTATTAGTCAACTTTCTCTTAAATTTTGTTAACTCCACCTAATAGATTCAGTTGTTGTTCAAGTATCAATTATTGACTCCTGCAGTTACACTAGCAAACAATGCTAGCTTTTTCGGTGGACAAATGTCAACATTAGTGGAAAATGTACACAAGACCACTTTTGAATGTTTTCTCAATGAGTTCTCTGGGTCAAATAACCCTTATCATGATACATTTATTTATAAGCAATACAAAGTCTGTTTTACTGTACAGCTATAATAATGTAAAAGAAACTAGATATCTCTAGAGACTCAGCAGCAAATATGGCAGATCCTGATCAAACAGCTCTTACTGAAAGCTGATCTAAATCTATGCTACATATATTTGCTTAAGCCTGATCAATTTTTTCTTGGCAGTGTAAGAATTGCTTTTTTACGGTCAACAGTGATTTGTATAAACTAACAATTATGTAAAACTGCCACTGGTATTTTTTTTTTAATGACAACTCGGTCATTCTCATTTCCTTATGGAATTTCTGGGGCATGAAAAGGCGTATTTAGTTTTTCATTTAATCTTGATGTAGCTTTCAATGGAGGCAGATTGCTTCATCTTGAGATTTGAATATTATTTATTCACGCACATTTTTCAGCTGTCTAGAGCCGTCTAGGTTTGACAATGTTCAGATGTTTGGTCAGGTTTTTATTTTGCATTCACAGTGTGGGATTATTCTAAATATCCTATGTAATTTTTACTAGAAGATGTTATAAAGAATCTTATAGAATTTTAATTAATTTTATAAATGTTAAAAAATGTTATTTGATATGTTCAAATATGTTAATTTATTTACACAGTTTAACTTAAAGCATTTACTATCTGTACTGTAAGTGTGTGTAGATGTGGCAAAGAAATCTGTTTAAGATTTTGATTTAATTTACTTACAGTATAGGAATTTCATGTGGCATAGTGGTAGAGTCACCAACTTGTAACTCCTCCCACTGTGATTTGAGCCCCATCCAGGGTGAAGGACTTAATGTTTGGAAGATCTTCCAGCTCAGCTGCTGTGTGCTGGTCATTTTACCAAGATATTTGTCTCAGGTCTTCCTTCACCAAAATAGTCGGACTTTGCTATACTTACTATAATTGGTCACACCGATGTATTACAAAAGCAAAATAATCTCCCTTAAATTGTAGGAAACATAAAGTCGGGTTGACTATTAATTAATAAATGCTCTGACAGAGAAGGCAGTACTATATATATGCATCAAATTAAATCATCTGTTTTATACGACTGATAAAATGGTTTTGAAACATAAACCTTCATCACGCTACACTTGGTTCGAAAGCTCAGGATAAATTCCATTTGTTAGCTTATATAATTATTATTCTTGTTACAAGTAAGGACTAATATGCCATTATAACACTTATTAGTAGAGACTAAGTGTAGATCCTGGTCAGATAGCTTCCAGCAGGGAGATGGCTGATCTGACTCTATACTATTTGCATAAACCCTTTAAATACATGCTTGCTAAACTAAAAGTTAAATTAAATCTGCAATGTATATTCACATAACTCAGTTAACTTTTATGTTGATACATTGTCTAACCCAGCTCAATCATGCATACCTACCTTATTTCATGCATGAAATACCTTTTATGTTTTTTCATCAATTAAAATGTCCTTTAAGCTTACTTATACTATATATATATCTAATTATTAACCCTCTGTTTCAGAGGCTATGGTGATATTTATTATCTTGTGTGAATAGAGATGTTTGTATTTCTCTCCTTCTGTCTTGGTTTAAGTTTGAATTAGTTGGTTTGTTGACAGTTGGGAAACTTGTTGTTTTTTAAATAACCTTAAATCCTTTACACATGTACTTACTGGAAATTACATTCATCCCATTTAAATAAAACAAACCACACCCTATAGGTGTATCCAGCAAGGAAAGGATTAGTCAGTCTCAATTACCCACTTCCATGGTTACCCTTGGTAGAACCAGTACACAGGTGGTAACTTCCTAGAGCAACAGGAGATGCTAAAAGTCTTGCTAAGAACTCAACATCTCAACATTGTTGGTCTAGGGTTTGAACTTTCAACTAATAATTTAAGAAAAGTGCCCGATGAAGGTTTAGTTTTTATAAGCAAATGTATCATTTCATGCTAGTAACAAAACTGTAAAAAATCTGTGTCACATTTTTTTCTCAGAATTGGTTTTAGCTAACTGATATCACTTGGTCATGAGGAAGTTTGTTAACTGATAGGAGGTGTGTCAGTAGCCCTGCTCAGACATTGTTGCTGTGGTCTTCCTCCAGGAACATTTTATAACTGTTTGTGCAACTTTAAAATTGTGTTTACAAGGATCTACCTTATTGATTGACATTTGTATATTTGAATATTGTACACTTATGTCTACTGTAGTAGAGTCTGTTCACAAAATCTTAGGCTACAGAACATCCAATTAATTGTAAGTAGCTGCTGTAACATCCACTAAAATCTAAATCTTGGTGTTAGGCAATTAATGACTTGATTGAAATGCATAAGCTTTCATATGTAGATAATTTAATGTATTTGATACATAGGCACTAATTAAAGGTATCATGTAAATTGTGTTCCATAATCAAACATGTATTTCACTTTGTATATCTTTTACCCGATTTCTATATTAAATTCTGTTCTACTAGTAGATATTAAAGTATAAACAAATAAAACAAATTTTGTGTCACAAAATATGATAAAAAGTTGTCTTTGTCACAAAATCCACTTTGTGATTTTTTTTTATTTATTAAAGGGGAATGCATTAGCTGTCAGGAAATGAAATAATTTTATATAAAGACATGATTTTTATGGTAAAGCCAGCACTGTTTAGACCCCATGACTTGCCGGACATATTTGGATAATTTTACAACTTTTAAAAGTGTTAAAAAAATCAGGTATTGTTTTTGCAGCAAAATTACCTATACACATTACCTGAAAATAAATAAAGTTAATATCTCCTAAAAAATATGACCATATCACACGTTTTTCTCAGTTAGGTCATTGGATATTACAGGGAGAAGTTTTCTCATGGTCCATTACTCATATTTTTTTACTATAGATATATAGTTAGTTATCTCATATACTTTAATATCAGAGGCAAAAACAAATGTCAAATAATAAAGTGATGTTGTTTTTTATTGTTACCAGCATATTTAATCAAAAAATATATTTATGAATGTTGAGTATTACTTTTTATAACCAGAGTATGATTGTTTTTTGTTTTTTGCTACATCGCATCAACACAATTATGGCCATATTGGCAATGTCCAGCTATTTATTGGAGGAGAAAGATCCCAGACTTAGGCCTGGGTAGAACCATCGGTGCATCACATGGTAGCTGAAAAAAATCCCTACATAAAAGTTCTTGCCCTGACTAGGGCTTGAACCCAAAAGATAAGGGGCTAACAATTACAAATTGATGACTGTAAGCCATGGGCTCCCCAGCAGTTTGATTTTTGGATATTCTTCTTACCAAAACTTAACTTTGTATGCCTTAGAAAGGTGCCACAAAGCAGCTGTACTGTCTGTCTTTCCAGACAACTGTACATTTGTCCATATTACTTAGGTGTCAGAGTCCCACCTACCATTTTCCATTTTACTGATAGTACTTTAGTCAAACAATTTTCAGTTTACATACACTCGAAGGTGTGTCACACCTTTTATCTATAACTGCCACCATTAAGGTAAAGGTAACATGTAAGGTCATTGCATCTTCGGTTGGTGGCCTGTCAAGGTCATTGCTTGTGTCTCTTCAGTATCTTAATCATTGAACCTTAAGCAATAAATATAAGTGTGATAACTTTATTGTTTTATGAATGTTAAGTTAAGAATGGAAGGATTTTCTGATGTATTTCAGTGCAGTGTGGTAATGAAAACATCCTGTAGATGAACAGTAAACATTTAAATGGGCATACAAAATGAACAACATTTTATTTTTCTAATGAAATAAACCTTGGGAGAGTTACCACCCCTTATTTGATACACCATTTGCCCAACAGTTGTATAAATGTCCAATATCTATTTTATCGTTGCAATAACCCAATATTTTATCTGGATGTTTTCTCTCTTTCAGGACAAAGAAGCTCATTCTCTCTAAAGAAAGAATTCAAGACCATTATATCCGGGCCAGATGTAAGTATATTGCACATAAATAAACATAATAGCAAAATCATAATTTTCAGAAAGTTAACAATACATAAAATAATTACAATTTGGCCAAATCATATGTCCAGTAGGCTATAGCACAACTTTTGTTTTGTTCTGCTGTGGTGGTCTCACAGACTTAAAAGTTTTGCAATGGTATAACTAATGATGATTAAAGTCTGCCAGCTTTGATATACAAGTTTTGTGTATGTCTTCACCCTTCTTCTTGTGAGATGTCATGCCATTGCAATCCACCAAAAGGACCATGAATCAACCAGATTATAAATTACTTCCATTATCTCATAATTTACATTGTGACTAATGTAACCAAGTGATTATATATTTTTCATGCATCATTAATTTTTTCATCATCTGCGCTGCCCTGTTGAACAATGAATTATTGTTTTTATATTATGGTATATTTATATTTTATTATATCATACAGTTATAATTAACAAAATGTATCTTACAGGTGCTGGAAGCTTTAGGCACAGCCATCTACAAAGCGTTAGACTTTGGCCTCAGTGAGAGTGAGGAGGTACATTTGAGTCCAGAACTCGAGGCCCTGATAGAGTTTCTTATCGTACCTCCAAACACAGATGATGATGAAGGAATAGATATTGAAAGAGATGCCGAAGATAATCCTGAGAAAGATCAAGCAGCTTTTAAAGAAATTGTTCATGTGAGTTATTCATTCATTTTGTTTAAATCAAAAGAATTTTTGCAAATTGTATTATGTTTAATCTTTTTTACGGTTCATGTAATTTTAAAAATATTTTATTTTATTCACAATCAATTTCTGTTACTGTTATATCCTGTTATTTTTTATGTAAGTTTTATTTTGTTTTTATCACACATAGATAAATTATATTTAATTGTTGTGTTGATCTATTTTATTGTATTGGTGCAACTCACAACTGCAGTGAATATCCTGGAATCAATGTTTTTGATTGGCAAATCAGGAGTGGTCAAAATCTTCGTTACATTTGTAAAGTAATTTTTTTAAACGAGTGTGTGTTCTGAGAGTTAACAATGGCAGTGGGATTTGTTTGTTTTTTACATCGACCCAACACAACTATGGTCATATTGGCGATGTCCAGCTAATAATTGGTCAAGGAAGACATATGTAGAACCACTGGCACACAACAGACAGTGGGATTTGAACTCATATGGTGAGGGACTCGAGAATGTTCCTCAACCAATCATGCCTCTGCACCACAAGCGTCCGTTATCTTTCAGAGATGCACACAGCATGTACAGAGCCAACACAACGTCCACCAACATTATAGGGCTGTGTGCAGAGCCCTGGCTACGGAAGCCATTGAACTTGTCACATTCCTCGACAACATTGCCAAAGAGAGACAGGTAATGTCAAAGTTGATTTACTCTATAAAGTTTCCCCATGCATTTTTTTTTCACCAGTTTTATAACTATTATTGGATCTTTTCATTGGAAGAAGAATAACTTTTACCCAATGTTTTACAGAAAAATAGTCTTGATTTGAAAAAAAAAAATATTTATGATAAACTCAGTACAAACATTTACTTACTTATCTTTTTTTATGAATAATTGTACATATTCAGCAGAGATATATCTAAAACGAAATTCTCAATTCAGTGTTTTTGGACATATAAATTGCCAATGTTTCCCCAATGGGCCATTACTAGTGAAAAAAATCCCAGAGTCCTTAACTTTCATCCCAATCCTTAAGGATTATATCGACATGAGCCAGTTGAACCACACCCCGACAGGTCAAGGGTCATCTCTGACAAACAGTGAACTATCAGGAGCATGGAATTTGATTATAAAACACAACTACATGCAGTTTTGTTGATGACACAGTGTCTTGTCTGGCCCCGAGTATTAACTGATAGAATGACAACATAATTATATTCATTTTGTTATTCTAAAGCATAATACTGCATTTTATGTAACATTACTTTTTTTAAAATCCTTTATTGTGTAAATATAGGAAATCTTTACATGGAATCACACGATTAAGAATTGGCCATAATTATGCTACATTTGATATAGTCCTGAAATTACGTAAAGAATCTCATGCATAATTGATAATCTATAAGTTTAACTCTTAGCCTGCTATATTTGTTGCTATATAATCCATAATAAATATTTAGTTATCAACTAAATTCTTCATGTCAAGATCAAAAGCCATATTGCTAGAGACTCAGCAGGAAATAATGTAGATCCTGATGAGACAGCTCTTAGGAGGAAGCTGGCTGATCTGGATCTACACTATTTCCCTAAGCCTTATAAATACATGATTAGCAAGCTTAGGGTTAAGCGCAAGTGATCAGATGTAATAATTTAGACTGCAGCAAATAGCAAAGATCCAGATCAAACTGCTCTCATTTGACGTAGGCTGATAGGGTGTTACACTGTCAAAGCTGAAAAGTTAGGCATAATATTTGTCTTTTATTGATGGATGTTCTTTTCGTGACCACTTTATTTAAAATGACATGAAACATCTTCATGTGAACATATCAATTAACAAAAAGTTGCAGTTGGGGATGAAGTGACTTAAAATTTGTCACTGTTGATGAAAACATGTCAAGAGCTCCCACACCCTCACAGTACTAATAAAATCAATATTTTCTAAGCCAAAAGTAACACAATACAACAAACAACTAACAGTTTCCATTAATTAGTGTGTGTTGAAATGTTCCAACAATTTCATCTGTTTGCAGAGACTTGGTGATGCAGAGAAAGATGCGCTGGATGCTAGCCTTAATGAGTTACAGAGGAAAGACTGGGTAAGATTTAGTTTTTCAAAAAATAACTTTAAGTTATATTTAAGTGAATACTGTTAAAATATTTATTATTGGGGTCTTTTCCCCATTTCTATCTTCTGAAATGTATATCTCTCAATTATTTTTCTTAAATAAGATAGATAGCTTCTGAAGTATACAGTATTTTCTCACTTATAAGACAGGGATTTTTCCTTTAAATTTCATGTTCAAAGTGTTGGGCTCGTCTTATAGGTGAGGTCTAGCGACCTGGCAAAAAATTTTCACGTTGTTTTAGGGTGAAAACATACCACATAAACTTGTTAGCAGATATGCAATGACCAAACGTGCCGTCATTATCAACCGCTGATAATTTACCTTAATTTGAATTCTGTCGGTCAATGATTAACTGTCATTTCCCTTTGTTCTGCATGAAACACGGCTTATTATCCGTCAGTAAACATTGAAAAAAATCTTTAACTTTAGACTGCCAAATACTGCAAGCTGTATTTTACTTGGCATTTCTGTGTAGACTTGCCTCATTACACAGGTCAAGTGACCGACTCTGAGATAAGCTGTTGTCAAGGTGATATTGATCGGAGCAGTTTGAAAGTGAAGGAGTGAACAATGTGTTTTTATAAGCAGCTGCCGATTACATTCTCCATGAAATTATTGATTGGTGGCATGTACACAAGGACAGTGCACTGTTCCCCGATATATCGTGTACTGTCATACCAGACTTGGTGATGTAGATCAAAGATATTAATGTCATGCCGCCACGTGCTACAGGATAGCAGTGCAGCTGAGACTAGATACATCCCGCAATGTGTGAAAATTACTGTCACTGTTACCAATTAACCCTTTTGTTAAGACAGCATGACTGGTTGATGCTCCTGTTCATTTTTTCACCACGTCTTATAAGCGGATCGAAGCAGAAACCGGCAATTTCACAGGTGAAGTAGAGGGGTCGTCTTATAAGCGAATAGTCTTATAAGTGAGAAAGTATGGTCCATTAGAAAACTTTTTTTTAAGACACTGCATTTTTAAAATGTAACTATTAAGATAACTATTCAAATTCATGAAACATTTTTTCTGCCTCACATATGCTATTGGGACTTGGTCTTTGAAAATTAAACCCAATATAAATTTTGAAAAGATTTTACATTGGAAGCTCAAAACACAAGGATGTAATTCATTGGCACTGTTACTATGGTAGAATTACCACAAAAATAGTGTTTTGTTTTTAAATCAGTAGAAAGGGAAATAACTCTTGTCACCTTTTTGATGTTGTGTACGTGCACTTGGAACACACTGCACAGTTGGATATCTCCAATCTTTCCTTGGGGACTTAAAGCAGTATGAACTGGTATATCCTGTTGTAATGCATGGTGATCAAAATTAACAAGTAGTTAATGAGAAAGAACAAATGTTTTATTAGTTGCCTTTGAAGATGACTAAAGGCAAATATCCTGAATTGGCATTAAAAGGTTAAATGTTATGATAAGTTTTAATGATATGTGCATATGGAATGTAATAAATTAATTAAATATAAATAGAAGTATTTAAAATCTGTGTGATAAACATTTATAAATTACTGTTGGTGGGACAATAATCAAACAATCAACATTTATAATAACTTACCTTTTAAAGTTCAAGGCCACCATCCCACAAAATAAGCAGACATAAGCACAACAGAAGCAGATATGTATAAACATGTTATCTACAACATGCATTTATAGCAATTAGAAACAAAAAAATGTATTGCTTATATTATTATGGTAATAATCTTTAGTCCATCTGTTTTGAGGTGAATCTGCAGTTAAAATCAGAATATTTATAAGGTTATCAGTGTGTTTACTGATTATCATCAACATGAATTAATGTATATAATTATGGTTTAATAATAATGGTGATAATGTCACTAAAACTTATAAGGTTTACCAGCAGTGATAATGTCAGTGTATATTTTCATTGTGTTGATTAATGTTGGCAACAGATTGTGTATTGTTTGAAAGTTCCCACAAGTTCCTCTAAACATTGTGTCAGGCTTAAGAAAATACAGATGGTAGGTACACTGTACCTAGAACCACTGTTTATAGTCTTACATAAAAAATATGTTTCCATTCCATATCTATATTGTGTTTCTTGTGTAAGATAGACTGTGTAATCTCATGAATTTTCAGTGAAAGTGTTTGTGGTTTTTTTTTGCTTTTATTTGTTTACAAAAAATTTGATATTTATTATTAAAAATAATAATATTATTATTATTATTATTATATTATTATAATTATCATTGTTATTATTATCATCATCATAAGCAGTAGTAGTATTAGTAGTGGTATTATTATATGTTTTTAGAGGGTGTCTGTTGCTATTCTTTTAATGACATAACCATGGATCCCTGTTGTGCAACAATTGAGTATTTACTGATTACCAGTACATCTTAATGTGCAATTTTACATACATTATTTCAAGAATGTACCACAGGGTTAGATGTGAAACCAAGAAATCCTAACATGAGGGTGATTTATTTAAACATTAAATTGACATTGCATTCTGTGATAGACTTTTTTTCCTCTCAAACCAATGGGTGAAAAACAGCATTTGATAGTGATTTAAATGTTGATAACATAACTTAGCCCTGTGGCAATTTTAGCTCATGTGAATAAAGATGAATATTAAATATGTTAATAATATTGATCAGTAAGTTGATGATAATATAGTAAAGAAAAATATCCTCTTACTTGCCGATTGAGCTTGTGTTTATATAACTTGGATGTAGAAAATAAGGTCATCCGTTTATCTCATTAATACAACTGACAATAGTGATATAATTTATATTGTATAACTTTGTTTTCGTTTTGTTTTCCATAATTACACATGCAAGTTCCCCTGGGAAGTAGAAATCCATTATTCAAGTACTTTACTCGTAGATAAGATGTTAGCTAAACCTTTACCATGTCAATTACATCATTGATTTACAGGCCCGACTATGTAGCTAGGTTACACATTAGTATTGTCTATATTGGTAATTTGTTGTTATTTTCCCTTGACTGACCAGACTATGTAGCTAGGTTACACATTAGTATTGTCTATATTGGTAATTTGTTGTTATTTTCCCTTGACAGACCTGACTATGTAGCTAGGTTACACATTAGTATTGTCTATATTGGTAATTTGTTGTTATTTTCCCTTGACAGACCTGACTATGTAGCTAGGTTACACATTAGTATTGTCTATATCAGTTATTTGTTGTTATTTCCCTTGACAGACCGGACTATGTAGCTAGGTTACACATTAGTATTGTCTGTATTGGTTATTTGTTGTTATTTTCCCTTGACTGACCAGACTATGTAGCTAGGTTACACATTAGTATTGTCTATATTGGTTATTTGTTGTTATTTTCCCTTGACTGACCAGACTATGTAGCTAGGTTACACATTAGTATTGTCTATATCAGTTATTTGTTGTTATTTTCCCTTGACAGACCGGACTATGTAGCTAGGTTACACATTAATATTGTCTGTATTGGTTATTTGTAGTTATTTTCCCTTGACAGGTCTGACTATGTAGCTAGGTTACACATTAGTATTGTCTATATTGGTTATTTGTTGTTATTTTCCCTTGACAGGTCTGACTATGTAGCTAGGTTACACATTAGTATTGTCTATATTGGTTATTTGTTGTTATTTTCCCTTGACAGACCGGACTATGTAGCTAGGTTACACATTAGTATTGTCTATATCAGTTATTTGTTGTTATTTTCCCTTGACAGACTTGACTATGTAGCTAGGTTACACATTAGTATTGTCTATATTGGTTATTTGTTGTTATTTTCCCTTGACAGACCGGACTATGTAGCTAGGTTACACATTAGTATTGTCTATATCAGTTATTTGTTGTTATTTTCCCTTGACAGACTGGACTATGTAGCTAGGTTACACATTAGTATTGTCTATATCAGTTATTTGTTGTTATTTTCCCTTGACAGACCGGACTATGTAGCTAGGTTACACATTAGTATTGTCTATATCAGTTATTTGTTGTTATTTTCCCTTGACAGACTGGACTATGTAGCTAGGTTACACATTAGTATTGTCTATATTGGTTATATGTTGTTATTTTCCCTTGACTGACCAGACTATGTAGCTAGGTTACACATTAGTATTGTCTATATTGGTAATTTGTTGTTATTTTCCCTTGACTGACCAGACTATGTAGCTAGGTTACACATTAGTATTGTCTATATTGGTTATATGTTGTTATTTTCCCTTGACTGACCAGACTATGTATCTAGGTTACACATTAGTATTGTCTTTATTGGTTATTTGTTGTTATTTCCCTTGACAGACCGGACTATGTAGCTAGGTTACACATTAGTATTGTCTATATTGGTTCTTTGTTGTTATTTTCCTTTGACAGACCCGACTATGTAGCTAGGTTACACATAAGTATTGTCTATATTGGTTATTTGTTGTTATTTTCCCTTGACAGACCGGACTATGTAGCTAGGTTACACATTAGTATTGTCTATATTGGTTATTTGTTGTTATTTTCCCTTGACAGACCAGACTATGTATCTAGGTTACACATTAGTATTGTCTATATTGGTTATTTGTTGTTATTTTCCCTTGACAGACCGGACTATGTAGCTAGGTTACACATTAATATTGTCTATTTTGGTTATTTGATATTTTCCCTTGACAGACTTGATTATGTAGCTAGGTTACACATTAGTATTGTCTATTTTGGTTATTTGTTGTTATTTACCTTGACAGACTGGACTATGTAGCTAGGTTACACATTAGTATTGTCTATATTGGTTATTTGTTGTTATTTTCCCTTGACAGGTCTGACTATGTAGCTAGGTTACACATTAGTATTGTCTATATTGGTTATTTGTTGTTATTTTCCCTTGACAGGTCTGACTATGTAGCTAGGTTACACATTAGTATTGTCTATTTTGGTTATTTGTTGTTATTTTCCCTTGACAGGTCTGACTATGTAGCTAGGTTACACATTAATATTGTCTATATTGGTTATTTGTTATTATTTTCCCTTGACAGGTCTGACTATGTAGCTAGGTTACACATTAGTATTGTCTATTTTGGTTATTTGTTATTTTATCTTGACAGACCGGACTATGTAGCTAGGTTACACATTAGTATTGTCTGTATTGGTTATTTGTAGTTATTTTCCCTTGACAGGTCTGACTATGTAGCTAGGTTACACATTAGTATTGTCTATATTGGTTATTTGTTGTTATTTTCCCTTGACAGGCCCGACTATGGATACAGATTATGCATCAGTTACGCCATGGGGTTCACTTGAAAAAGGTTGAGCGGACATCTTGTCAGCCCCTGGACTATGAGTTAACTCCCTTTGAAATTCTGCTAGAAGATATAAGGTCTCGAAGATACAAACTTCGACGGATATCTGTAAGTGGGATTGTGCTATATAGTTATGTTTTGGAAAATTATGGAACATAAAATAAGCTAAGAAGTAATGGGAAAATTATGAATTTATTTGGTAAAATTATGGAACATAAACATATGCACATAAGAAAATGTTGGTAGAAATGAAGTTAGTAATGTGCCTTTTGGGTTAAATTAAGGCCATTATTCACCAACCACTCTTAAATAATAATTGCTCAAGTGATGGATTTCAGTCCACAATATCTTCATTGTTTATTTAGCTACATGTCTGTATTTTTGCATGACACTTTAACTTTACTACTTTCACTTTAAAATCATATTGCAGCTTCATAAATGAGCTTTTTTTTGTTTGTATGAAAACTGTTACTTGGGCTTATGTCATGACTTCGGCTTAAGAATGGTTGGTGAATACTTACCTAGATGTTTTGTGTGACCATGCATCACAGCGACACACTTATGGTCATTATAGCAATGCCCAGGCCACTATTATTGGTGGAGGAAGACTCCAGGGTAGAATGACAGGTCGACTGCATGACCTTCTTGTAGAAAGTTTTCATCGGACAGGTACTGGAACCTACACTTTGAGGGCCAGAGAAGGAAATTTAATGTGGTATATTTTATTTACTTTGTAGAAAATACACATGTACATAAGATTTTTTTTTTGCAATTAATTCTGTACTTCATCATTCTTTTAACAAGAATGTAATAAATCCATGAAATCTAATTGCTTTAAAAATCTTATTTATCATTAGATGTGATTTTTTCCCAGGTGAATGGAGACATTCCACCTAAAGTAAAAAATGATGCCCATGCTGTGATATTAGACTTCATACGTTCCAGACCATCCCTCAAACCTGTAAGTAGTCTGTTGATTAATATTGATGTAATTATCATACTAGGTTGTATTCATGAAGATTTTTTGCTATTTACCTCATAAACTAAAAACAATTACTTAAAATTAAAAATTGTGTAAGAAATACTTAATCCTTCTTTCATAAAAACACACTTCAAACTCAGTTTTTCCAACAAAATATTTATTTCCTTTTCTTTATAAAAAAATGGGATTCCAATTTGATTTGACCTTTAAGCTAGAAGTTTATAAGTTGGCTATTTTTATATGGTTGGAGTTTCTTGTAAAGATTACTCCACCATCATTTAAAAAATTAATATTTCCATCAATTATTGATAACAATTTGTTCTATGAAAGTGTGATTAAACTTATTGTTTTGTTTGTTACAGAGTTGTTGCCCTTTTTTTTTTTGCAAATGCTTGTGTGGCTGGCTCATGTGGTTTGCATTGAGAACTCACCATGCTTGCATAATTGATAAATATTGATGTTATTTTTCTTTCTGGAGTTATTACCCTTCATTGTTATTATTTTGCTTAACAAATACTTGTGCAGGTTACTCCTACATTATTTCTCAGTGGATTTTATTAACAGATGAATCATTTATATGCATTGTGGCTTGTCTTTTAGGACTTTAACCTTTCTTTGTAATGCTCTTGTTTATATTCATTACATTGTAACTGTTTATTAGTTTTTAGATAGAACCTATTTAGATTTAGGGCTGTGGATTGTCTGACAAGTGGCAGTCTGCTCTGATCCACAATTCAGGACTAAGATTCACAAATCAAACCATGAATCATTAGTTGAAATGATTTTAGTGTCTTACGATGAACATAACTATAATGTTTAGATTTTTTTTTATAATTATCAAAACTGTAGTGTATGTAGCAAAAGACAAACCACTAAAGACTGGTTTGAATGACAAGTTAAGCTAGTTCGGGAACAATTTCACTTTGAAAATGAGACCATATGTCACAAGCTTGGGTCAAGAAATCAAGAAGTATAGATCATGAGACTAGTCTTTTGGTCAATTGAGTTTTGCAGATTATGAAAAACAGAGGCCATGTCCTTCACCTCATAAAAAAGTTTCTTTAAAAAGTCAGTTGATCAACATGTTCAGGTCAACGCTGATACAATGTCAGTAACTAGAGCTAGGACCAATATATTGCTTTCAAATTTTAAATGGCGAGGTTAATTTTTAATAATACTTTGTTTAATATGTTAAAATATTGGAAACCTAACTTTATTTTGGTGAGCGAACCTTTATACAGATATCATTTCAATGACTTGCATCTGAATCTAACATTATTACTACCTCTACAAAAACAATTTTTTTTTTTTCAACTTCCAGTTCAAGTTTTTTGCAAAACATTGTTTAAAATCACTTTTTTCATGTACATTTCATAAATAATTACTTGATACAAATGTTTTCCTAAAAGATAGATTTCAGCGATCTCTGCAATGGTGAAAATTCTTACCCAATTTTCTGATAGGTTTCATGGATATCTGAGTAGTCAGATACTTGCCACAGCACTATTTATATTTATTATATCCCAGTACCTAATATTTTTTAATAATATATCATACCAATTTCTGAACTGAACATTTTATTTCTACTCTCTCAAATTACTTTATTCCATATCCTTGAATCCTGTATATTTATTTTGATATTTTAGGGGTGATTATTAAATGGGACAATTGACACTATACAATTACTGTATATTTTAAACAGATAAAGCTCTACAACTTCTTCAACCGGACCTGGTAGCACAATCAGTAGAGCCCCGGGTTCAATCCTGGGCCGGGACATACCAAAGTTGTTAAAAATAGTAACTCCCTTGCTGATGCTCAAGCAAATATAAGGGTAGTTCCACGACTGGTTGGCCCGGTGTCAGGATCATGTGACTGCATGTGAAATCATGCCAAGTGTTCACGACATGCTATACACAGTGATGGCAGCACTATATCTGCTTAAGGTGGACACCGTCTCCAGATAACTGAAATACTCTTGGTGGGACGATAAACCCAATTAACAAACAACTTCTTGATATGAAAGTAATGTCTGCTTGCATGTGGAAAAGGCATTACTGTATTACTGATAAATGATATGGTAAGATGACAGTAATGAAAAACAACATTATTATGATAATAAGACAATGTACCTGTATGCCATTATCACTGTAAATAGAGTAGACACATCTGTGGTACTACAATTACAGTGCAGATAAAAAAGACACATCTATGGTACTACATTAGCAGTGCAGATAAAGTAGACACATCTATGGTGCTACATTAGCAGTACAGATAAAGTAGGCACATAAATGATACTACATTAGCGTACAGATAAAGTAGACACATCTATTGTACTACATTAGCAGTGCAGATAAAGTAGACACATCTATGGTTATACATTAACAGCGCAGATAAAGTAGATACATCTATTGTACTACATAAGCAGTGCAGATAAAGTAGACACATCTGTGGTACTACATTAGCAGTGCAGATAAAGTAGACACATCTGTGGAATTATATTTGCAGCCAGTGCAGATAAAGTAGACACATCTTTTGTACTATATTAACAGTGCAGATAAAGTAGACACATCTATGGTACTACATTAGCAATACAGATAAAATAGACACATCTATGGTTCTACATTAGCAGTGCAGATAAAATAGACACATCTTTGGTACTACATTAGCAGTGCAGATAAAGTAGACACATCTATGGTACTACATTAGCAGTGTAGACAAAGTAGACACATCTATGGTTCTACATTAGCAGTGCAGATAAAATAGACACATCTATGGTACTACATTAGCAGTGCAGATAAAGTAGACACATCTATAGTACTACATTAGCAGTGTAGACAAAGTAGACACATCTATGGCACTACATTAGCAGTGTAGACAAAGTAGACACATCTATGGTACAACAGTTGAGGAAGGTGTATGCCACCGTGAGGGAGTTGGTGGAAGTGCTTGATGATGGAGACTTTTCTTTCTGTAGCTTGACAGTTACATTCTGCAGCTTTCTTGGATGTAACTGGAACTTTGGTGGAAAGTAATGGTTAGCTATGTGATGCTAACTAAATGTGAGTGGGTGGGGTAATATAGGGTTGTACCTATGTTTATTTTAGGCTGGCTGCCAGATAGGAGAAAATGATGGGTTCATTCACAACTGTGCTATTTACTGATGCTATATTTTAACCTCGCTTACAGCATTTCAGTATAGTTGTCACGATGTCACAAAAATGGTGATTCATCGTATGTTTGCCTTATGGTTGTGTTAATACATTCATCACATTTGATATTTATCAAGTATACTTGGCTGTGATTTGCAATGGACTTGTATGTTTAATAATTAAGCTGACAGGATTGGTAGCTTAAATGTCAATATCATTCAAAGGGGCCAAGGATCAATGTCATTCATTATGGTTAAAGGCAGGGTCAAAAATCCAGAAAGGCCAGAAATCAAGGTCATACATAGAACCAAAGGTCAAGGTTATAAATAGGGGCCATATGTCAAGGTCATATATAGAGATCAAAGTTCAAGGTCATACATAGTGCCAGTGGCCATTGTCATACAAGGGGCAAAAATGTACCCTAAATGTTACCTAGATTTTGTGTAAACCTTCTTCATTGATTAATGTTAATATAAATTTGTCAACATTTTTTTTTTGATATATAAATAGGATGGTCATACTTAGAGGACAACAATTAAAAATATATGTTTAAGTTGCAAATGAAATAGCAAATCCAATGGAGCTTTTCCAGTAAGGTCAGAAAAATTGGACTTTTGGACATTAGGGCAAAAGGAATATTTCAAAAGGCAACAAAAACAACAGATAATAAATGAATGTGAAACATGTTATTTTATATATTTTATAATACATTTTTCCTTGTCAAGGTATGTTATACAGCATATTAACTGTCAAAGACATACAATCTATAATATAAATCTCTATCTATATCATTTCAAAATTCTTTATAAAATTAATCAATTTACATTATAGAAATAAGGTAATGTTATGAAGTATAAAAAGATATGCCTTGTTAATATTAATGGTACTATTAGAAAAATAGATTTTAAGTTATGCCATATTTTTCCTGTTTTGGGGTGTGTGTTTTTTTACATGAGTGTTTATATTGTTGCAATAATGTAAGCTGATTGGTAATGAACCTAAGTTACAAATAGTTAAAGTAATGTTGTTTGAATCCAAGCTGCACACATTTGATTGGGAAAAAGTATTTGTTGTTTTAGATCCTCTAATATGATAAATAATAGGATGCTACA
This sequence comes from Sinonovacula constricta, assembly GCA_007844125.1. Lineage (NCBI taxonomy): Eukaryota > Metazoa > Mollusca > Bivalvia > Cardiida > Solecurtidae > Sinonovacula > Sinonovacula constricta. The sequence continues at coordinate 23,726,979 of CM017565.1, forward strand.
CACACGTTTGTCAAAAATAATAAACATCTCAAAGAGCTACAAAAATGGTGAATTTCATATATTGATTATATTCAATATACACTTTATATATCTTCTAAAAAAACAAGTATCTGTCTTCAAATACAAAACACACACATTAACAAAAAACCCAAGAGACTGTTGAATACAATATACATCTATGATTCACTAGTCAGTTTATAATAGACTGTCTTCACAGAAAGCATATGTGCCAGAAAATATCTGCAGCCAGTCTAATTATTCTAGAACCAGTCGCAGAATGTAATGAGCAGAACACTTTCCCTCCCTATCTATGTGTCTGGCATGACTTGGCAGAAGTTCTAAAACTTATGGAAAGTGTGTTTATATTGTGTGTTTATTGAAGGGATATCATTACATAAGTACAGGTAACGATGATAATATTATGTTAGATTTGATTATATTATATTTTTAAATAATAATTGCTACTGAAATATAAACAAATACGAAATCAAAAGGCTCAGTCAAAAGTTTTAAAACTGCATTATGAGTGTAAAGAGTGGTGATTCTATTTTGTTCAGGTTTTTTGTCGTGTTTATTAAGTGTGTTACATATAAAATTTTCATTTAAGAAGTTCCTATGTTTGGGTTGTCCAAGTTCAAGCCTTGCTTAGTGGTTCAGGCCAATGGCTGAGTGGTTTGAGTTGTTGGCTGAGTGGTTTGAGTCCTTGGCAGAGTGGTTTGAGTCGATGGCTGAGTGGTTCCTGCCAATGGTTGAGTGGTTTCTGCCAATGGCTGAGTGGTTCAGGCCAGTGGCTGAGTGGTTTGAGTCTACGGCTGAGTGGTTCAGTCCAATGGCTGTGTGGTTCGACTCGATGGCTGAGAAGTTCAGGCCAATGACTGAGTGGTTCAAGTCAATGAGTGGTTCAGGCCAATGGCTGAGTGGTTTGAGTCAATGATTGAGTGGTTCAAGCCAGTGACTGAGAGGTTTGAGCCCATAACTGAGTGGTTTGCACCCATGGCTGAGTGGTTTGAGCTTATGGCTGTGGTGTGAGCCCATGATTGAATGGTTTGAGTCCATGGCTGAACGGTTTGAAGGTTAAAGTCCCACCGCTGAGTGGGTCAAACCCATAGCTAAGTGGTTTGAGCCCATAGCTGAGTTTCTCAAGTCCATGACTGAATATTCTGACTCCATGACTGAGTGGTTTGAGACCATGAGTGAGTGGATTAAGTCCATTGCTAATTGGTTCAAACTCATGGCTGAGTGATTTGACCCCATGACTGAATGGTTCAAGTTTATCACTGAGTGGTTCATGCCCACAGCTGAATGGTTTGAGTCAATATCTGAGTTGCTTGACCCCATGACTGAATGGTTTGAACATGGCTTAGTAGTTTATGCCCATGGCTGAAAGTTTTGACTTGCCAGTTTGTTATCCCTCAGCAAAGCCATTAGTTCCAGGCTTATGTGAGGAGGTTAACCAGCTGTTTTGGGATATTTTGGTGGTTCTACAAGGCAATTTTCTGATGTCATTCACCAATACTAGCTGTGATGGCTAGATTATGGCAGAAATGTTGTTTATGTGAGGTTTAAACCAAATAAAATATAATACTATACTTACCCTCAGCTCCCAATAAGAGGAGAATTTTCATTATATTTCTTTACTTCCACTTATGTTTATATATAATCATAAAACATATTGTTATTACTATAAATAGTATGTAAATAACATTCATTTAAAGCCAATATTGCTGCATGTGCACTGCTATTTATTTTGACCCAGTGGACAAGGACATGTGATGGCAATGGCCACAGATGATGTCATCCTTCAGCAAAATGTTAGCAGTATTGTGTAAAATATCTACTTCTGAAATATTCTTTTATAAAAAAAAATAGCTTCGTCTTATCATCTATCAATGAAAAACTTAAACATCATCAGTATCTTGTATTTATGCATGCAAGTGCATCCTTAAAAGTCAAGGTCATTGCATCTTCAATTGGGGATATGTCAACTCTAGTGACAGTTTTTTCTAACATGTCACGTAACATGCCAGTTCATGTATTGATAATTATGAAGGCAAGCATTCACTGTGTGGTGCTGTATATATGGAAATGTTAATAACTTCATACATGGGACATGTATATCTTAAAGGTCGAGTAGCAGATGTGAGTTCTATGGATAATTTACAATGTGAATTAGAGTAGTGGACGCATGTATTCGTTGCTACTTATATAATTTCCTGACTTTAAAGCACAAGTTTACATTCTTCACTGGTTGAAACCATGACTTGTTCTTTTGATTGTTTACATAATGCTTAAGGGAATCACTACAGTGGCTCAATGATGCATCAAAAGGTGACTTCCACTTTACAGATAAACAGCAAAATGGCTGACACTAGTGATCGTTCCAGTAAGGTTTGAGCTGACAATTCAGTAACAATTGTCATGTGATGTTCCTATTACGCTTAGAAAAAAAAAAATGTGCGGAATCTAAAAATAGTGTTAAAAAGGCTACATAGGGTGAAAACACCCTTATGTAAAAAAGTAATTTTAATAAAACAGATTGTGTACTGTTGCCACATGCTAGCATTCAATAAGTTTAATCGTAAGAAACATTGTTGTTTGTTTTCTTTTATATGATGAACATCAGGATTCGGCCCTTTAACTAAAAATGTATATATTTGTGCCTGTTCTGTAGTGTTGGCACATTGTTGTTTTCATTTGACAAAATGTATTATTGTACATATGCAACTACAAGTTACAGGTTTGTGATTATCTAGTCTTCAAGTCTAAAAATTGCATATTATTTCTTTCACAAATAGCTTATTGAATAGTTCCTTCTGTAACTCTGTATTTGCAAATAACTATTTTATCTCCCAAGTCTTAAAGGCATTGAAAAGTGGACTTTGTCACCTGTTCTGACTTAACGTGTGATCACAGTTGCACATTGATGGGTTGAGGGAAGGTAGTTGGAGTAAGGTGGGGCTAGCTTGCTGTACACAGCCTCAAGTTACTGTGGTATCAGGAAATGGGCGGGGATTAGAGTGTGGCTGACCAATGGCCATGCAGTAAGCCCATGTGCATCAAGAGTGACTTAACTGTTTTACGACCGCTTCCCCTAGGACATCATTGTGCGTAGTAAACTAATTAAGTGTCCACCTGTGATATCACTACATATACTATATTATCTTTGGGGGGTGTTGGCAGTGGTGGGGAGTCATTTTCACTGCTTTTAAAATAAAAAAATCACAACTGTGTGTTAATTTTGCTCACAAATGTTTAACTAAATACTTAAATATTGTAAGACTGTTCTTGTTTGTTTTTAGTTTTTCAGAAAGTATATAGTCAAAGGTAATTCAAAAGGAACTGCAATGTATTTATCATACTGACCCATATATTTCTAAATATTGCATCTTTTCTATACAATTGTCACTGTATCTATTATTTTCACCTCATTTCCCACATTCTTTCCTAATTATACCGGTACCCTTTATAGAAAACTTAAACACACGTTGCCATGTTAATGGGAAAGTACCATTTTGCTAACATAATATTACACATCACATACAAAACCTGTGATATATATACACGAAACCATTTGGGGCGCCCGGGCCGGTTGGTAGATTCGCAGACTCATAACTCCAATGACTACTGAGCTCTCACTGCATGGATTCGAGCCCTGGTCTGCTCAAAGAACTTAATATAGGAAGTTCTTCTAGCTGACCTCTGTTGTGCCCATGGTTCTACCCAGACATTTATCTGGGGTTACCCTCCACCAAAATAGGTGTACATCACTAACATGACCATAATTTTGTTGTTGTGATGTATAACAAACAAAATCTGGGATGTAAAAATGTAAAAACTAGGCAGGTATATACAGTCTTACATGTACCTCCTTACCTGCTGAGCTGGACCTGAGTAGTCTGTGTTAAATAGTATAGGTCCAGATCAGCTAGACCATGTAGAGAACTGTCTGATCTGGATATATGCTGTTCTCTTCAGGGTCTCGTGCTATTAGTCCTGTTATTTTTACATGTAGTTGTAAGCAAATATCTTTAATTATTAATTGTTTATAAATATTGGCCAAACAAGACTACCATGTCTACAGTTGTTTATCCATTCTTCCTACTGCACTACATGACACTGTGTGCAGAAACAGACATAACTGACTCTGCAGCCATACATGAAGATAGATGTGAATCTAATGATGTATTTGAGTGTGTGGGACCAGTTAAATCATCGGGTTGCTTTTCTAGCTGAAAACACTTTTAGAGTTGCTTTAATGATGATGGATAATTACTTGAGACCAACCACTAAGAAAATAAATATTTCTTTATTAAATATTATTTGAAAACTCTTTTAATGGTTCTGCTTTTTTGTCACAAGCTTATACTTTTCAAGATTGACCATTTAAATGAAAGCCTTGCACATTGCATCTTACAAATAATTTCGTATATATACATGTATCATAAAAAAGATGCCAGAAGTGTGTAACCCAATGATCTTTTTGCAATAACAAGGAATGCACTCCATATCCTGTGTACTTCAAAAGTAATTTACTGGCTTTGCCTTCATTTTATCATTAATAAATGAATAATAGAGAATAACACTTACAGAAAAGAATGGTAATTGAGTTGCTACTAAAAAAAGATATAATAAGTCATAAGTGAGAAATGTGGTGTGAAACACAGAGGTAAGAGAGACAGAGACAAGAGAAAAAATACCATTGTAGATTTGGGGGATGTTGTTAATAAAGAAACAACGATGAACGACTGTAGAGTATTTTCTTATTTTGATAGAAAATATAAAACGGAGTGTCACAATTAAATGGCATTGTTGAATTAAGGAATTGGGAATAAAGAAGAGACTTTGCATCAAAGGCATGTGTATTTATTGATTTGTTAATGTATTTATTAATTTTATCTGTCATTCCTTATGTATCTTTCTCTGTATTTATTGATTTACTGGTCTGTTTTACAGGTGGATAAACGAGTCCTCAGAAATCCAGCACCTCAAGTCATGAACCCTAGAGAAAAATTGTTAGAGGACATTAAAAAACCCCACAACTTAAAGCCTGTTAGACCCAGAAATCTTAAATGTAAGTAAATGTTATACCAAGGTTACAGGTATTAAAAACCCATGTACATGTATATGTATAAAAATGCACATATACATGCTTCAGGTACATATACAGGTGTTAAAGGCCCATATGTAGATATAAAATGCCCCATATACAGGTATAAAACAAATATTCAGGTATTTAAGGCTCCATGTACAATTATTAAAGGCCTATATACAGGTATTAAAGGCTGATATACAAGGCCCCATGCACAGGCATTAAAAGACCATAAACAGGTATTAAAGGCCCATATACAAGTATTATATCCCATATACAGGTATTAAAGACCCTATATACAGGTATTAAGGCCCCATATTTAGGTATTAAAGGCCCCATGTACAGGTATTAAAGGACCATATACAGGTATTAAAGACCCCATGTACAGGTATTAAAGACCCATGTACAGGTATTAAAGACCCCATGTACAGGTATTAAGGCCCCATGTTTAGGTATTAAAGACCCCATGTACATGCATTAAAGGACCATATACAGGTATTAAAGACCTTATATACAGGTATTAAAGGCCCCATGTACAGGTATTTAAGGCTCCATGTACAGGTATTAAAGGACCATATACAGATACTAAAGGACCATATACAGACATTAAAGGATTATATACAGGTATTAAAGGCCCCATGTGCAGGTATTAAAAGACCATATACAGGTATTAAAGACCTTGTATACAGGTATTTAAGGCCCCATGTACAGGTATTAAAGGCCCTATGTACAGGTATTAAAGGACCATATACAGATATTAAAGGATTATATACAGGTATTTAAGGCCCATAAACAGATGTTAAAGGCCCCATGTACATGTATTAAAGACCTTATATACAGGTATTAAAGGCCCCCATGTACAGGTATTAAAGGACCATATACAGATATTAAAGAACCATATACAGGTATTAAAGGCCCTATATACAGGTATAAAAGAAACATATACAGGTATTTAAAACTCATATATAGGTATTAAAGAATCATATACAGGTCTTAAAGGTCCCTATACAGGTATTAAAGGATCAAATACAGGTTTTAAAGGACATACATGGGAATTAAAGGACCATATACTGGAACTAAAGAAGGCACATATACCAGTTTTTAAGGCTCATGTACATGTATTAATATACTGGTTTTAAAAGCCCATATATAGGAATTAAAGAATCATGTATGAGTAAAGTAACATAATTAAAGACTGTGCATTTAAACTTTATAACTCATATTGTTTTTTTAAGACATACGGTAATAATCGTTGCTCTTTTTTTTCATCAGCTGTGCAGATTGCATTTCTTTTTCTGTAAAAATTACATGAAAGGTCTATATTGATGACTGTTTACTTTCAGTAAAGTCACGCAAATTTTCGTTTGAGACTGGTGTATCCTCAGATGATGAGGATGAGGAGGAAGAAAGGTCGCGACCTCTACGGAAGGTCATCAAGCCCGTTGCAGCATTCCAGGTAAACTTTTTCTACCCTTTTGGATTGTTGGTCTTGTTTACCCTCAGTTAAATACTGAAGTGCGACATAATAAGCCTGATTGGCATATTCCAGGTTTAATATTCAAAATTAAAATAATTTAAAAGAATAAAATACTTAGACTAGTCCAATGAATTGAGATGCCTTGATTCATACACCCTCTTTTCGATGTCACTGCCGCCATAAAGCTCTGGGTAAGATTTTGCATGCAAGTACATGTATTATCTTAATAATCAATTCATATACTGGAATGAAACTCTATCCTGCAGTGTGTTTGTCATTCTACCCTAACTTGGTCGTCCGCCAATATTTAGCTGAACATCGGCATTATGACCATAATTGTGTTGGTACAAAAAAAGAGCAAAAATCAAGCTTCACCTGTGCCATCCTTCTAATCCTGTCTGCTAAGATTATCAAGTTTGATAGTACAAAGTTGGTCTGTGTAAGAAATATGGCCTTGATTTTTACAAAATTTGATACATACATACAGGTTAAAGTTCTGTGTACAAGTCTTTTCAATTTTGCAACATATTTTCAAACACTTGAATTAGTCAATATTCTATGTAACTGGCTATCCCACATAAAAAGCTAAATTATAGTCGGCACCAATGACTGGGTATGATAAGTTCTTCACTTAACAACTTGTCATCAGTTTTTAATGCTGGTTGGAAGAAACTGTCTAGTAAGAAAGCTTGCCAGTCAGTGCTACATTTCAAACAGAAAAAAAATTCATCCGCTCCCTCTCTGCATTGTTTCTATTGCAGGTATCCACAGATGACTCAGACTCCTATATGTCTGAGTCTGACTCCGAAGGGCGCCATCATGTTCAGGGGCCAGTACTCTCCCCACTTACCCCTGTGTACCCCGACCCTGATAACACCATGTGGAAACGCGCAGGTAAGCGGACAGCTTGTCTGTAGTTTATTTGAAATTTAAAAGGTCAAAACTTTGCTATTTGTCAGTGTTCGGTTTGGGGATTTTGTAGGGGGGATTGGAGGGGTGGGTGGGGTTGTTGAGCAGAGCTAGTCGTAACCACTCATTTTTAATGTGAATTCATTAATGAATTTTTAGTAGTGTTAAATTATATATTTTTTCAAATTATTAATATAAAAACATACCCAGTCACTACATCTTTTGTATGTTAACTTACAGCTATACTTAATATAAAAAAAGCCTCCAATTTAATTACTATGTACTGTACCAATACAGGCATTCATCATCCACCTGCTTTCTGCCTACATTCCAGCAGCCCGTGACATGATGATTCAACCCAGTAGCTGTCGAAGTCTTGGTCGTCGCCACACGATCAGCGCTTGTGATGCCAAGAATGGGGCCAAGGTACCCCAGCATGGCCCTGTTATTGAGGAAGATGAAATTGTTGAGCATGCCACTGCCATAAACAAGCATGAAAAGCATCCAGGTCGTGAGCACGTGTCGCGACCTGCAGCCAAATTAGTGTCTTACCGCCGAAAGCATGACTTGCCAAGAGAATCAAAACATGTTAAAGAGCATGATCGTTGTGTTGTCAGTAAAAATGTTACTCGAGATGTGAACCACAAATCATCCACAGCAAAACTAATGCATGCTGGACACAATGTGTTGTCAAGGTCCCATGGTAATCTTGTAAATGGGCAGTCTATGTCGTTAAGTCATGGTGAGTCGCATGAACTATTGTCTAGTGATTTTTCTCATTCTGTCAGCTCCTCATCTTTATCTCAGCGGTCTGACAGTCCAGTGTCGTGTCGCCATGCTGCCCGAACGCAATCCCCAGTCCGACAATTGTCAAGGTCAGAAACATTCTCATACAGTATCCCACAAAATGCAAACAAAAACTGTACACACAGAGATGTCCATATTTCCACGCGAAGCAGCTCCCCACAAACACGACAGTTTACTCGATCAGACTCCTTCCCCAATCACAGACAGTTATCTCTTCAAGTTATTCAGAGGGCAGAATCTCCTCGTAGACATTCTGTCCCAGTTAAACCCGACCCAGACTTACTAGACACTGAAGACTCGCAATTCACACGCCCACACTACACACATGACACTGAGTCTTCTCGACGTCACGCACGTAAGCATGCACCCAGCAATATTAAGCATGAGGCATCAGATAAAGTTGTACGTCGCCATTCTGTGAACCATATGCATGAGCGACCATTTTCTGGTACCCAGTCAACTGACAGCAGCAGGAGCCGGACTGTGGTGAGAAGGACGGGTATTTCAGAACGAAAGCATGCCAGTGTTCGTGAAACCTTAGAACCGCATGTGTCGCATTCTGTGCATGATCGTTTGTCATCAGCTGACTCACGTAGCCAAGCATGGTTGTCCAAAAAAACTCAGTCGCAGTCTAACGTAAGTGGTACACGGTCCAGATCACAGTCACCTTCCACCCGAAAGACTGCAATAATACCTGAGGTCAGACCGTCTGAAAACTTATCTAATTCCTTACAGGATGTTACACCAACAAATGAAGAGAAGACAAATAATAGTGACACCTCAGCTGAATCAGCACGTAAGGCAAAACTTGCTATTATCCGTGCAAGGTCAAGGCCAGATGTGCGACCTGCCCTCGATGAAGTGAAATCAGTGGAAGAGAAACATTTTAAAATGATCGAGGGACGTTTATTAAAGGCTAAAGACAGATCAGCAAGTGCAGTAGATTTTACTAAAGAGCCTACGTCATCATGGCGCTCAGAAAGGCAGCTTTCCAAGGCTGCCGAACGAGTGTTAAAACGTCAGGAAGTCTTAAAGCGACGTGATGAAAGTGCTGAACGAGCAGAAAAAAGCAGTAGACAGCTGACAGCTGATAACACTCCAATGGAGCAAAGTGTTGCTAGGAGTGAATTTAAATCAAAACTTTTGTCTAACTCGGCTGCAGTAAGTGCAGATCCGGATCGACAACGGACTGCTTCTAGTGCCAGATGGAGAGGTGCGATTGAGGAAAAAGAGTCTAATAAGCGGTCTGTGGCGAGATTTGAAGATCGCGTCGTGAGAGCTAGAGATAGGTCACCAACACCAAATCGATCAGAAACTAAATCTCCGTCGATTTTGATTCGATCTAGATCGCAGGATAATCTTAATCCTGAGTCTAAGTCCAGTGGACCTTTGAGAGGTCTTCATGAATTGACTGTTGAACTTGAAAAACGTGTTTATTCAAATGGACGTAGAACACCCACAGATGATTTGGCTCTTACTGCACCAAGTTTGTCAATATCAGATTGGGAAAAAAGTCCTAGTAGTAGTGTTAATAAGGAGGAAGAGGTTGATGGGATTGAGACAGAGTTGTTAGATGGTGAAGTGCCAGATGTGATTAAAACAAGTCGAGCAGAGTTTAAGGTGATGGACTTGCTGCATGTAAGTTGGAAGACTGAGTGTTCCCGATCTGATCCTGCTACTAACCAGCCTAATCCCTGCTCTGAATGTAGATCCTTGCCAGTGAGTAATACTAGCTAGTGTACACTCTATTTCTCTTTTTCTCCCTTTCTCTTTTTTCCATCTCTCTATCTCCCTTTTTCTTTTGGTCCATTTTTTTTTTTGCCACGCATTTGAGTCACCCAACTTATACCTCATGACCAGGGTTTGAGCCCCAGATAAGACGAACACTTTCCTCACATGCAGGTTGTCTAGCTGACATGTGTCAAGTGCTCTTCCGAATTATTTATCTTAAATTTTTCTACATTTACACCTAGATATTGCCATTATGCCCATAATTGTGTTGGTTCAACTTAATTCGTACCTTGCCACATTTTGATATGAACCCATGTTAAATTCTTGGTTTATTGCTTATAGTGACTACGCAAAGAATGTAAATCTTAATCAGTCAGCTCCAAGAATGAACTGGCTGATCTGGATCAACACTATTTGCCTTATCCTTATAAATATATACCTGCCTTTTAGGTTAGAAGTTTAAAATAACCTTCCAAAGAAAGCAACAACAATTAACTTATCTCTGAGATATCTAGCTAGTGGTCAGCACAGGTAGTGTATTCTTATTTTCTGTTTTTCTTTGTTACTTCATCTGTTATTCTTTTTTCTTCTTATAATTCCTTACAGAACTCCAGTTTATGGGAATGTTCTGTAGTGCTTATTCTTAATTCTCTATTTTTTATACCTTGTATTGCTGGCATACACTTGAATGAATGATTATGTGACAGTATAAATGACTATAATTATTTCATGAGGACTAAATTTGTAGGGCAGTATCAGAGAAATAGCAGTTAGAGTCACAGACTTCAGCCCTTGACTGCATTGGAGCCTCTCACTGCATGGGAGCCCCTCACTGCATGGGAGCCCCTCACTGCATTGGAGCCCCTCACTGCATGGGAGCCCCTCACTGCACATGGGAGCCCCTCACTGCATAGGAGCCCCTCACTGCATGGGAGCCCCTCACTGCATGGGAGCCCCTCACTGCATGAGAGTCCCTTACTGTGTTGGTTCTAGTCTAGTTGAGGGCAATAAAGAGGTCTACCAGCTGATCTGTGCTGTGCCGGAGTTTCTATTTAGACATATGTCTGGCATTCTCCTCACCAATAATTAACTGGACATTGCCAAAATGACTATAATAGTGTTGTTTCGATGTAACAAAAAATATATATAGCTTACTATAGAAATAACTCCCTTAACTGGAACTCTGTTGTCAACTCTAAGTAAATTGCTGAAATTTTGGAGATAACTTAGCAATAAACTTAGTTTTGTTTTTATTCCTCTATTTTCTTGTTTAAATTTTAGTATATGTAATAATTTAGCTCAGATTGTGATGAAAACAATCTATATATACATCAACACTAGCTTTACATGTCAAAATACAAAAAAAGTTATGTTTATTTATAAGACTAAAACTAAGACATTGTGGAAATTTAATTACAACTGCATTCATATTTGGCAAGATATATTTAAAAAAAAAGGGATTTGAGTTATTACAAAATCTAATTTCAAATGAAATCATATCCTTATCTTTCACTTTTAATTCTGGCTTAGTTGGGCTTGTTTCTATATTATGAATACAATTTTGTCTTATCTGCTTTTTTTGTTAAATTAAGTTGGTCAGTCTTTATGAGTTTGAATATTCTATTTTCCTTTAGTTTTACCCCATGGTATTTTTCCTTAATTTCTTTGGTGAAGGACTAGGCCTATGTAGATGCATTTAGTTTTAAAGGGTTTGTTTTGTTTTGTTTTTTAGTTTATTTTCTTTTGTTTTTGTAGTTTATCTTTTTCTTCTTCTTATATATTTTTACAGTCTGTAGTTCTTTTAAATACTTAAACAGAGTTTTCAAAAAATAATATAGAAACTTTTCTCCACCCTTGTCTGTTAGTTTAGTGTTTATACTTTATTTACCTTTTATTTATATTGCATACCTTATATTATAGTAGATGTCTAGATACTTCATAGTTCCATTGATTTATTTCTGTTAAACCAAAGTATACTTTTGATTTGCAAAGAAAAATAGTTATTTTAAATTTAAAATGCATATTACTTTTTTTATCTTTCTTTTTTATTATTTTATATTTTGATGCCTTGATTGTATAATTCATTTCACATTTTAAGTCTAATTTTAGCCCTTTTTCATTTTTTTTTTTCATTTTATAAAACACCAATTGTTATTGTTCTTAGTTATTATAATTGCTGCAGATTAACATTTTAAGTACTTGGCTACTTGTGAATTTAGCAAAACAATAGCTGGTGGATGAGCATTCAAGGTTTGAGACCCACTTGGGCTTGAAGAAAACATTTTGTGATATTGTCATTTTTATTATTAAGTTTTACCCTACCCCAGTATTTCACTTAAAAGTGACTTACTTGTATATCTAAAAAAATAAAATTGTACCATTATTCCAATGACACAAACATGTTTTTACACACACCCTGTTATAGCATAAATGGCAGAACCCCATTGAGTGCCTGTCACTGACTTTGGAGGAAGTGTCCCATATACGCATGGTTCTGACGAAGGCAGAGCTAGAGTCTCAGGCAACGGATCCAGAACTTTACCAGCAGCTGGCAAAGAGCAAGGTCAGTGAGACAGATTGAACTACCTGATTGGGTAGTGCAATCAGTAGACTGTCGGATACAGGTACAGGATGGCCTAGTTTGGATTCCGGGCCATGACAAAAGTCATTGAAAGTTGTGTTATATAGCACCCTTGCTATCGCTCAAGCTGATATAAGGGTTGTTCCATAACTGGTTGGCCTGGTGTCAGGATAATGGTAACATGCCTGCTGTTCATGGCATGCTTTACACAGTGAAGGCAATTTTATATCTGCTTTAAGTGGAGACTGTCTCCAAATAACTGACATACTCATGGTGAGATGAGGAACCCATCAAACAAACAAACAGCCGAGGCTGTGATATGAGTAAATTTAAGATAAACTGTTGTTCTTTTTATTTTAGATGACTTTTATTTTATGAATGTTGTTTTTTCAGGGATATGGGTATTTATTTACTATTAGCACTCTAATAGTTGTTAAAATTAGTAATTCAAATTTATGATAAGTCTCATTGACCATTTTTTTCAAGACCTGCTAAGAATTGCTTTAAAAACATGTAAAAACAACTATAATAAAAACTATGTTCCTAAATATATATAAAATAATTCTACAAAAATAATTATTATACAATATTAAAAACAACATTAAGTCAATTCGAGGCATCATAATTTTTAGTTGATCTTGTACTTTCTACTCAGTAGTCAATTTCATTTTTCCCCCCAGATATGTTTCACTTGCAAGAAAACCAAGCTGTCCATCCTAAGCTTTGAGTGGGGAACAAAATGCAAATTTTGTCGGAGAACTGTTTGTAACTACTGTCTCAGAAAGGTAAGACTTGTGCATATCCAAGGATAAACCTCCCCAAACTGTGCATATCCAAGGATAAACCTCCCCAAACTGCATATCCAAGGCTAAATCTCCCCAAACTGTGCATATCCAAGGCTAAACCTCCCTAAACTGTGCATATCCACGGCTAAACCTCCCCAAACTGTATATCCAAGGCTAAACCTCCCCAAACTGTGCATATCCAAGGCTAAACCTCCCTAAACTGTGCATATCTAAGGATAAACCTCCCCAAACTGTGCATATCCAAGGATAAACCTCCCTAAACTGTGCATATCCAAAGGATAAACTTCCCCAAACTGTGCATATCCAAGGATAAACCTCCCCAAACTTTGCATATCCAAGGATAAACCTCCCCCAAACTGTGCATATCCAAGGATAAACCTCCCCAAACTGTGCATATCCAAGGATAAACCTCCCCAAACTGTGCTTATCCAAGGATAAACCTACTCAAACATCGCCTGTCCATTGATAAACCTCCTCAAACTTGCATATCCAAGGATAAACCTCCTCAAACTGTGCACATCCAATGATAAACCTACTCAAACATCACCTGCCCTTTGATATACCTCCCCCAAACTGTGCATATCCAAGGATAAACCTCCCCAAACATTTGACAACTGGTTTATTTAAGGGTCAGTACATACGTTCGTATTTTATCTTGACCCGGTCATGTTGCCCAAGCATAACTTAAAGAGTTTTGACCAATGTACCAAAAAATAGGCCCCTATCAGGTATCCAATATCGGATACCTATTTACACAGCTAAGGTGTTTGAAAAAATGGATAGTTTAGTATTTTTTACTCCTAATATAAGCTGAATATGTAAGTTTGTGAATTTCACTGCCTAACATTGGGTATACGGCACTGGACCCCTGTTTTACCCGCAATATGGGATGTTTAGTTGAATGTTTTGATGTCTTGAAGGTATGGTTTTTAGGCTGAACATCTTCCAGTTTTTGAAACGAAATTGTGGTTGGAAGGGGTCTGCCTAAGCCCATATCCTTTTTAAGCATTAGTTTGGGAGTTGTTTTTAGTATGGAGGTGTCTTGTGCCTAAGTTCCATTTGGGGGATTTTGTGGGTGGACACAGCCTCAGGCTGCAGTGGTAACAAAAAAAAGGGGTGGGGTTTAGGCTCTTGCTGACCAATGATAATGCTTTAAGCCCATGTGTATCAACTGTGATTTATCGCATTAAGACAACTCTTCCTTGACATCCGTATGTTTAATATGCAAATTAAGTAATCCAGCTGTAATCTCACAGCATAATGTTATCTAAAGCGGTGGGTGGGGACTATAAAAAATGCCTTAAGGAGTGTTACATAAAAGTTTGACTGGACCTGGTAGTGCAATCAGTAGAGCATTGGTTCCAGGTACGGAAGGCCCCGGGTTTGGTCCTGAGCCGACACTACCAAAGTCATTATAAATGGTAGTGGTAGAGCTCCCTTGCTAATGCTCAAGCAAATATCAAGGTAGTTCCATGAATAGTTGGCCCGATGTAAGGATAATTTGACTGGGTGTGGTATCATGTCAGGTGTTCACGGCAAGCTATACATAGTGAAGGCAGCACTATTTCTATTTAAAGAGGACACCGTCTCCAGATAATCAAAATACTGTTGGTGGGTTGATAAACCCAATAAACATAAACAAAAACATAGAAGGCTGAACAAGTATCTGGATAATGTGACTTGGGGAAATAGCTTTTTAGGTATTATTAGTTATCACTGTGAAGGCAGCACTATATCTCAACAAATAAAACCTTAACCAACTTTTACTTGACAGCTGCCTACAGCACAAAACCAATTACTTTGTCAACATAATGTCTGAATGTCTAAAAGTTTTTTGGTTAATGCTGAATCTACTGAACCAAACAAGATAAACGTTGACACATCCCGA
The DNA here is from genome assembly GCA_007844125.1 of Sinonovacula constricta. Classification (NCBI taxonomy): domain Eukaryota; kingdom Metazoa; phylum Mollusca; class Bivalvia; order Cardiida; family Solecurtidae; genus Sinonovacula; species Sinonovacula constricta. The sequence continues at coordinate 23,742,267 of CM017565.1, forward strand.
CCTGACGTGTATATTTCAGATGAATGTCCCCACAGAACACTTTGAGAAGATACCTGTCTACACTCTCAGCCCAGTGCCTATTAGCCCAAAGGTTCTCGAGGCCTTGAAAGTCTATGAAAGGTAAGTGTAGATGGAAGGTTAGTGTCTCTTTATCTGTTTAAGAAGAGCATGGGAGGAGTGTCTGTTAAAGGGGAATGTCTATGAAATGGGATTGTCTGAAAGAAGAGTGAAGTGGGGATTTGGTACATATGAATGTCTGTAAAAGATGAAAGTTTGTGTCTTTGAAAAGATATCAATGAAAGGTGAGTGCCTCTTGCAGTACAGTCTACCTCAATTAAAGGTAAATGTATTTATGTCTATACTAGAAATTGGTATTCAGGATTATAACATGGTTTTCTGAGAGGCTGAATTATTGAAACCTAGAACAAGACATACAAAGTCTTCAAACCAGTTAGTGGTTTTAGGTCCCATGCAAAACAATGTAGTGGTTATAGGTCCCTTGCAAAACAGTTAGTGTTTGTAGGTCCCATGCAAAACAATGTAGTGGTTAAAGGTCCTTTGCAAAACAATGTAGTGGTTATAGGTCCCTTGCAAAACAATGAAGTGGTTATAGGTGCCTTTCAAAACAATGTAGTGGTTGTAGGTTCCTTGCAAAACAGTTAGTGCTTATAGGTCCCTTGCAAAACAATGCAGTGTGTGTACATCCCATGCAAAACAATGTAGTGGGTATAGATCCTTTGCAAAACAATGTAGTGGTTATAGGTCCCTTGCAAAACAATGAAGTGCTTATAGGTCCCTTTCAAAACAATTTAGTGATTATAGGTCCCTTGCAAAACAATGTAGTGTTTATAGGTCCCTTGCAAAACAATGTAGTGGTTATAGGTCCCTTGCAAAACAATGTAGCGGTTATAGGTGCCTTGCTGAGCTTATTTTATTATGATTGTTACATTTTTGTTTGGCCAGTGTTAGGTTAATGTGGCTGGGTGTGGGATTATAAAAGGTTTTTGTGACTGGCTGTTATTACATAGTTAATTTAAGCACTTACCTATATTGCTGTCCATGTGATGTTGGTTTTTTTGTGTGTCTCATATGTCCAAACTGTCTATCCACAGCACTGGCTCTGTGCCTCATAGTCCTGTTGCCGAACGAAAAACACCTATAAATGGAGGCTCATCTAAATCCTCTGCAGACGATACCCTATCTTCTGGGTCGTCCCCTGAGGATGCCACAGCGGCTTCGCGGAGAAAGAGTCTTCAGAGGTCTCACACTATAGGCGTCGGTGTGGGCAACAGGCCTCCACCAAATAAAGCTCTATTGAAAGGTAAGTGAAGAAAATGTTGTTTAGTTTATTTTTCGCTTGTAAAAGCTTTAATAGTATTCATGTATAAGCTAGAAATGCACAAAATTGGCATGATTACTGCAAGAACTGCATATTTTTTCTCAATTGCACTCAAGTTTGGTGTTGCAAAATGTTGAAAAATATATATAAAAAAAAAAAAGATTTTAAAAAATTTGAGCACAATGATTAAGGTTGAGACATTAAATTTATATTTATTATGTAAATTTGTGAGTTTATATTGACATTTCTTGTGGCATTGATTAATCCATTATCAAGTTAATTAAATAAACATAAGCAAAACAGACTCTTGGAAAAATATGAGAAGGTTCTCCAGCTGACCTGCAGTGCACCAGTGCATCTACCCAGACATTTGTCAGGGGTCTTCCACCAAATAAAGCTGGACATTCTATAGTGAGGTATTTAAAAAAAATGAAACCAATTTAATTCTCAATGTCTCCTTCTATTGTAGGGCCACAGATGAGTATATGCTGTGACTGTAAAAACATGGTGATGGAAATTATCCGTGCCAGTCGATCTGATGTGGCTCTCATCTCAAACAAGTCCCCAACAACTACACCAACCACTGACCAGCGTGCACAGTCTCCTAACATGGCCCCGGGCAGTGACCGGCCTCGAACACTAGACATTGTGAAAAAATCCAGACCTAAATCGTTACTGGCAAATTTCAACTTTAACTCTTTCAGAGCAAATGACGCAGAAAGTGATGCATAATGTTATCGATTTTTTATTTCTCAAATGTTTTTAGTACCTTAGGTTTTCATAATGCATAATGCACATTGTGTGTACCTTTAAAGTGATTTTTTTCACCACCTGGTATTTGTAAATGACTGGATACAGTAAATTATTATTTTTTAATTTTTTTTAATTTAAAAAAGATTGTGGTTAAATTTAAAATGAAGCGGTAAAGTAATTGATGAAACAGTTTATAGAAGTAGCTTCAAGAGCGTTATAATTTGTAGATGATAAAACACAATTATAGTTCATATATAATAATAATAATAATAATATGTAAAATAAAAGAAAGAATAGTTAAACTAAACTAAAGTAGTGATGTAATAGATATTAAGTACTGGTTTTGTAGTAAAAGGTCTCGGGGTTTTAGAAATAATAACACCTTTATGTGTAGGAATGTATGGAAAATTGTGTACAAAGAATACATTCAAACATACATAGCAATATGAACTGAAAGAAAATGTTAACAGACACTGCACAAGTGGTATCACCTCAAACAATAAATTTGTCTAAACAGCATGAATAAAAAGCATAAGGAGTAAAAAAAATATTTCTAGATCATTTAGTGGAGGGATACCATCAGATAGTGCACGATATTTGATACTTGTTGGTTGAACAAGGAATATAGACTTGATTTCAAGATCATTTAGTGAAGGATACCAGCAGATAGTGCATGATTTTTGATACAGCTTGGCTGAACAAAGAATGTATAAATCTTGTTCAGCATCTTTTCAACATGAGAACTTTTTTTTATTGCCCTTTGGCATGATGTCAGTATGGTCTGTACTCTGTCTACAGTAGCCTTGTGTCAAATATCATGGTCAAATATCCATGACCTCTGTAATGTACATCATACAAGGTAAATGATAATATGGGGAGGTTATTACAGCTGACCTACGGTGCATCATTGGTTCTACCAAGAAAACTATTGGGGTCTTCCTCAACCAATATCTAGACGATGACAATAATTGAATCGGTTTGATGTGTTAAACAAACACGTAGTATATAAACTAAAATAATCATATAAGAAATATTTATTGCAAGAAGTCATCGTAAGCTGTAAATGATTTTTTTCAACACACTTCTGTGTTAACTAAATGCAGGTTCGGATTTACATCAATGTATCCATGTTCAAAATAAGTATTGATCAGTTAACAATATTATATGCACAGTCAGATGAGCCAGTTGGTCCAAATCTTCATTGGATGTAATTCAAGGCTGGCTTGATTAATAAGATCAGTCTACAAAATGTGTTGATCATCTGAGTATAGTATATGCACAGTTGTTTGTTAATACACATTTGTTACTTGTTTTCACACACAATGTACATATTTGTTGCAATTGTTGAAATCATGCAATTGATGACCTATGCATTTTTTTCATTCTTGTCTTGAAAAAAATAATTGATAAACAAAATGGCAAACATGGGGGAGGGAGGGAAAATACATATTACTGTTATTTGTTACATAATATGCATTTATGGTATGTTTTATATAAATGGTTATTGCTAAAGATTTTTTTTATCATTTTCTGTTTTAGTTGGTCATTATTGAACAGGGTTTTTAAGTTCAAGTTACCACGACAATATGGCAGTATGGGTAATTCCTTTTGAGAATTCCCATAATTCTCTCGCAAATTTTTGTGCTGGTTAATTTTAAGTGTCCCGATTGGAAAATTAAATTGAGATAAGAGGGTAGGTTGAGAACTATGGGAGGTATAGGATTCTAGACTGAGGAGCCTTTTTCCAATGCTTAAGGAACTAAATTCTCCTTAAAATACTTATGGGTCTTAATTGTTATTGAATTTTCTCAACAAGACCTTCAGTTTGAGCACTGGGTTTGGGTGTATATTGATACAGCTAAACAGATTTACTTAGATCTAAGAAAGTTTTAAGTTAGCCACAGATAAGCATAAGTTATTGTTAAAAATGCTTTGTTTTATTTGAAATATAGATTTATTTTGTCTTAGTTAAAAAATGTCTGATACAACTTTCATAAGGAAGTCAAATATTAATTATACAGCATCTATATTTTTATTTATAAAAATGTATTAAAGAACATTTCCAATGCTTCCTTTCACATATTCCAAAATATATATATATATATAAGTATTGTTACTTTTACCAAAAGAATTACAAAAATGTCACCAATTAAGTTATTGTAAATGTGTAAAGAACTTGTTGCTTTTTTTGTGGATGCACTCATGAAATGTTCACATAGAAGAGAGTATTTATTTGTAAAAGTTAACCATCTACAAAACAGTACCAGTTTTTATGTGTGTTTTTTTTTTATTGTCTTTTGCTCTTACTTAGAAAAATTGTTGTAAAGGTCAAGGCCCATTTTGCCATTAGCAAGCATTCTCAGATATATATAATCTACTTGGTGTAAAAATCATTTTAATAAGGATGTCATATGAAAAGGGGGACAACTCCATTACTTTTCAAACATGCTTAAGATACCAATACATTTAGTTTTAACTAATTTAAGCCCGTATTCACCAACATGCTATAGCCGAAGTCACAACAAAACTAAGCTTATTTATAAAGTTTTAATGTGACTTTAAGCCCAAAGTAGCAAAGTCAAAATGTCATTCAGAAATACAGACATGTAGCTAAATATATGACGGAAGATATTGTGGATTGAAATCCTTGACTTAAGCAATTCTTACTTAAGAATAGTTGGTGAATACTGGTCTTACTGCATGTATTTACCTGCTGTTTCTGCAGTTTTCATGTGACTAATATATAAATTTACCAATGACTTTTATTATTATTATTTATTTAGAGATTATCGTGATATCTTTAGACTTACATAGAGATGATTTGTGTATATATGTTTCAGCATGATGTCCAAGATGTTGAGACATTTAAAGAGTATTTACATCATAGATATTATATTTATTACTAATTTTATGTTTTCTTCATTTCCGATCTCTTCTTTTTTCATAAAATCTTCATCATTGAATATTTTCATTGGCAGAAAGTATATTCAGAACTGCTCAAGAAAGCAATTTTGTTCTACAAAGAAAAATGCATTTTTGCATATTATTGAAAGTTTCAAATATTTTGAAATCTTATGACGTCTATACAGGATTACAACTCTAAAAATGCCACTAGCATTGTCGCTTTTCTGCTTCTGCTATAACTTGGATAAGGAGACTAATTAACAATAAATTGAAAAAATATTTTTTATCCGCTGGAAATATATTCTGGACCTAAAGCTCAGTAGTACCATTATACAGAATGTCTTAAAAAATATTTTCTTCACAAATCAAATGATAATATTTTTTGTATGAAAACAGTATGATAAAAGTAAACCTACTGACCAAAATCTGTTATTTAAACTTTTTTTTTAAATACAACACATGGATTTGAACCCAAAATCTGTTATTTATACTCTTTTTTTTAATACAACACATGGATTTGAACCAGGAACCACATACATAAGAGTCAATTGCCCTACTCACTTGGCCATAGAGACAGCTGCATGGCATCTGTTATTTATAAATATCATATTGTATAATTTGAGTAAATCAGAATGCCTAGGCAATTGTTTTATTGAAAATGTATGTCCATGAAGTAACTACTGTATTTGACTTTACTTGGAGGCTAAACAGATAGGTTTGAATCATTAGGAATATAAGATTTCCCAATAATGTGAAGGTCAGTGTTTTTGGATGTTAAAATAATGTTTGTAAAGTTTCACTGAGGTCAACTCTAAACAACACTGAACTAATGCATGAAAAATTGATAACACACAGAATTTCATGCAGTTTTGGCATTGGTCTTGTGCATTATTCAGTTAGAGTATAAAACAATATTTAGCAGCATAAAGTATGCTTTAATACTCTGATATCATGAAATAAACTCAACAATGCTTGTTTCTTACCTTAATAGACTTTTTTAACCATCATTTTGATCCACTGAACAACTAACATCAGGACCTACACACTTGTCTATTCATCAAATGATTAATGGTGGCATCCAATGTTTGCCTATGCCTAATGCATGTAACAAAACCTTTGTCATATAAACCTTTACTAAAGTTAAGGTGAAGGCTGTTTATAACAGTATGTTATGTTATTAGTCATTATAAATCTTGAATTCAAAGTCCATTGTTTCAAATTTAATTAAGCACAATGGGGATTTCAGCTAAAAATAGATGTCAGTGTCAGAGCTTATTACCAGGATTATCATTAAACTTGATTCCATTTTCTTTGTTTAAATATAGCTAACTGTGCAGCATGGCTCGGATAAGAAATTCATTCATGTTCAACAAGTGATCAAAACATAATATTTCAATATCTAAATTTGTTGGAGCTGTCAGTGTAAACAAGCAATCACATGCCATTGAATCGCAGTCTCTGATTGGTTGAATCTTGGTGAACAGTCTTTTCAGGATTTAGCTGATGATTGGTAAATTTCAGTCCTACTAGTCACTGTGTTAATTTTTTTTTTTTTTGCTTTTTTATTTTTTTAACTTTTTATCTGACACGAGCTTTTTATTTAAAATTTTAGAATAAAACTGTTCAAATAAAAAAATCATGGTTGCAAAATGTCGAAGATAACAGTGAAAGACAAAGCAGATACTTTGTTACTACTAGTTCTATAAATTAGGTCAATTGAATAAGCTAATCATGCTCATGAATCTTTTATTATTATTATTTCTTTGTAGTAGTAGAAAGTAGAATTAAAAATCAAAAGTTAAAGAAAATGCTGACCCATTTGTTATTCTTGACATAGCAGTTATTTCTCTTCATTTTTTTTTCTTCAAAAATTGTTTATATTTTGAAGGAACATTTATTTCTTCAATTGTATGTGTTCGAACAAATTTCAAACTACACCCTTTGTATTCTTATATCTGCAATATTTATTTTTTCTGTTAAATAAAAATCAAAATTATATTCACACAATTTCATTGGTGTCTTCATATCAATCTGTCTTATCATTTCTTAACAAATGTGAACTTTTCATATTTGAAAACTAACAGATGTGCATACAAAATTTTAATTTGGCAAAGTTAATCCATGCAAACATGTATTCCATTGCTTTTGTGATCAAAATGTTTTATTTTACTCATGGAATTGTCTTATTGGAATATTTTATTTTATTGTATTTAGAGCTTACTTGATGCTTTTTCATAATAAATATATGATTTTATTTCAAGTATTTACACTTGACCTGTATTCAAGAAAAGTGATTTAAATAATTATATATGCATTTTGTGAATATATTTGTTAAAAAATTGTTCACAAGTTTGCTCTTCATCATATTTACACATACTTACTTTTCTTCCAGTATAAGATTTTTTTACATACTGGTGCTGGTTTGTCAATCTTCCAAAAATGTCAAAAAACTTTTTATTGATAAGTTTTTTGTGTATTTCATAATTGTAGACTGTGCTTAATGATAAAGATTAGGTTTATTTGTATTTATCAACACAGGTGGGATTTGTTTCTTTTTTTTGTGTGTTTCAAGTATTAAATGAACCTGGTAACAGTCAAGCCTGTATGTACATGATCTTGAACAACAGAATCTTAACGTATTGCATCAGTATTGAGCCAGTCTGTTTATGACAAATATTTACACCTGAGGTATATTCCTGTATATGTAATTCTAATTGGATTTTTTTCCCGGATTTGTGAGCTTAAACTGCATAAAAAAGTAAAAAATCAGTTGAAGTATTATTGCTTCTCCCACTCTGGAGATTACATAATAACTACTAGGACAGCATGTTCACATATAATCAAATGATCAGAGGTAGTATCGGATTTATTTTTATTGTAGCTTATCAAAGTTTTGAATTTTTCGCCAAAAGTTAATAATCAAAAATAAAGTGCAAACTTTATCAAGTGTGACTATGTCATTTTAAATTAATCCTGGACCCAGATGGTCTATTTTTACATTTTTTTTCACTTGGACATGAAAAAATCATCATTAACTTTGAGTATTGGATAAAATCTTTACTGTAACATGTACATAACTATATTTGTGTGTAAATTGTCCATCAAATGTTATTTGGAGAAACAAAAGCCCGTTATAATGGTTTTCAATTATCAGGCTATTTTAACTATGAGAAACTCCGTCTTTCTTGCACAGTAGTTAACTCCCCTTGTAAGAAGCTCTAGTAGTTTCAATCTGTGTCCACGCTTCTTTCATATGCAGTCGATTGCTCTTAGTAATCCCTATAGCCATCATTATTTATTGTCCAAGAATTTTGCACTTTTTGGTTGTAACTACTTTTACATCAATGAACTTTCTAGGCGCTCATTAACAATTGTCTTTACTTCATTAGCAAAGCTGGTTGTTATTATCTATTTGTATAAACAGTGATCATTATGAATTTTACTACCACGTTCTATTGTCAGATATGTTGTTGATTATGTGTCTATATACATGTATATTTTACTGTTGTTAGTATATATTATACTGTTGTTAGTATCATATATACTCCAGGTTGTGGTCAAAGTATCATATTATACACTAGGTTGTGTTTTTAGTAAACAGTTTCTTCTATTCATGTAAATAATAGAACCATTGTTTATAGGGTACCATAATTTACAAATATCTTAATTTACACAGAACTGTAACTTACAAAGTACCATAATTTATGAAGAATAGTAATTATGAAGTGATATAATTTTTACCAGAATTCATACAGTATCATAACTGTCTGAGTAATGTAGATGGTATATATTTACATATTTATTAAGTACCATAATTGTCAAAGTACCATAATTAATAAAGGACATTAATATTTAAAGTACCATAATTTTTAAGTACCATGTTTGATAAAGTACCATCACTACCAGAATTTGCTAAGTACCATATTTCACAAAGTACCCAACTATTAATTTTAAAAGTACCATAATTAACAAATAATTACAACCCTTACTTACCATGTGGAAAATGCTGTCTTTGTTATCCATTGTTATAAATACAAGCAGTAAAAATATGCGAGATTAACAAAGATGAACAAGATTCTATTACCGCTTAAGCCTGTGTTTAATGCGCAGTCTTCAGAACATTTATTGTAAGGAAAAGTATGATTATGTGATTTTATTGTTAACCCAATTATGCATCACTGTAGATACAATTGTTAGATACACACAGTATAGGTTTGGATTAGACAGCTTTTTGCTTTGTTAATCCAGTTGTTTTATATATCAGTGATCAAATGTATGTATGATTTATGTATTACTGTAGCTGTTTCTCATTTGTATATATATCTGATAAAGGCGAGATGTTTTGTTATTGAAAATTAAAATTTTAAACAACACAATAAAAGATGCAAATAACTGGAAATAGTTGTTAGTTATTTAAGCCTTGTAAAAGCGGTATTTTAATATTATGGTCATTTTTAATGGATAAACAATATTATCATATTATATTATTTGTTGTATTTTTTTTTTTTTTTTTTTTTTATGTAATTTGCAGCAACCAATTATTATCATAATAGCTACGTCCAGCTTTTTGGTGGAGGAAACACCCAGACAAATGCCAGGATAGAACCACTTGCGCACCGTAAATCAGCTGGAAGACCTTCCCATCTTAACTCCTCCACCCCAGTGGGATTCGAACCCACGTGGTGAGAGGCTTAGCAGTCAGAGGAGTTACAAATCCGCGACAGTACCAGTACGCCAAGGGCGCCCCCAAAATAATATTACATATACATTGCTAATATAGCATTTTCTACAGATCAATATATGTGACAAAACTGTCATCAATCATTTCACTGCCTTTAGTTATTGTTTCTATGACTGTCAAGCAAATATGACATTATCTGATAGGGTGACATAAGCTGTCAAGCAAATATGACATAATCTGATTGGGTGAAATAAGCTCACTCCCCATCTCCTGTGTGTTTGCGCGTGCGTGTGAACAATATGCATGTGTATGTATGTATGTATGTTGGGTTATTTTGGTGTGCGTGGGGGGAGTTGGGGGGTCTTAAAGAGTTTAAATGTCACAATAAAAACAATGGTTAGTAACATTTAAGTTAACGGGACTGTCTCCTGTCTGTCGTTAGGACTTAAAGTTCAATAAACTAACCATTATTTTAATGTTAAACGCTGCACTAAATGGAGATATTTCCTCCCAATAAATATCGAACTTTTTACAATGAATCATACTATTTGTGTACAACAGAGCATAACGAGGTAACTGGCGGATATCCCTTACCTTATGTTTGCACTTACATCATGTACTAAGAATTGCTATGTTCAAGTGTGAATTTAGCAATTGTGTTTAATAAAAAAAAACACAAAAGCAAAAAAACAACAGCAACAAAACTAGCAGACATCCCCTTACGTTTTTCAAAAGACAGCCGATTTATAATGGCGGAGCTACCCGAGGACGTTTCCGATTGTCGTTGACAAATTGTGAATGTGTCCTTATCTATATAGACCCAAGCTAAAACATTTATTCACCTAACACACTCCATGCAATTCATATTATGGAGTGTCTGTTTATACTTGCTGTCGAAGGTTCAAATTACGCATACAGCTACAAGCCCATGCGGCAATAGCTTATCGATCGTGATTTATAAATATTTCGAGACATTTAATTGCGTTATATTTGGCGATAGTTTGCACTCAGCAGTAGAAAAAGTTCAAATATTAATATACGACCGAAGAAGGAAGAGTCGACATTTTAAGCCGTGGAACGATGATCTCCTTTCTATTATACGTGCGGATATTTATATTATTGATACCAAGAAAAGTGATCAATGGAATTATGTCTGAGTTGACTGAATGTTTGGATGCGTAACAAGGAAGTTATAAAGGACGAACTGACGTGCTTCGTCTCCATTGGGTTAGCGGAGTTTGACCTGTATATATAAGATAACCAGCAGATCGATATTTATTATTACTTGTGTACCCATTGTTTGACATTCCCGTTTGGATAAGCTCAGTGTAGGATTAGCCAGTGTGCTTCACAGGGCAACAAATCAAACTAGCAATCCAGAGGTTACTGTGGTTATCGATTGCGTTACGTTACGATTGCAAAATGTTATTGAAGATAATTACCAATCAACCGATTCTTCAGTAACCAGTGCCGTTTATACAAAAATGACATATAATTGTCAGTTTTAACGATTTGAAAATTCAGAGATAAATTCTAAAAATGAAATTTTAACAAGCCTTCAGCATCACAAAGGTATAGTAATGGAACATATTATTTGACTGTCTGTGCCATTTGTATCCTTCAAATAGTGAATAATAGAGAAAACCGGAATATATATAGAAAACTTGCATTTTACATGCTACAGACACCTTTAATTACAATTCAAGATAAAAAGTTGGAACACAAAACTTGAATAGAAATGTAAAAATGTTTGATCACACTTCAACGTGATATGTTTTCAGGAACATTTTCTAACACACACGAACAAGTATATGGGGGCCTCTTAATGGGACATTTCAGCTTGAAATAAAGAACACAGAGATCAGTGATAAGAACATACAAAAGACAGATATTGACATTGTTTTAAACACAAACTTCAAAATGGATCTTAACATCTTAGCTCGTTATAACAGAATAATTTGATGACTTAACACAAAGGACGGCTAACATAGAGGCATCTTCTCGAAATATTTTAGCAGAGACTTTTAAACCAAACAGTGATAAATCAATTATGGCAACCTCTGAACATGGCCCTTTACGAGACAATTCTTCGAAAGGATCAAGAGCCCGTCGACGTAATAGGGCAAAAAGTGAACCAGAAACCGTCACGCGTGAAACTCTATCTGCTATGAACCAGACACAATTCCAGGAAACTGGGAACCCATCAGAAGTTCTTAACTTCCGGTCACACCCATCGTCTGTTCTGAGAAATGTTTTAATGTCGTCAGACTTTGTCGAAGAATCGTGTACAGAATGTTTGGCTTCAAAACGGCTTGAAACTATTGCTTCCAGCCGGTGTTTACACTGTAGAAACTATTTCTGTCGATCATGCTTTAATCGCCACATGGAACAGAGTTGTTCCAAGAATAATGATGTTCGTAATGTATGTAATGTCAAATGCGAAGAGCACCAAGATAGTATACAGTTAATTTGCGCATATCATGACTTTCCGTGTTGCGAGGAATGCGCCAAAAACCATAAAACAAATGAAACATGTAATCTTGTAGGCTTGGGTGAATATGTAAGAACTTCTTGTCTGGATGGCAGTAGAATTGTGTCAATGAAAAAATCAACATATCTGAAACTAAACGAACAATTTAAGAACACCGCAGAAACACTGAAGAAAGTCAAAACAGCTAAGGCAAAAATACTCGCGTCTGAAGAAATTACTATTGCAGACATTGAGGCGTTCACAAACGAACTGGTGCAGAAAATTATCAGCGACAGTGAAGCTTTGGTACAAGACCTTCGACGAAAACTATGTGAAAAAACAAACGTGCTTGATAAGATTGAAGCTGGTAATAAGCAGGCACTTGGGACAATGACGAAGGGTTTACAGGTCCTTGGACAACCAAAAGTGCTGAAAGAAACACTGGTAACTGAGTTTGTCAGGGTTAAGTTGATAGAGAAAAATTTAGAAAACAACGAAATGCTTGTAAAGGACAGTGAGGCTTTAGCGTTTGAAGGGGTGACATTTACAAAAAACTCGCATGTGGTCAACTTCTTAAGAAGGAATAGTGGTTTAGGGCAACTTTCGGTGAGTCCTGAATTTATTAAAACAGCAAATAACGAAGAGTGTGGTGAAGATAACGTTTTTGAAAACCCAGCAATGCATATACCAACATCCAGCTCTCAATGTTTCTTGTCTTCTTGGATGTCAGGTGACCAAGTTACAAGAACGTGCATTTCATCAATGGTTGTTGTCGATGATGTAACACTATTTCTTGCAGACTACGACAACAGACGACTGAAATTGTTCACAATGGCTTCCAACAATCTGGTGCCGTTGCATTCTCTGACACTCGACGACGCCCCTCGTTGTATTTGTAGCACTGGAAGTGAGTGTGGAGAGTACTGTGTGACATTCCCTGCAGTCAAAACTGTTCAAACGTTTCTCATTTCTGAGTCAAAGATTGTACCAGAACATCTAAAACTACGCTTCAATATCGAATGTGTAGGGATAGTTCAAATAAAAGACAAACTGATTGTTTCGGGATATTCGGGCGATCGATGCAAACTTTTGTCAACAAATATCCTCTCAAAGGAAACCTGTGTGGTCTATAAACAACAGGATTGTTCGAAAGGTGGTTTATTTCTTACCAGACCAGACTTCCTTTCAAAAACTGCCGACGACAAAGTTCTTCTAATCAGTGATGCGGACAATGGAGTCTATGGTGTCAGTAACGTTGATTTTAAAATCGTTATTTTTCACTGTAACGTTCCAACGTTACGGTGCCCGTTAGGAGTGACGCCAGGAAAGTCAGGATACGTGTACGTCTGTGGTAACCAAAGTTACTACGTTCATCATTTCTCAATCAAGGATGGGAAAGAAAACGTTTACGGAGGAAGGGAGGTGTTTCAGACAAGAAACCCGCAGAGTGTTGTCTACAATGACAAAATGGGAATGCTTATGGTGTCGTTTGAAAATAGTTATGACATCTGCTGTCTCTTTGTGTGACGTCATTGGTGTGACGTAGAACTTCTGCTACCACCGCCGCTACAGCTGCTGCTACGTCTGCTGCTGCTACTACCTCCAACTTTGAAACGGGAACCATAGCCTTTATGTGTTTAACCGCCAAATTTCGCGTCTTTGGTGCATTGATTAGGCATTATCAGTTTCCAGCCATTGGGATAGATTTGAAATAAATAAAATGTATTTGTAATTTGATATTGTTAGTTTTAATTAGTCAGTAAGATTAAAAAAGGTTCCAATCAAACTGCTAGTGACTTGGATGGTATTCACAATGGCACTTCCACTTTCTTGTTGAAACCATGAATGGCGGTATCTGACAGTTTGGACCATTTTTCTCTCTCTCACGCCACTAAGTAAGTTATGGTTACCTGAACAGATCCCGTTAAATGCTGTTTATTGGTGTCCTACATTCATGTGAACTGTAAAATATAACAACACATTGTCATTACAACAATGTATTTCCTATCCGAGTCACGCAACAAAGCTCTGACTATGATATCTATTTTTAGCCGAGATCCCTATCGTGCTTATTTATAGATTTGGTAAATATGGAGATTTAAAGCGATAAATTTCACGATTTTGTACTAACAATTGTGGTCGTGTTATAAACATGTTATAAACAGATTAAATTTTATGTAAGTTAATGCACGAGCTCCCAGACCAGGTGTAAGATGTGTTGCGTGTAATAAATATAGGCAAATTATCGGATAGCACCTTAAATGCAGTGCTTTATTATTCGATAACTATTGTTCTTTTCTTCAGGATAATTTACCATTGTTGTGGCAATTCTCGTGAAACCTTGTCTTATTTCCGTATTCCTTAAAAATGCACCGTTTTTCCTGAACGCGATAATGAGACTGAGGAGTTCAATTACAAGTGACCTAACCAGATGCGCATGAATATTTATTATTTACTTCGTGCCATGGTTTAATATCTAACGATATGTCTCAGAAATTGACGTGCCATTAAGTAATACTTTAAATGCAACAAAAATTGCTCTTGACAGCAAATATTTTCTAGATACTGAAGGCAGTTGCTTTCGTTCAAGGCATAATCTGTTGTGTGTTTCCAATGTAATCGAAGCTGGACGGTGTATTATTTTTACCTCAAGGTCACTCTTTATTTCTCACCTTTTTTTTAATACATCTCAACAACCAATTATGATCATTATAGCGACATCCAGCTACTTTGGTTGAGGAAGACCCCAGACAATTGTCTGGGTAGAACCATCGGCGCACCGCAAGTCAGCTGGAAGATCTTCCCACTTAAAGTCCGAACGGGACTCGAACCCACGCGGTGGGCGAAGTAACAAGTCGGCCACTCTACCTCTACGCCGCGAACGCGTAAAGCTTATGTTAGATTACTGCAAGTGAGTTATGTAAAAAAAAGAAAGCAACACAAAAACAACAACAAAACAACAACAAAAACGAGTGTATAACCAGTTAGGCACACGCGTATAACTTCATTGTATCATCAACAGTTTACAAGAGCAACAGCAAAATACTGCTGTTCAGGATTCGGTTGTAACACAGCTTTATACTTAGTGAATGGTTCCGTTTAAACGTATATAAAAGGTATTGATTAGGGATGCAAATCGAATCCCAATACGATATTCGAATATTCGTTAAGTGTATTCGAATCATATTCGAATATTGGGAACGAATTTATATCTTAGTGGCACATAACACGTTAATTTACCATTACGTTCAATGGGTTTATTCATTGTAAAATGTTTATTTCTGGCCATAATTTACATTGCTAGCCTAACTTATTGCAGAAGCGGCGGCAGATTTATGATTTTAGCATAGCATTTAATTTCTTTTTTAAATACAAGCGGCAATTTTATCAATCCGCCATTATCCTGTTTATAGGACCAGATGGGTGTTTTTTACCCGGTCAGCGGTAATTTGCAAGAGAATACTGTCAATGAAGAATCCCAGTAAATGCGTAAACAATGTCATTGTAACTTAACAATTATTATTATTATTATTATTATTATTATTATTATTATTACTAACATTGAAACTCTTACAAAAAACTATACAGTAACCAATCAATGTTAAGATGACCTGCAAAGTCCCGTATAATATATACATTAATTAGTCACCTTAAATTCGGGTGTCCTTTTGTTACGTGTTGTATTTTGTGCATGAACCTTTACAATTTAAAGACATTTTGGGTACTTAATTGTATTAGCATATGTCGTATTAAAAGAGCTACTTAAGCTCCTTTTTATGTTAACATATCGATTTAATTAGACCATATCAGATTTTTATTAGATGGAACTGTACAACACATGCAAAATAGCTCCCAATTTTAATATTTGATTCTACTAACCGCAGACAATGTATAACAACAAACAGTCAATTATGTTTTGTGAACTAATCTTATAAAATACATTAATATTTAAAGATACGCAAGTACCCCCAACAGAGGTCAGATATTGTTACAAATATTAGATAAAGGCAAACTGTCGGATACCACTTTTAAGGCATTGTGTATTTTATTGTTGTTTTTGCAGCGGTACAAACCTGTATGTTGATTTACTTACACCGAATACATACCTTCCAAATTGACTGATAACATAAACCAAAAAATAAAAAGCAATTTCAATGTTTGTATCGCCTTTGATGCTTTGTGACAATGTTGTTGTTATTTTGTTGTTTTCTTGTTAATATTTTTTATTTTTGTTGTGTTTTTGTTGTGCTTTTGTACATTATACTGATTCAAGTTTTCTGAGGAGTATTGTCCATACTAAGGTCAAATGTGCAATTTCTTGTTTTTATTCTAGTATACATATGTACGAGTTGTCTTTCTTGTTGCCAATGAGGGTGTATATATGAAGAGTGAAGCATAACACCGCGTCAGAGAAGAACAATAAAGTTTTTACACACAAATTATTTCATCTTTTGATGCTATATGAAGGAAAAAATAATCTGATCATTTTTCTTAGTTATTTTTTTTTCATATTTCTTCCCCATTAATGGCAAAACTGTCAAAATGACTACAATTTCTAAATATAACAAACTATACCCAAAGCATTGTAATACACACAACAAACATTTCTGTTGATCGTGCATGAATCAAAAAGTAATCTGAACATTTTTCTATAAAAAAATATAGTGTTTTTCATATTTATTTTTTCCTTATTTGAAAAAGAATGCAAAAAATAAGCACTTATTCTGCAAATATATAAATATATTAAATTTTTTTCTAATGATTTTTTTTTTTACTTTTTAAAATAATACACTAATGTCTTTAGGTTGACATTCTACATTTTCCAGATATCCATGGTTGCCGTCGTAACCAATTCACTAATAATACAAAAAGGAGTGAAATGCATAAACAAATAAAACAGTTTCAAACAAACAGCCTAGAATGAGGCCCATGTTTAGTTCAGTACATATTACCAGTCAGTTTGTATAGTCTATTTGTGTTTTAAATCACCTCTTCTAAAACATGTGTGAAATAGTTGTGTTGCATGACGTCATACAGTATATTAGCATTGTGATGTCATAAAGTACATAAATAAAGCCGGGAAACCAAGTCCATTTGTAAACAACGTTATTTTCAAAGCAATAGGCAATAATGCATACACTTACAAGAGTTATCGATGTATGCAATGTACACACATACCGCCCCAAAAGTGAGAAGAAAAAAACACGAAAATACGCTGTACTCTAGTACCCGGAAAGAACGATCCTATAACTAGTAGACAGATCAAGCAGCAGAAACGTTATCTGAATGATACAATTTTAAACCTTAACAAGCAGTTCATTGAAACACACCGACATGAAAGGATGTCCTTTGTTACATTCAGTCGCCTTCGCCCATTCTGGATTGTTCATAAAAACGTCGAGAGCCGTAACACTTGCCTCTGTAAATTACACGAAAAAAAACTTCGCATTGGAAAGCTCTCATAACTCAAGGTGATACTTGGCAAAGATCCTGACATGGTAGCAAGAAGTCTTGTTTGTGAACAATCTAGTAAGGCATGTGCCTATGACGAATGCAAAGAAAGAACAATTAGGAAGAATGACGAGTTCGAAGATGACATGATGGGTCAACAGTTATCATACCACCAATGGGTAAACAGAGCGGAAACCATTAATACCAAAGACGGCACAAGAACAGTTCAGAAAACAGTGAAGCAAACAGAATTCAGCATTGCAGAAAATCTTCTAAAAGAGACAACAGAGTTGATGCGTGAAAAATACCTTAAACACATTTACAATGTTTCCCACCAGTACAAAGTTTTAAAAGAGAAGACAGACACTTGAACTAACTCTAAAGCAGTAATATATGTTGACTTCTCAGAGAATTACAACTGCAAGCTCAGTGAAGAAATTCAAGCCATGCATTTAGGAGGTTCAAGAAATCAGATCTCACTGCATATTGTTGTTTTGTATACACACACGAAACCAGAGTCCTTCTGTACCGTCTCTGAAAACACGTATCATGGGCCAGCTGCTATTTTGGCACATCTTCGTCCGATCTTGTCCCATCTGAAAGAAAACTATCCTGGAGTCAAAACAGTTCATTTTGTGAGCGACGGTCCCTGTACTCAGTATAGATCGAAGAATAGGTTTAAACATTGTGTTGTTTATTAAGAGATATATACATGATTCACAAAAATATTGGTTGTTGTCAAAATTAGCATTGTATTAAACAGAATTTTTAACGTGACGGTTAAGACACTTTTGTGAGAGTCACTTGAAATGCAAAGTCATATGAGAGTAAATCATTAAAGCTCATGCATGACCACTAACAAAGAATAAGTGAATATGACTCAAGTCACCGCTGGTAAAATTATACACGAAATTAAATGTTTAAAAAAAATCTTATTTTGCACAATTTGAAAATCAGAATATATATATATATATATATATATATATATATATATATATATATATATATATATATATATATATATATATATATATATATATATATATATATATATATATATATATATATATATATATATCGAATTAAAAGACAAACAAACAGAAATATATGTATTCCAAACCGTTTTCCTAACGTAAGCATGTAGATTGAAAAAGGAGAACTCTAACCTTTTACCGTTTACCGTTTCACAAAAAAATAAAAAGAAGAGGCGCTGCGATCGCGTGGCCCGACAAGGAAAGTAACTAGCAAGACAAGATACACAAGTTTCAATGGCGGCCAGAAATAAGTGTGCGGTCATTTACTGGCATTGATATTGTTTGATATTGTTTCTGGCCGCCATTGAAAAGAGTGTATCTTGTCTTGCTAGTTACTTCCCTTGCCAGGCCAAGCGGTCGCAGCGCCACTCGCTTTTTGTTTTTCGTTTTGTAAAACGGTAAACGGCACAAGGTTAGAGTTGTCTTTTTTCAGCTACATGTTTACGTTTACAAAACGGTTTGAAAAACGTATGTTTGTTTTTAAATTCGATATAGAAAAACAAAACAAACAAAAACAAAAACATTTTGTACCTTTTCTGTTTTTCTTACTAGAAAAAAACAAAAATGAAAAGACGGTATATACACGCACACTATGACACGTTATGTGTAAGGGTATGCCCAAAATGTGTAGCCTAAATATGAAACACAACCCGCAACTGTTATATGTATAACGGTGTCACGTATTTAAAGATTTTCTTGAGGTTTATTGCATTTCAGATCTTATCGGCATTTAAATTTCTACCTACTTGATAGTGAACTTACCATGTAAATTATAATTTCCACGTTGTGATATTTCTTCTGTATTAAAGAAATTCTGTCGACCGGTATGGTTTGTTGTATATTTTGATGTGCTGTGCATTGTTTAGTTTTCATTACATACAAACATGCATAATGGCGGGACGATTATGATGATACTGTTATTGATGATGACGACGACGACGACGACGACGACGACGATGATGATGATGATGATGATGATGATGATGATGATGATGATGATGATGATGATAATGATGACGACGACGATGATGGTGATGATGATGACGATGAAGAAGAAGATGATGATGATAATAAAAATGATGATGATTACAATGATGATGATTACAATGATGATGGTAGACTTATTCAAGAGGAGGGAGAGGAGGAAGAAAAAGAGGACAAAGACATCCAACGTAATAACCTTATGACCTCTGAGGCCACTTACTACACTTGGTCACAAGTGTTTTGATTGTTTTGAGCGCCTGCCTGCTTATATTCCCCCTACACTCGCCCCTCCCCATGTATCCCTGGAGATGCGCGCCGAGCAGTTACAATTTAAACATAACCGCCCAAAGCGACCATCTCGTCTGTTGGGAAATTACTTCCATATTATGTGCAGTTGCAGACGATGCATTCCTTGATAGGGACATTTGAACATTGTTAAACAAAACAATATGGAATTGATGAAAGGTACTGCTTGTTATTTGTTTGTTTGTTTGTTTGTTTGTTTGTTGTTTTTATGTCTTGTTGTCTGGTTAAAGACTGCCAATATTTTTGTATTATTTATTCGTATTTATCAATAGTTCACTCAGACTTTCTAAAATATTTTGTCTGATATTTAGTAAAAATATTCGCAGAATAGAGAACTGAAGTGAAAGCTTGTTTCGCCGTAATTGTTGCATTAGTTGTCGTGAAACTTTACAAATGGTGTAATTTTTTAAGCCATAATATATTTCGCAGACACGTGACTATCCCCGTAACGGATTTAAGTTGTTGAGGGTTACAAAAAAAAATAAATAAATAAAACAACTTATTTTATGATATATTTAGGAGCTTAATATGTTTGCCAATAAAAAGGTTATTCAAAATGACATTATTTTTGTTGGTATGAGTCCAACCAGATACCCAAGGTAAAATCCAATGTCCTCCAATTTCGCCACCCAATCTTGGTTTTATAATATATTGTGTATATTAAATATTATTATATATTTAAATTGGGACATCTTAAATAAACAACTTTCAACATAACCTTTATTATGGTTTTGGCGGGTGACAACCAACACTTATCGGTATTTAGAAATTACAGTCAGACAATCGGATGTGTCAAACGATATGGACCGTTCTAAACATGTTCGTTTTAAGTTAAAACTTTTAACCAATCTAAAAGCGGCAATTTATTTACCCCTTAAAGGTGGCATTCGACAGTTTGGACCATTTTTCCCAATCAAATTTTAAATAAGTCACTGTTACCTGTAAAAGACATGCAAAATGCCGTTCATTGATTCCCTAGATCTGTGTAAACAGTGAAGCATAAACCCCCTTGTCACTGCAAACAGTAATTCCTATGATGGATATTTTTAAACTAAGAAAACCATGTGACAGTTTACCTTTAAGATCACATTATATCTTCACCCGGGTAATTCGTTATCTATTTTAGCAGAGGTTACCATCGTGCGTGTTTATAGATTTAGAAAGAATAAACTTTAAAGGTGTTTTTCTTCGAGACTCTTACTGTCTAACAATTTAGGCAGTGTTCGAAATCGTATTTACTTAGACTAAAGTATGAGTTCATGCAAAAATCATATTTATTAAATATTTATTTTTTGTCATATTAATACTAATGACACTACTAATGACCAAATCACGACAAGCAAGCAAATGTATTTTTAAATAATATTTTTGCAATTAATATGAAATAAAAAAAATACCCTTGCAATACAAAACAGCTTTGAAACAAAGCACAAAAATGTAAGGGCCGTTATTTTTTCCAGTAATCTGAAAAAAGAGCCATCTACATGAGCATGTATATAAAATTGAAGTAAATTGATATACTATTAGTGTTTACTAATTAGATGGTTGCTAATATACGTGTTTATAGTCAATAAATGCCTTACGGAAGGTTACAATTTGCAGTTTACTATATCCTGTCAAAGAAAGCGTATGGACAAGAAGTAACAGTGTTCAATGACGTTGTGCGGTGCTTTATGCTGGCTAGTCTGATTTGCCATACAGTTCTAGTTTTGTATTGTGTTGTTGTTTTTTTACCGATGGCATTGTTTTACGGGAGTAACCATGGCTTTAAAGGTGGTATCCGACAGTTTGTCAATATCAAGTACATTTAACAATAATTAGCAGTTAATTAATAATATTCCACTGCTTTGTGTGTACAAACCTATACTGTAGTTTTAATAAATACGATTTTGAACACTATCTGAATTGTTAGATGGAACTAATCGCGAAAGAAATCACTCTGAATGTGTTTTCTTTCCAAATGTATAAACACACAATAGTGGTCTCTGCTAAAAATAGATATCGACGTCAGAGCGCATTACCCGGATGACTTTATAACGTGGTCGCAAAAGTAAGTGATCGCGTGTTTTTCTTAGTTAAAAAAAAATAGTTATCTCTGCAGCGTGACTCGGATAGGAAATACCTGTTTGCGATAACGAGTAGTTATTTATGCTTGACTGTTCACACATATCTAGGACATCAATGAACCACATTTTGAAGGACCTTTTCAGGTAACAATGACTTATTTAGTTATTTGAGAAAAGAAATGTTGTTCCAAACTTTCGGATACCGCCTTTAAATTCTCAAATTATCGGTGTTGTATAGTGTTTATATTTTGTTTACCGAAAACCTTTTGAAATCTCTAGCCCTTTTTGTCAGTTTGTTTCCATGGCCATTGTTTGCATGTGATAACATTGATACTGGCAACAAAATATACTGAAACTAAGTCGAAAACCTAATCGGTTACTAAGCAAGATAATCTAATCATTATATATGATAAATAGTTCTCGTTTTTTTCCAGATGTTCCAATGTATGTTGTTTTATTAACTACGCTGTTGTATGTAAAATGATGTATACATAGTGCACTCACATGTTTTTGTCTCGTTTACTATGAACGAATAATCGTCGAATCGTATAAAAAAGTAGGGTATTTGTTTTTACGGTATAAGGTCAATTTGATATCACCTAGAGGTCAGTAAAATATTAATTTCACGTGGGGCTTTTCTTGTGACTGTGAAACTTTTGAACACAGTGAAATGAAATAAAATTTGTGCTTAACAGTAAAATATCAGGATTTATATTAAAAAAGGTTAAAAGATCTGTAATATACGCTAGTTGTTTTCACTTTTTAAGAAGTACTTACGTCAGTCTTCGGTCCATCAAGTTAAGGATGGCAGTGAATAAACTTTAAAAATTTGACTAGATTACACAGAGGCTGCAGTTTGTATTAGCCAACTAACACTGCACAATGTAAAGGAGGGGGGGGGGGGGGGGGGGGGGGGGGCTACATTTGTTTCCTTAAAGGAGCTAGTCGTCAGTTGTTTAAAGATGTCCTACAGTTAACTAGAAAGCCGTGTGCCCATTAACTTTTGACATGAAGTCATCATCCGGGTAGTTCGCTCCAACGTCGTATTTTGAGCAGAAATCCCTATCAGCTTATTTATAGATTGGGAAAGAATGAACATTTAGAGCGTTTTTTCACGATTGGTACTGTCTAACAAACAGGGTGGTGTTAAAATTCGCCGCGTTTCAATTAGAATCAATTTAATTAATTTAAAGTAAAAAAAAATATGCCGATTTTTTTCAAAAACAATGATTACAGGCAAACTGTCGTACACTACCTTTAAAGTCCATGTTTTCCCATTTCCTCAATCGAAGACGATGTAATGGCCACGTTACTTGAAACAACCATTTCTTGACCTTGTATTAGTGTGCACAGGGTACTATACTACATCTCTCAGTACGTATTACCGCCACATTCCGAATAAATTAATGATGTCATATTAAATTTTGAAAAATGCTTCTTGGTCTGTTTTTATTATTATTATTATTATTATTATTATTATTATTATTATTATTATTATTATTATTTTGACTGTGTTTTTTTTTCTTCATTTTTTACTGTGTATTTTTCCAACACGTTATCTGCAAATACCTCACAAACACAACACAACGGTGTCTTTTTCTTGTTAAACAATTATGTAAGCAATCGTTTGCACATATTTACAAAATAACTATGTTAAAGTGGCATAATTTGGTGTGGCATTCTTCGTATTTCCCACTGGTATAACACAAAAGTAATGACATAGCACATGCACTTAACTGCCTCTATGCAAAGTGCCACATGCGACAGTAATATCTCTATATAATGATGACACCTAGGGAGCAACCTTCTTTGACAAACTATTAACAAGAATAACTTGTTTTAAGAAACTTATATCAATTGTTATGTTTATTTTTTTACCAAATGTTTTAAAAGTGAAAGCATACCAGTACCCGAATATGCTACAAAATGCAGCAAAGTTCAAGTTGTAACATTTTCATTGTTTTGTTTTGACATATTCGTTTTTCGAGACCGGTCGCAATAGCTAAAGCGTCAGCTTGCGGATCGGGAGGTCGCGGGTTCAAACCACGGCCGGGTCAAACCAAAGACTTAAAAGTTGGTAGTAGTGGCTTCCCTCCTCACGCTCGGGGCTAAGGGGACAGCATTACGCCTGACTCGTCGGTGTCAGTATAATAGATCGTCCGGGTTCAGTCCCTGGGTACCTCATAAGTGCCCCTGTGCTCTAATGATAGAAATGTCGCTGCACAATATCGGCAAAAAAAATTCGGCAAATTTCAAATCCCTCTCATTTTTCGGTCAGACTTATTGCCGATATTACCCTCACAGCTAGATAGATGGATAGATCTATTCCGGTAAAACTTGGAAATAAGAAGATGTATAATAATGTCACAAGCAACGGCATTTATCAGCACATTACACACATGGTTAAGCCATGAATGCACACCAATACTGGGGATAACACAAAAAAGAGAAACAGTATTCCCTTATTTCCAATGAAGTCTCTGAAATTGGCTGCATGGCACATTAAGTCACGTGGTTGTGTTATAAAGCAATAATTACAAATAAATATCTAATTAAAATCAATATACTGGTGAATTGAGTAAATATGAAAAAATAGTGAAGTGAGTTCCAGATTGGAAGGTTATATAGACATTTTGATCATGTACTGGTCTGACGCACTACGAAGACTCCGATATGAAACCACAATTAAGTTCCCAGAGAGATTATTGTAAATATGATATTGAAATACATTTCCTGTCCTACTTGAAGTAAGGCAGCTGACCTTTTGACACTTACAGATGAATTATTTTCCGTAAAGTCCCTCGTTCGGTCATTCATCTTGCGCCAGGGGTCGCCAATGAGCGGACTTCGCCGGCGAAGAGTCTGATCATTCGGAACACCGACGAATTTTGTACACTTACGGAAATATCCGAGTTGTGACGATTTCGGTCAGCATTGGGCGGTTTTTCTGCTGGTGACTTTAGAATGACAGAACTGCTGAAGTAGTTCCGACTGCGCTTTAGTCGGAATTCTTTGGTCATGATACAAGGAATATGAACATCTCTCTGCAGCAGAAATGTATCAGCAACTATTGTAGTTTATTTATTAATTTTGAATTTGCAATGGACCAAATGGCCAAATACCCATGCCGTCTATTTCAACTTGATATTGATTGATAAGTGGAATTATTGTACGTTAGAGACATCTAGAGAATATGCTGATTTTTTCAGTCCATAACTAGTATTATTATGTAAACTATGTGTCGTTTACGGCAAAAGAGAGAGAGAGAGAGAGAGAGACAGAGAGAGAGACAGAGAGAGGGAGAGAGAGAGAGAGAGACAGAGAGAGAGAGAGAGAGAGAGAGAGAAGCCTTTGTATCTTCAAATTAACATTATACAGTCAGTATTGCTCATTTGTACAGCAAACTTTGTCAATAAAATAAGAATGGTTTTAACTGAAATTGTTAGAACAAATAGGGAAAATGGTGACAATTCATTTTTGAACGTTAAACAAACAAAATCATGACTTCTGGCGTGTAGTTACTCAGTATAACAAAGTTTTCTTCGTAGTGACTCACGTGACATCATTTAACTCATTTTTTTTAATAATGTAATTTCATGAAAATATGAGATCACCGGATGCGCTAAGGTAAATATTTGGCTGTAATTGTGCGACCGTCAGTGATGGGGTTAAACTGAATGTCTCACTGGTTATTAAATGAGTTGAGTCAGTAGCTAGAGGGGTCTGATTCATGCGGATGGACGAATTATGAAGGTCATATACATACGTTTAAATACTCACTCATCAATCGCCATAGACCGTTATAGGTTCGAGAGCTGTGAGTAGCGAAAGGCCAGTGTATAGCAAGTGATAACACTAACAACAACAGCATTATCAACCACCCCCACCCCCACCCCAAGCAATGTCGCCTACACCATTGCACAACGACAACCACTACCACCACCACAACGAATATTATCATCATTATCCTTTGCAAGGCCATCATCATCATCACTATTTCGATAGACGCCAGATGTGCCATGTGTAATTTTAAGTTCTGTCAAACCACTTTTATAAAACAAAGATCTTTTGTGAACTTTGCTAACTTAATCTGGAATGATAATAATATTCGGTCTGCGTGCTCAGAAATATCTTCAAAAAACGTCATCAAAAACGTGTATTTTTCTATTGCATCATAAACTGTGTGACTGTCAATGACTGTTTATGTCAATGTGTGTGCATGATGTTTATATGCGGTATTTTGTTGTAGGAGGCCACTTTAAAATAAGACTTTGTTGTAACATCGTTATGAGTATATGTCTTTATGTGTTACTTTTTAGAAATAAGGCTATTTTTATTATATTTATTATTATCATATTTATTATTATTATTATTATTATTATTATTATTATTATTATTATTATTATTATTATTATTATTATTATTATTATTATTGTTGTTGTTATTATTATTATTATTATTATTATTATTATTATTATTATTATTATTATTGTTATTATTATTATTATTATTATTATTATTATTATAATTATTATTATTATTATTATTGAAGTTACGCTGACATAGACATTTATGTATACATCGACTTACAAACTCAACTACATATCGTCACTCGTTGATCCGACCCACATCCACTTGAAATATTAAATGAGCAATGAACAATGAACAAATGCTGCACTATTCAACTTTATCGCAGTAAATAATAAATATATATACACAGTAAGGGACCCAAAACTTCGACCTAAGCAGTGAACAGACAAATTTGACTTTAAAATCTTATTTTTTTTTAGCTTACATGTATGTGTTTTCACAACTTTACTCTTTTACCTGGTTGGTGTGAGTAATACACGCCCCCTCCCCTCCCCCCCCCCCCCCCCCCCCCCCCGGATCCATCCCTGATTTTTTACGTTATATCCATGAGGTATTCAAAAATGCCCTTTCACGCTACCTGTTATAAATGTAAATCAATTTGGCCCAATTAAGTCAATACACAAATTTTGATATATTGAAATGCTGAACTCTTCAAAGACGTCAGAAAATTGATATATGGCTATCAATTAGTAACACCCTCGGAGCGAAATTTGATGTCACAAGTTTGAATTCTGGCCTCAAATGTCAGTCTTACATCGATGTGATTGCGTGTAAGTAGAATATTGGTTCTGATTATCAAAACTGTGATGGCACTGTAACATACTTCAGTATGGAATTATGAATTTGGCCAATTATGACACTTTCATTATCACTCGGAACTCCTCGATCATTTCTAGACAATACTGAGGTTTTCGGGAAAGCGGCGGAAAGTGCCGAGACTCAATTATAATGTTTCAAACCTGGTGGAAAATAATGTGACTTTCTGGTGCTTTTGTTCGCACTAATGACAGGTTTGTTGCTTTGGTATTTCTAAAAGTGTGAACTTGTTCTTGAAATGATTATATTTGCCCTGGGTCTGTCTCTTCTTAATAATCATGTCTTGTTCAATGATATTGAAATATAAAATCTCGCATAAAAATATTACGCAAACTTATATTACATAAATATACTGTCCAACTCAATGTTTGCGAGGTATTCCAGCTAACCTGCGGTGCGTTCATCACATACATATGTCTGCGAGGCATTCTATCTGACCTGCAGTGAGCCGGTGGTTCTACCCAGACATTTAATGCAAATCACACGACGCCACAATGACAATACCCGTGTCGTTGCCGCGACATCTACGTACCAATATCGTCAGCACTGCCGGGATGCCATTTTTTTTACTTTTTATTCCCTGGTAACCTTTGTTGCTGTAGCTTTCTGTTGTTTAAACTGCCGCTTCTGTTTTCGTTTGCAAATTAACTGTTTTACCAGTTCACATGCATATAACACCACAAAGTGAATTACCACACATTCTCTCTATTATACCATCTTAGCATGCACGCCATACATTCACATCACGCTGCGCACGTGCGAAGTGTATAAGATCAAGGGTGATGCTGAATTGAGCTATAATTGAAGCATATATCTCGTAGAGAGGGCAAAACGTCATCGCTATGTCTTCGTAGTCGAATGTCATGATCGTGCTAAATACATGCTTCACCGGGCATGTTCCACCGAGGCAACCGTTAGCGTTGAAAGCTTCCCACGAAGCCTAGGTCGGTTCTTCTTAACCCGACAATTAGAAGTGAAGTTGGTATCCTAATTCAAAGCAACGTTTAAGGGCAATCGGAAATATTCAACAGTTCATTGGCTGAGAGCTGATAATTAATTAATGGGAAAGAACTTTGCGCCTCTTTCAGACGAACAAGTTAGCGTCATAACGAATATTCGACTTACCAAAGAAAGGTGTTGTGCTATTTTCGGATATCTTAATATCTTAAATTGTTATTTTTAATTGTATTTTATTTAGAAAAAAATCTGGAGGCAGTATTCGGATAAAAGGTATGTCAAAGTAGCACATTTCAAATTATATCAAGATTTACGTAGCTTAGAAAGGACAATTTAATGATGATTATATCTTAATAATTGTTGAATGAGGTGCACGTTGTCGCCGTTCTTTTTTGTGTTATTTTAATTGTTTTGTTATTTTATTTATTTTATTATTAATTGTATTATTATCATTATTTATATAACCGTGGCCTGCAATATTTGCATGAATGTTAAAGTTCGTGGAAAATAAGATATATTATCAATATTTTGTTTTCTGTTGTTTCCAATGATATTGTTTGAATTCCTAAAGTATCGGACCTTTATACAATTTAAGTACTGTTGAATGCGATATTTCTGCACTTACATTACGCGGCATCCGAGATCGAACAGAGTAAAGGCGCTCAACTTTAAAGTGTTGTCTTATTTTCACATATTTCAATTGTGCATAAGTATTAAAACATTATTGAAATGATTTAACAATATATTCGGTCTGCTGTCGGGATGCTAGAAAACAATCCACTTGAACAGTTATCGAATTAATCTTGTAAACGACTTGCACTAACATTATCACCGGTGAACCATATTTGATAAACGTTTTATACAGATTGTGCTTGTTAAAACAATTAAAGTTCGTACTGTACATCTAATCAAGTTATATGGGAAAATGGAACATCTGTAAACTGGCGTAGTTTTAAGGACTCGGCAATCATTTTGCACTTTAAGAATTGTACAACTGAACTCATTGTTTCTGTTGTTTCAAAATTTTCTTATATTCACCGCTATACAAAATAATGGGACCGGACCTAATAGCAAAATTGGTAGAGCGTCGGCTCCAGGTACGGGAGGCCCCGGGTCCGATCCTGGTTCGCGACATACCAAAGAAGTTTAATGGTAGTGGTATAGCTCCCTTGTTAACGCTCAAGCAAATATGCGGGTAGTTCCACGACTGTATGGCTCAGTGTCAGGATAATGTACTGGGTGTGGTATCATGCCAGGTGTTCACGGCATGCTATACTCATTGAAGGCAGCATTCTATCTGCTTTAATTGGACACTGTCTACAGATATCTAAAAATACTGTTGATGGGACGATAAACCCAATCAACAAACAAAATAATGGTCTATAATAGTACTGTTGATGGAAAAAACTCCGGACAGAACCGCTGACACACCAGACATACCACATGCTTTCTTAACGACTTGGAGTCAAGCCTTAGAGGTAAAGGTCTTAATGTTGGAGCAAACTTTGAGACAAAATCAAGATCAAAGTATAAAACACAAACCTAAATATGCAAAAAAGGGTTTGTCATAATTTCTGATTTTTTCTTGCATTTAATTGACTTCATAACGAGCATATTGTTTAAAACCCTCCAAGGGTCGGTAATATGGACCTTTAATACAGATCAAATTTATAACAGTTGTATATTTTTGTCCGTATGTTATGCTAGCCCTCCGAAGACAACTGTATATGTCAGTCATGTGTCCATGTTAACACACCGAAGACAACTGTATATGTCAGTCATGTGTCCATGTTAACACACCGAAGACAACTGTATATGTCAGTCATGTGTCCATGTTAACACACCGAAGACAACTGTATATGTCAGTCATGTGTCCATGTTAACACACCGAAGACAACTGTATGTGTCAGTCATGTGTCCATGTTAACACACTGAAGACAACTGTATATGTCAGTCATGTGTCCATGTTAACACACCGAAGACAACTGTATGTGTCAGTCATGTGTCCATGTAAACTCACTGAAGGCAACTGTATATGTCAGTCATGTGTCCATGTTAACACACCGAAGACAACTGTATGTGTCAGTCATGTGTCCATGTTAACTCACTGAAGGCAACTGTATATGTCAGTCATGTGTCCATGTTAACACACCGAAGACAACTGTATGTGTCAGTCATGTGTCCATGCTAACTCACTGAAGGCAACTGTATATGTCAGTCATGTGTCCATGTTAACACACTGAAGACAACTGTATGTGTCAGTCATGTGTCCATGTTAACACACCGAAGACAACTGTATGTGTCAGTCATGTGTCCATGCTAACTCACTGAAGGCAACTGTATATGTCAGTCATGTGTCCATGTTAACACACCGAAGACAACTGTATGTGTCAGTCATGTGTCCATGCTAACTCACTGAAGGCAACTGTATATGTCAGTCATGTGTCCATGTTAACACACCGAAGACAACTGTATGTGTCAGTCATGTGTCCATGTTAACACACCGAAGACAACTGTATGTGTCAGTCATGTGTCCATGCTAACTCACTGAAGGCAACTGTATATGTCAGTCATGTGTCCATGTTAACACACCGAAGACAACTGTATGTGTCAGTCATGTGTCCATGCTAACTCACTGAAGGCAACTGTATATGTCAGTCATGTGTCCATGTTAACACACCGAAGACAACTGTATGTGTCAGTCATGTGTCCATGCTAACTCACTGAAGGCAACTGTATATGTCAGTCATGTGTCCATGTTAACACACTGAAGACAACTGTATATGTCAGTCATGTGTCCATGTTAACACACCGAAGACAACTGTATGTGTCAGTCATGTGTCCATGCTAACTCACTGAAGGCAACTGTATATGTCAGTCATGTGTCCATGTTAACACACCGAAGACAACTGTATATGTCAGTCATGTGTCCATGTTAACACACCGAAGACAACTGTATGTGTCAGTCATGTGTCCATGTTAACACACTGAAGACAACTGTATATGTCAGTCATGTGTCCATGTTAACACACCGAAGACAACTGTATGTGTCAGTCATGTGTCCATGCTAACTCACTGAAGGCAACTGTATATGTCAGTCATGTGTCCATGTTAACACACTGAAGACAACTGTGTGTGTCAGTCACGTGACCATGCCAACACGCTAAAGGCAACTGTATATGTCAGTCATGTGTCCATGTTAACACACTGAAGACAACTGTGTGTGTCAGTCACGTGACCATGCCAACACGCTAAAGGCAACTGTATATGTCAGTCATGTGTCCATGTTAACACACTGAAGACAACTGTGTGTGTCAGTCATGTGACCATGCCAGCATGCTAAAGGCAACTGCTTGTGACTAAAACCTTGAACAGATTGATCCCCAATCACTTAGCAAAGTTGTGGAGTTGTTTAACATCACGTACACGATGAACTGTATGTGTCAGTTATGTGTCCATTATAACACACTGAAGGCAACTGTATGTGTCAGTCATGTGTCCATGCCAGCATGCTCAAGGCAACTGTATGTGTCAGTCACGTGGCCATGCCAGCATGCTAAAGGCAGTTGTATTTGTCAGTCACATGACCATGCCAGCACGCTAAAGGCAGTTGTATTTGTCAGTCACATGACCATGCCAGCATGCTTAAGGCAGTTGTATTTTTCAGTCACGTGACCATGCCAGCAAGCTAAAGGCAGTTGTATTTGTCAGTCACATGACCATGCCATCACGCTAAAGGCAACTGTATGTGTCAGTCACGTGACCATGCCATCACGCTAAAGGCAACTGTATGTGTCAGTCGCGTGACCATGCCAGCACGCTAAAGGCAGTTGTATTTGTCAGTCACATGACCATGCCATCACGCTAAAGGCAGTTGTATTTGTCAGTCACATGACCATGCCAGCAAGCTAAAGGCAGTTGTATTTTTCAGTCACGTGACCATGCCAGCAAGCTAAAGGCAGTTGTATTTGTCAGTCACATGACCATGCCATCACGCTAAAGGCAACTGTATGTGTCAGTCACGTGACCATGCCATCACGCTAAAGGCAACTGTATGTGTCAGTCGCGTGACCATGCCAGCACGCTAAAGGCAGTTGTATTTGTCAGTCACATGACCATGCCATCACGCTAAAGGCAACTGTATGTGTCAGTCGCGTGGCCATGCCAGCATGCTAAAGGCAGTTGTATTTGTCAGTCACATGACCATGCCAGCACGCTAAAGGCAACTGTATGTGTCAGTCATGTGTCCATGCCAGCACGCTAAAGGAAACTGTTTGTATCAGTCATGTGACCATGCCATCACGCTAAAGGCAACTGTATGTGTCAGTCGCGTGACCATGCCAGCACGCTAAAGGCAACTGTATGTGTAAGTTACGTGACCATGCCATCACGCTAAAGGCAACTGTATGTGTAAGTCACGTGACCATGCCAGCACGCTAAAGGCAACTGTATGTGTCAGTCACGTGTCCATGCCAGCACGCTAAAGGAAACTGTTTGTATCAGTCATGTGACCATGCCAGCACGCTAAAGGCAACTGTATGTGTCAGTCACGTGACCATGCCAGCACGCTAAAGGCAACTGTATGTGTCAGTCACGTGACCATGCAAGCACGCTAAAGGCAACTGTATGTGTAAGTCACGTGTCCATGCCAGCACGCTAAAGGCAACTGTATGTGTCAGTCACGTGTCCATGCCAGCACGCTAAAGGAAACTGTTTGTATCAGTCATGTGACCATGCCAGCACGCTAAAGGCAACTGTATGTGTCAGTCACGTGACCATGCAAGCACGCTAAAGGAAACTGTATGTGTCAGTCACGTGACCATGCAAGCACGCTAAAGGCAACTGTATGTGTAAGTCACGTGACCATGCAAGCACGCTAAAGGCAACTGTATGTGTAAGTCACGTGACCATGCCATCACGCTAAAGGCAACTGTATGTGTAAGTCACGTGACCATGCCATCACGCTAAAGGCAACTGTATGTGTAAGTCACGTGACCATGCCATCACGCTAAAGGCAACTTATGTGTAAGTCACGTGACCATGCCAGCACGCTAAAGGCGACTGCTTGTGGCTGAAACCTTGAACAGACTGATCCCCAACCACTAAGCAGCGTTGTGGAGTTGTTTAACGTCACGTACACGACGTATCTGGAAAATATGTTTAGATATAAAAAATGCAGATTCTTTATCCTATTGACCATGGTTGGTATATTGATTTCTTTAGCACACCCAAGAAAAAGTAGGTCTTTTAAGATAACATACCACTGAGATACTCGTTTGGAACTTTTCTGGTACGAAAAAAATCTTATCTCTATTTAACTAATGAAAGTATGACGTTTTTGTGTATATTAAATAATATTGTATCAACAATGTAAGATACGATCAAACTCCCATAGACTCGTTCTGCATGGAAAACAACAGCTGTTTTGTTTTGGGTGTATCCTGGTTAAGTTTGTATGCTACTTCAAACAAACTGTGCCAGTTTTTGGAGAGCATATTATAAT
Organism: Sinonovacula constricta; assembly: GCA_007844125.1. Lineage (NCBI taxonomy): Eukaryota > Metazoa > Mollusca > Bivalvia > Cardiida > Solecurtidae > Sinonovacula > Sinonovacula constricta. The sequence goes on from CM017565.1 coordinate 23,775,902, forward strand.
ACAAAATAAGACTAAACGTTCATGCATTGAAAATGGATGCCTAAAATAATACACGAGAAAATGCTGACTAATGGCGTAAAGAATTAAATATCAACCCATCTCAACCTGGTGTTTTCATTTTGTGTGTGTGTGTGTAAAACTCAACGTGCAACGTAAAACGTGGATTATTATATTTATGGGTATTCATTTGTGAACATTTGTGGGAAATTGATTTTTTTTTAAATTTGTCTAAATAAAGAGGGTTCTGGACATTACCTTAATTGTTAGGCGGCATCAATCACAAAAAAATCGCACTTAATTCTCATTCTTTTCAAATTTATAAATAAGCAAAATGGGAAATTCTACTAACGTAGATACCGACGTCAAGGCGGGTTACCTGGAGAGTGAGATAATGTGATATATAAAGTAAGTGGTCACGTGGTTTTCTTAGCTTAAAATAACTTACTATGCAGCGTGTCTCAGATAGGAAATACATGTTTGTAATAACGAGTGGGATTTTATGCTCGTGAACACCAATAAACAACATTTTACAACGGGGGATCATTGTAAGCAAAATAAATCAAATGGTTGTATGGGAGAAGAAAATAACTAGTCCAAACTTTAGGATACCGCATTTAAGAAATCTACTTTTCGAATAGTAAATACCACTTTTTAGAACCATATTCACGATTGATTAGATGATGTTCGATGTGCATCAATACTGCGTAATAGTCTTTCTTACCCTAGTGTTTCTACTTCTCAATGTTAACCTTTCTGTTGACAGTCATTTCTATATGTAAGATACACAAAACACTCGTTCGATCACACGGGTCTCTCGGTTTGTTCGAACTCGTATAACACTCGGTTTGCCCGAACTTGTATATCACTCCGCTGAGTGTTCGAGTGACCGAACTTCGACTTATATTTTGGTCTCTCTGATTATCGACGATTAATTCTTTTTTCTTACACGCTTATCAGAAAAAAGCATCTGTTAAAACTACACTGCAAGGACGTCAGGGTAAAACTCGCTCACGCAACAACAGCGCTGTCATAAGTGTTTGATGTGTTCACAAATCACGCACCGCTATCTTCACGGAAACACATACTTGCTGACACTTAGGTTTCTTACTTCCAGCTTCTCACTTCTCACGCATCCTATCTAGTAAATCGTAAATTTTAATTCGGGCCACCTCGTGAAACTTCGTCATTCTTCATCCTCACTCTCAGGGACACATTGTAATTGTTTTTAATGGCATCATACGTATTTAAAACAGTCGGCCCACGAAGTTTCTATTTAAACGTTTTAACAGTGCGGACCCCTCGTTGACAATTGCTTTACCTTCGATGATAAGAGATTGCGACATAATCTAAGGAGTTCCGGGTGATTTCGACAATGTTTCCGGACTTAACGGATGTCGAGGCATCTTGCATCCTTCACAAGACTAAACACTACAATCACGATCTCAGATTCATTTTTTTTTTTTTTTTCATCTTCTTGACTTATTCGTGTGGACGCTTGATATGTGTTATCTTGCGCAAAAACAAGAGCGAGTAAATAAGACCATATAGCAGCCTTAAAGGTGTCCAGTTTGACAATTTTCTGTAAATTATAGCTAGCATTGAACGAGTATCTTAAAGTGTGATAATTGGCACTGTAAATATGCAAGGCTAAGTGTCAATTATCAATTTTGTATTCGCCGCGTTAGTCGTGAACAAATGGTCCAAGCTGTCGGGGTTGGTTACTACCATTAAATATGAACGTTGTTCCGCGCTAGGTTCTCCTAACTTAAAATTTATCCAGTAGAATGGTATGTTTACATATATGCTAGTGATCATAGTTTGTATATTAATCTGTGATTCTTTGTGGATTAAAAAAACAATAACATTGTAAAGGTCAATTTTCGCCCTGGCCAATCACTTTAGGGTATGTTCCGTCAAGTAAGCCATAATGCTGATTTGCAATGACAAGAGACTGTAACCATAGCTCTTGTTATGTTGAGGAAACGGATGCGGTTCTTATGCATCGAGACAAATATTTGGCGACGAACATCCAACTGTCAAGTAAAGTATTGATAAGGAAAAACAACTCAACGACGACGGCAACAACAGCTGTAGTCAGCAACAGCCCACTTGCACATTTGCATAAGTGGTCATGATAGCCTGAAAGGCTAATATACATTCGAGTGCATATTATTGCATCCTATTTTTATATTCAACTGGTCCCAACCAAGTCGGCAGAGACTTCCGATTGCAAACAAGTGTGTGTAATATAATTGTAAATGATGAAAACTGTATGACAAATACGATTTTTTATTGTGAACAACAGTTTTGATTAAAAACAAAAATAAAAGTCTCTAGAGTTGGTTTTAAACACGCATTCAAAGTTTGTTATGCTATTAAGTATGCCTTCAAAGATGGTATCCGACAGTTTGGGCCATTGTTTTTTTACTCCAAGTAAATTGTGGTTTCCTGAAAAGAAGCCGCGAAATGCTGTTTATTGGTGTCCTTAATGCATATGAAAAGTAAAGCATTACATCCACTTATCATTACAAACATGTATTTCCTTTTCGAGCCACGGTGCAGAGTTATATGTGTAGCTATTATTTAACTGAGAAAACCACGTGGCCACTTAATTTGAGAGTACGTTACATGATCATCCGGGTAATCTGCTTTGACGTCGATATCTATTTTTAGCTGAAATCCCCATCGTGCTTATTTATAGATGAGAAAGTATGAACATTAAAAAGGATACCGTTCACGATTTGTACTTTCTTACAATTGAGGTAATGTTAAAAACAACCTTTACTGTAACTACAGTATGACTTTATGCAGCAGTAATGCGAAAATTTTGCATAACTGAGGTAAGATGTTACATCTATTAGATATAGGAAAACTATCGGATGCCACCTTTAAAATATATTTTTTTCTACAATTTGATCTTAAACCGCCAATAATCCTAACTGCTGGCCCCGACGAAGTCTAGAATGACTTCCGATTGCAAACTTACTGCACGTGCAAGATGTTGGGGACTGGTTAATTAATTCACTGACCCTCGTATCTATAACTGTCGTCTAGGCCGACTTTTTCGGTCCATTTACAAGTGGGCCTAGTTAAATAAATAGGAAATTCTGTGGTGGTTGTGGTCAGAGTATTCCGGAAAAAGGTTTGAATTGCACGGCTGTATTGGGCGGGAATTCTGCACGAGGGTGTCTGCTTCGTATGACAACCTCAACTACATAATTTTATTTTGGAATTTGTACAATGGTTGCTATAAATTTACAGGAGGCAATACATGCTGTAAGAAATTGTTGTGTGAGTGAAAGAAAATAATTGACGTGATAAATTTATGCTTGAAAAAAATAAAAGGTCAGATTAAAATGACATCATTACATTTGCGTAAAAAACTAAATATGCCGCAAAACATTGGATTTAATTAAGACCTTATACATATATCAGGCTGTTTATTTCTGAGTATTACAGAGCGTTGTATGATCCAAACGTTGTTTCTGTTGTTTTTACAGAATTGTTTTTCTATTTTCAGATTTATGACCGTAAAGTTCTTCAAACCACAATGTCCAGCATAACAATAAACACAACAATGTCTCTACCATCTCCAGCATTTAGTGACAGTATGATGTCATTGGTGACACTTAAATTACGTCACAGTAACAGTTCTTTGACGCCTGAAGAACAGTTCAGGATGCTAGTGGAATTTAATGACGCCAAGGCTGCCCTGTATATACCGGTGATCGCTTACATGTTGATTCTCACCATTGTGGGGACGTTTGGCAACATTCTTGTGTGTTGCGTGTACTGTACCAAAGCGACAAAGACTGCGTCGACGTTTTTCATTCTGGCATTGGCCACACTTGACCTTTTAACATGTCTAATCGGAATGCCGACTGAGATTACCGACCTCAGGTATCCGTATATGTTTAAAGCAACAGCCGCTTGTAAGATGTTGCGATTTACAGAATCTGTAACTACAATCGGCTCTTCGGTAGTTCTCATTGCCGTAGCAATCGACAGGTATCGTAGGATCTGCAAACTTGGAAGGATGATTTCAGTGGCCTGCGCCAAGCGCATCAGCATCGTTGCAATGATGTTAGGAGTGCTTTTGTCTTGGCCTGCTGTGTTTATATTCGGTCGGTCCACAACCTTTCTTCACCCCGAAATTCCTCCAGGGGTGGACTGCTCCACGGATGACTCAATGAGGAAAACCCATTATCCAAGCATGTACTACGGTTTTCTGGGACTACTTTTTATCTGTTGCACGGTCTTCTTTTCAATTACCTACTGCTCGGTAGGGCTGCAGATATGGAGACAGAAAAGGGCAAAAATTGGACAGAACTGCAACAATCGTGACACGAAAGGGCGCACATTTAGTAATAGCTCGACCAAAGAAGACCAATCCACTGTCTCCGCAGAAACACCGCCGGAAGTTGCGTCAGATCACGTCAGCACAGATATGTCGTCAGAACAAATGGCTATTTCCAAGGCTAAACGAAAACAAATGAAAGAACGGCGCATGTCGGCTACTTCATTTAGCAGCGCGAACCTTAAAGCTGCGAGAAAACGTACGATTAAGGTGACACGGAATACTGTGGTGTTATTTGCTGTAACGGTAGCTTATGTTGTCAGTTTTTTGCCGTTTCTGATCATTATGGTAGCGCGAAGCGTCAAGAAAGACCTTGAGGACAATCTAACCCCAGCTGAGGAAGTGGCATTTAAGTTCGCGACGAAGTCCTACTTCATAAACAACGCCATTAATCCGCTGATATACAGTTTTCTCAATCTTAACTTTAGAAAAGACGCCAGGAATCTGTTATTGCGTATAATGAATGCATGTGTGTGTTGGAGGAAAGACGGGTCATAATTGCCGCGTAGCAAGCACGCGCTGGCTTTAATGAATTAATACAAACTTCAATTAAGAGTATATGAAGGTTTGTTTTTCCGTTTTGAAGGAAATGTAAAGCAGTTTCCGAGATGTCGTGATGGCTAGACGTGGAATAGCTCTTGACAAACTCAAGGACAAGTTGCGGTGTTGTGGAAAATAAAATAAATAGAGGCATTAAAGGTGCTATTTTCAGACATCTTTCTAGAGGTTCCGACAATATTCCCTCAGGGTAGTACCATTTCTGAACGAAGAGTGATAAAATAAATCAAAGTGCTAGTAATGTAAATAAATCGTATAAATAGTGTACCTATATCTTTTATTTCATTTATGAGACATAATTTTTATGTTAGTCGTTTTAAACCGAATAAGTCAACTAAAGTGCAATTTCTTTTTATATTTATGATTGAGTGTTCTTATGGTTATGTTCGTTTTTAAGCAGTGATTCGCATTTCGTGACGACGGAGTATGAACATTGTGTGTAGATATTTGTATGTATTAATAGTCATGTAGCTGGCATATGGGCGGATTAAGATGTAGTTTTGACGTTTGTTTTGTTATTTTCGGATATAGACTAATTTTGTGGCGTTTGTTTTGTTAACGACTTACTATCAATGTCAAACGAATTCCACTTTAACATAAAATTGAAATACCAATAAAGTAATAACACAAATCGTCATTTCTAAACTTTGACTTGCAAACCCCGCCCACCATAATATCATATAGGTTAATTTAATCTATCAAGACATTACAATCTATACGTTTAAAAAAATAATATTCGAGGATTCGGAAAAAATGCCGAAATGCTTTTAAGGATTTAAATTATAGTTTCAACGTCTGCCGTTATCTCTATTTGCTATTCTGTCAATTTGCACACAATAAAAATTCTTCGTTGATGTTTTGTGTGTGTGTGATTTTATTCCGAATATTATAGAAGTCTGGGTCAACGTCCATGCAAGTTTTTTTCTTTTGTTTTTACAAGGAAACATTTCCTAAAACTTCATAAGGAAAAGTTAACGAACGAAACTTATCGGCGGATTTTTTTTCTTTTTGTAATAGAATTTTATTTGAAATTTGCTATTTAAACAAATGTGACTTTTAAAACACACACAGTATAATTGGCCTTTCATGCAGATAGGCTCCAAATATTAACATGTTTGATTAATCTACGCATTTGTATGGATAAAGAATTCAGCAATGTTTTGTGACTTTTTAAAATCTATATTTTATTTATTTTTATCTATCTTTTGGAAAGGACGTCTAACATTGAAAGGTAACCTATCAAACACATTATGTAGACTTATATATAACATAAATATCATAAATAACCAGTGTTCGACGCAGTTGCGGCTGTGTGTACTGCGCAGAAGTCTTATATGGGGGACATCCTTTACAAGTTTATCGTGAAATCTAAGCCGCAACGCGTGTCCATGTGTCCCATATCTGAACATTACTGTTTTATCATTTTCTACCACAAACAAGATGAAAGAGAATAATATAAGAGATTACATCAAAGCATTTGTACTTTCAAGAAGTCCGTTGACCTCAATAAGCACTGTTATTGACAGAGAAAGTCCGTGTATGTTCGGTAATCTCCGTTAGGCTGCATTGTTTCTTAATAGTTCATTCGGTACTTGAACAAAAGTATTAAAAGCGTTTTGAACAAAACAGGAAATTAAAACAACCTTGTTCCCGGATGCTATCGGATGGAAATTACGATTAAGCATGACTGTTCACGAGTGCAGTCGGACAGGATTTACGATTAAGCACGAATGATCCCGATATGATTCGAAAGTATGATGAAGCACAAAAGTTCCCGATTCGGTTCAATTTACCACGGATTTTCTCGGTTCAATTGGAACTCGGGTAATTCGGCCTTCTGTACATTCATCCCTCTGATGTATTTAGTCTGATGACTATCCTGGGAACTAAACACTCTCTTACACTGTCGATTAATTACATAAACATTCGACTGTCACGAAACATAACTCGGATGGGAAGTAGAGTATTTGCTACTTTGTTTTCATTCTTCTCTGCTGCATCTTTATTTACAAGCTGCATTGCTAACATCGGTAGCAAGCTTCAATGTAAAAAAAAACCAAAAAAAACCCAACCCGAACTCAGTTCTTTTCACCAAAAAAAGGTCTCACAAAACAGCTGCGATTAGGTTCGGAAGAACAGTACGATTAAACACGAATTATCCCGACACGTTTCATAAGTTTCCACTTGACTTCAGCTGACTCACAAGGACACTCGTGCTTTTATGAAGTATTAGAACACTTAGCGCCAACACTTACCACGTGCGAATTAGTAAGTAATATTTGAGACCTTACTGACCCCAATCTTAGTCTTTAAGTTATGTAACAGGGTGCACAACTGTGCGTGCCATTACATACCCTACATTTGGAACGGATAAAATCCCTAACGAACAAAACTCCTTCCGTTCATATTAGCAGAGGCAGCCAAAATCCACCCCCACCACTGTTTATTTTACAAAGCGTACAAACTACCCCCTGTACTATGCCCGTATTCTGCAACATGTTTATTTGGTTCGCACTATTAAGTCTCCTATATAATAACACCTAAATAATAACACAAGTTTCTTTTTTTACAGAAATCCAACGGTCAGAAATAATTTAGTTCTATTGATTTTGTCCGATTATGGTAAAATGAACGGAAGGGATTTTGTCCGAGAGGGATTTTATTTAAAAAACAAACAAACAATTATATTGCTAAGGTGGATGCCATGAACATGCGCTTAATGCACTTCTGTCATTCCGTATCTCGAAAAAACGGTGAAGTCCGCTAAGACCATCTGTCTATAAAGGCCATTATGAGTATAGGCCCAACTTCATGAACTACAGTCGATTTTAAGTACCCTAAATATCACAAAATATACAACAAATGTTGCAAAGATGTCCAGAACAAAGATGTCCAGAACCAATTACAAATTATGAAATAGAAGGGCCACCATTGTTAGCGTCCCAACAACAATGTAATTATTGTAAAGATGATTGAATTATATCGTCGTTGAATTTCAATTAAAAAACAGAAAAAAAATCACACATTTTAATCAGGACTACTACTACTAGAAGTACCACTACTACTACTCATACTACTTCTACCACTACTACTGCTGCTACTTTTACCAGCACTTCACACTTCTGCTACAACTATTACTGCTACTACTACTACTTTTCCTACTACACTACTACTACATCTACACAACCACCACTATGGCACTTCTTTACTATTACTACCACTATTATTACTTTTTTTAGCTGCTGCAACTACTACCACTTGGACTGCTACTATTACTACTACTACTTCCACCACCACTACTACTACTTCTACCTCTACTACCACTACTACTACTTATACTACCACTAAAACTATCACTACAGCTTTTACTACTACTACCACCACTACTATTTCTACTACCACTATTACTACAATTACTACTACCACGACAACAACTACTACTTCCACTATTACTACAACCACTACCACATGTTTTTGTACAACAACTTCTACCACCACTACAACTGCCACTACTAACTATATTACTACTACCACTTCAAGTACTACCACAACAACTTTTTTGGCATTAGAAACTGGTCGCACACAAAATGATCCTGTAGAACATTTGCATCAAACCAAATATTGAGACACACACATGCTGTACAAACCTAAACTACAAAGTCTTTTACAAATCATGTTAATATTTATATTAATAAAAATTTGTAAGCTGGTAATGATAGCTTTCATGAACAACATACGACATTATTTTTTTAAGCATTGGCTCATTCCAACTATAATTCACAACTGTATACAGATAGAAGAATATTCCATCAAAACACAGAAACCATTCCATACGAAAAGCACACACTTTATACATAATGTCTACATTATCAGCTACATTTGTTAACTTAAATGAAGACAGTTTGTTTCTTCTACAAGCAATATATACCCACCAGCAATGTTTTAGTCATTTAAAGATAGTGCCCAGTGGAAGCAGATATAGTGCTGCCTTCACTGTTTATAGCATGCTGTGAACACCTGGCACGACACCACACCCAGTCACATTATACTGACACTGGGCCAACCTGCCCTGGAACTACCCTTATATTTGCTAGAGCATTAGCAAGGGAGCTAAAACCTGTACCAATTTTAATGACTTCAATATGTCACAGCTGGGGATCCCACCCAGGGACTTCCCTACCAGGAGGCGATGCTCTAATGATTGGCTACCAATTCCGGTCCACAGATCCAGTAGCCTTCACTTTGAATAACATGAATAAACACTGGTTACCACTACCAGCATCATGTTCCTGACGCTAACCAAACTGGTTGCGATACTTTCCTAATATCTGCTGAATACAAATATAACATACTGCAGTGCTCCAGATAAGCGTTGTTTTATCGTTTTTATGAATTGATTTTGATGTAGAACGAATTGAAAATAAAATCTTATCGTACTGAAACGATTTGGGGAAGTGGAAAACTGATTTAAAATTGATTTCCTCATCGTTTTGTTTACAGTAAACATTATCAGGGCAGAAATGTAAATACAGTTAAACACCGATTGGGGCAAAACTTACAAAGTAAAAGATACGAGTGCACCGTTTAATCGATTACATATGAATTTAGCATTTAGCAGTCAAATAAGAGGTATGCCACATGATGTGCTAGGGTGCCCTGCATGATTTGTGTAATGGCTACTTCTAGGAAATTGGTTAGATATTTAATAAAACTGTTAAAAAGATCATGTAGTGAAAACTAATTGACGAAAAAAATTATCTGGAGCACTGATACTGTAAATCTGCCAATCTCTGCTAGGTGGGGGCTAACAAATAACAAGAGCAATGTTCCAGCTTCATTAAATGTGTCATTTATTATGAATACTTGTTATGTCTATGTAAAAAAAATCTATGTAAAACTAATAAAATATGTAAAATGATAATTATCAAAAAGTGTATATTTAAATGTACAAGCATATGAAATAAGTTAAAATAATGATATGCTGAATCTAGGTATAACAAATTGCAAATTGGAAAAATGTGAAAGTAAAATAATGTGAAAGAAATGAATATGACTTTAGTGGTAACTGATGGAAAATATCACAACACTGAACATAACAAAACAAAGGTTTCATCACTTGCAGTTCAATAATACAAAATCATTTTTAATTAACAAAATTTTATCCAAAGAAAGAGATAATATTCATGGAAATTATAAATAATTTTATTTTATCCTATAGTTTAGATTATTATATAATTAATTGCTTGTCCCAAAATCCATTTAAGCCTATGTAAAAACAAAAGTGACTTGCCACATTCTCCACATTCTGAAATCAGATTGCATTATGTTCACTAACACTGCTTTTATAAATGATTCAATATACTGGTGTGTATATATATATTAGTGATCACACATTTTCCCACCGCAACATTTCTGCCCCCATTCCCCAGCCCACCCCCATCCACCTACCAACTAGAGGTATGCACAATACACAAGGTGGCACTATATTCCAGTAAATGTGCCAACAATAAAGGAACAAAGTGTTTAATGACGCTTACTGTTGCATTGTTTCATTAGTCTTGAATCACCTTGACAACCTTAATCAAACCGTCACTATGACATGATATTACTCAATGTTCTACAACTAGTGAAGTAGTATAAATGATGAATAAATCAATTTTTTTTTTTTTTGGCAATGTCAGCTAAAACTAAGTTCAATAAATCTAAGATTGTCATCTTTTTTGATGTGTCCGTTCATACTCAATCTGGGACTTAAAAACATGTTCCAGCTACATTTTACAACTACATCAAAGGACATTTTCCTTTTCTATTTTTTGTGTGTATACACAATGTCAATGTAATACAAGACTAGTAATTAAGTGTGTTAGTGTATTTCATATATTATTTTTTTATTTCATCTATATGATTAACTTTCTAAAGATAAGGGAAAAATGAATGATAAAAAAACAACATATGCTTGATGATGAACTTGGTAAATTTGAGGAGTGTCCAGTCTTAACTGTGTTTAGAAATGACACTTAAGTAGAAGCAAAAAAATAAAATTTAGGTAAAACTTTCTTGAATGTTCAAAAATGTATATACAGTACTTTATTATATCTATTAACTTGAACTAATCAAAATTTCTTAGACATTCTAAAAAAGTCTGAACCTTATTATATTATTTCTATTAGCTTGAACTATTCTCTGCTTTAATAATGACTAAATGATATATTTGTGTTGTAAACATCTCTAACAAAGGTCACTCACAGGCTCCTGGTTGGAGTTCTACTGAAATATCTTTATAATGACAGTTTTCAACAAGTACGATAATTTCCTGAGAACATCTATATTTGTGCGAGTAAAGGAGTAAAAGTGGCAATCATGAACACAGATGATATGCCATTTATCTATTAAATATATATGACTTTACTTTAATAATAATAATAATAATGATGAAAATAATAATAATAATATAATAATAATAAATTAATAATATTGGTTAATAATAATATTGCTGATGATAATGACAATAATCATAACAATAATAATAAAAATGATGATATAATATTATAAAAAAATACAATATTGATATTAATAATAGTAATAATGATGATAATATTAATATTTGATCAAATGGTAAACAAAAATGGAATTAAAGCAAAATTGTTCATACATTGCACAGTAATTAAAAACAAACATGAGAATACCATGCCAATAAGAGGTAAACAAACAGGTTTTCCGAGTTCTATAAATGGGATGTTATGCATAACAATGTTTAGCAATTAATATAAACTAATATACAAATCATACAATTCGAAAAGTTGATGCTTATATAGTATTATATACAACACAGGGTCTTAAAATTTATTCTAAGTGATATACATAATAATTCCCCACTTATCACCATCCTCATTTATCATCATCTATCTTAATTTATCAACATATATGTAATCATCATCAAAAAAATGCAATATCATCATCATCATCATCATCATCATCAGTCATTATTGTATTTTTTACCAGAGAAGCCAACTGATGCTCAACATCTTCATCTTTCCATATTTAAAATTTTACAATACCATTCTATGTCCATGATGATATTCTTTTTTTCTTCTTAACAACATGCTGGCTTCTGATGTCAAGTAAAACAAATTATGTTTCATGTAAGGATATTCAATTCAGTTACCTCAGATGATGTCACGTGTCCTGAATGATCATTAAAAACAACAAACTAAGCCTTGTTTTTGATAAGATATCAATATTCATGAGACTCTTTGAACAGTGTTTTACCTCTAACAACAAAAATCTTGTGTTAAACAACATATGACATGAACACAACTTATGATCATGCAATGAAAACTGACTAAGTTTCTTGAACCAATGTCATTATTTCGTCAATAATCAAGGACAGATTGTGACGGAGACTCAAGCAATGGTTGGCTCAATGTCAGCTGTTGATATTATTTTCTGTATCAGCTTAAACTCGTTCTATAATATCTCTGTTCAAACTATGGTATATAATAAGCATTGTGCCAAGCAAGCAGCATTGCGGAAATACAGCAATCTGTTTGTTTTAGTCCCCTTAAATGTGATTGAAAGATCGGTCATTCCAATGTTTCTCTTTGCTTTCACTATATTTTTCATGCGCTCCAATAGTTTTACAACTAGATTACTATCGCATTTACTACCAATGTTTGTGATACATGTATGTGCGGAAAATATGAACAACCAGTCTACTTGTTATCAAATATGGCTGCCAAACAATACATGCAGTTGACTGATTTTTTACCGCAAAAAAAGAAAATAAAAAATAAAAAATAAAAAAATAAAATAAAAAAAAGCTTACAGAGGAAAAAGGTACATGCCAGAGAGAAAATGTGCAGAAAAAGTTAATAATCAACTCTTATGTCAGATACATTAGTTAAATTTCAGATGATAGCAAGGAGATACAATGTTATATCAATAGATATTACTGGTTGTCTGAGTTTTTCGCAGTCATGTGCAAGTCACGCTATACAGACAATAATATATGGTTGAGTCGGGCTGAGTGCTGATATCTGGCGCAATGGCATAATAAAGCTCTTAGGACCTTTTTTTCCCCGAATGTCTCTAAGATCTGGCTGGGGGAAATCTCTGTCCCCATTAATACCTGACCTTGGCTCAGCACTAAAAATGCTCATCTAAAATCATAAACTAATGCCTTGTGATAAAGTCAGTGTCCTCTAACTACATTTTTTCAAAAGCATGATTGAGTGGCTTGTGAAAATGTTTACATGTAGAGCCAAAGCTCCCCTTGCTGAATTTATTATACAAAGCATATCTTAAAGCAAAATCTTATGGATTGTGATACAGATTTTGTGAATAAAAGGTCCCCAGTTTCCCTCAATAACATTATTACATAACAAATACATCAACATCTTGTGATACAGTGTTTGTTATTACTGAAGTCTTATATTCCCTCACTAAAGTCATCGTCCGTGTCGTCATCAATCTCCAAAGCCTGAAGGTCAGGACTATAACTACGTGATCCACCATGACCCGCAGATCCTGTTGTTTGGGAGGAACGACGCAGTCTGTAAAATGGGCATTTCTTATAAGTAACCTGAGCATCATGTAAGGGTGTGTATTTTTAATGCTTATTTTTAACTTCACGTTCACACCATAAAGAAAAGCATTTGGGGAGAATTATTCATGATAATATCATTATTTCTCCTCCAATCCACCTATTGTAGGCTGTTATCTGAATGATCCTGTACAGTTTCGGGTGAAATTCTTTATATATTCCTTTAAAACATGTCTCTCAGCTTATCAGGAGAGCATTTTACTTGTAAAGGAGCACAAACTTACAATGAAAAAAACAAGCATAAAAATTGCAAATTAGTGCTCTTACCTGTAATTGTAGCCAATAATATTATCTAAAAATGTTAAAATAAACAAGAGCTGTCTGAAGACAGCGCGCTTCACTTTTCTTACAAGGGGCATAACTCTGCAACTTTTAGGGATGATTTCCCTGTTGAAATGGGTTCCCCTTAACATTATAGTGAACAAGTATTCCATGTCTAAAGTAATTGTTTATTTTATTAGGTTAATTGTCTGACCAACATTATTTCAGTTATTTGGAGATGGTTTCCACTTTAAGTATACATAGTGTTGCCTTCATGCCATGAATGCCTGGCATGATACCACATTATCCTGACTCCAGGCCAACCAGTCATGGAACTAGTTTACTACCCTCATATTTGCTTGAGTGTTAGCAAGGGAGTGATACTGCTATAATTTTTTTGCGACTTTGGTATGTCACAGCCTGGTATCCCACTCAGGGTTTAGCAAAGCCTGGAGCCATAGCTTTACTAATTGCGTGACTAGGTCCATTGCAGTTTGAAGTTTAAATCTTTGATAGTTTTCAAAAAAATAAACCTTAACAAAAACGTTAACCATATTTGACTCTGGCAAGAGGATTAAGAGAGGGTCTTTCAATTGAAAAGAAGAGCTACCAATGATGTTAGAGCTCGTTATCTCACCTGCTCTGAAGGTGTTCCACTTGTAGTTGCAGATTCTCCATCTGTTCTTGAAGTTCATCACATGTCCGCTGGACCTTTCGTACATTGTTACTCTGCTTGTCAACCTTGATATATTAACATTTTTTTTAAAAATCAACAGCATATCAAATCAACACTTTTTCTTTATTACATTTTATTTTATATTAAAGCTTACAGGATTAGCAGCAATTAGGAATGTAATTCCAGTGTAGTCTAAGGAATCACTGGGGTAGAGCCAGTAATTGGACAGTAATGACCTTGAGCAATGTGCAGTAGATAGAACTGCCCACTGACTAAAACCTAATATCCATTCGGAGGTTCAAACCAAGGAACTTCCAATCCCATGTCCATTGCCTCAACCACTTGACCACTCATACTACCATTCAATCACTGATTAAACTCTTCAGAAATGAAATTTAAAGTGACTGGACAAATTCTACTGGTCTAATGAAAAATGTACATTTTAACTGGTAAAATTTACTGGATTGACAGCTATTTAGGTAGAGTGTTACTGTAAAACCTGTATAAAAAGGAACAGGATTATAATGGTATCCAAAGCCAGGTGGTCACTAAATGGAACACACTAGTTTATGTGTGTTATGTGTGCAGACAGGTTTTGAAGTCAGTCATCTATTGCTGTTAATTAAAGCATGTTTGGCTCTTTATATTACTGCAGGGTACAAATAACAGGTGGATCAATTTTACATTCAGGTATGTACCAATATGCATGGGATGTTTTGTAATGGCAGTTGCTTGCCAGTAACAGGGGAAGGTTGCACAACCTGATTTGCCAGGACTTAAATCAAATAACTATGATATTTATTGATTTATAACAAATGTAGTAATCAATTTAAACCCTGAATCATATTATTGTACCTAAAAAGGATTGTTTATATGCTACTTTTAAAACTTTACCTCATCTTCAGCAGCTGCCAGTTCTCGTTTCAACTCATCTACGCGACCTCTTAACCGCTTGACCTCCATCTCGAACTGATCACAGCGCCGCTTGCTGTGTTCCAGGTCAGTGGTTCGATCCTGCAACGTCTTCTTTAGCTTCATTTGTACATGCTTCAGGTCAGCTAGCTCCTGGGTAATATATACATATACAGGGTGAAATAAGCAATATAAATGTAATTAAGTTATTTATGTGGGTTGGTTTGAGGGATTTACCGGCATTTTTGCCGATACTGTGGAGCGACATTTCTATCATTATAGCACAGGGGCACTAATAAGGTGCCAAGGGACCGAACCCAGCCAATCCATTATACTGACACTGACAAGTCAGGTGTAATGGTGTCCCCTTAGCCACGAGCACTAGGAGGGAAGCAACAAGTACCAACTTTAGAAGTTTTTGGTTTGACCCGGCCAGCCAAAATACATATTTTTCTGCCCATCTCTCTTTCACTCCATGTCTTTCTCCATTACCTTCACCCCCACGCCTCGTTACTTCACATTACGACCCACTATGCAAGAAATTAATTACAGAACACACCCATGTCTGTCTGTCCCTCTAACAGCTTTTGTCTCTCTTATCCTCTTTCTCTCTCTTTCACTCGATTTCTTTCTCTTTTTCTTTTTCCTTTCTTCCTGCCCATTCTCAATGTTCTTTCTCACTCTCTCACAGACTTCTTACTTTGGTTTTCTCTGACACTTCCATCTGTAGCGTCTTCATGTCCTTGTTCACCACAGTGGTGGCATGACTGCTCTTCCGTTCTAGCTGTTCCTCAAGATCACTGATCTGAACTCTCAGCTTTTTGTTCTCTCGTTCCAATGCTTGTTTCTCTGTGTCCAGTCTCTCTCTTCTTCCCCATTCATCTGCATTCTCCTTCTGTAGTTTCTCCAGCTGAAATAATGATTAATGTTGAACAATGGTTACTTTCTTGGAGATATACCCTTCTTTCTTTTTTTTTTCTTTTTTTTTTTGTGGGGGGGGGGGGGGGTGCTTATAGCATGAGTAATTTCTTAGGTCTTGATGTTGACACCATATATATAATGTTATGCCAATGGTCTAAAAAATAATGTTTTTCAGCAAAGAAAGTTTTTAAGATTATCTTGAATAACAACAAATTGTATATTTATAATATGTACAAATCTCACAAAGAGCATCATAAATATATAAGTATCTTTAATGTCTTGCAAACTCCACTACATTGCCTCCAAACCTCATATTGCTGGTACTTAATATTTAACAATGACAAAAATTTACCAGTGATAAATAAAAACCAAACAAACATCATTTCCTAAGAGTAGAACGTTTATGTATAAATTTTATGTTATGTAATTCTTAACATGTTTTTATAATCTTGATTACATATTAATTCAAACTCTCTGTTTTGATTGACGTGTTGTTTCAAATTGTATTTTGTATCTCTGATGTAGGACATATTTTCTGATTTTCTTCCAAATTGTCTGTTTCTTTTTCTCACAAGTATTCTCAAAAAGACTTACAAAATCTATTGTGGTAAACATTCACAGTAGGCACTAGGAAACTGATCTGAACCAGTTACAAGGCTGACAACTAGTCCCATGATTTGCCATTGGACGAAGAAGTTTTAAGATATGTCAATACTTTATAGAAAATTATCATTACAAAATAACCGACATGCAATCCGATCTGTTTAAAATTGGCAAATTTGTCCTGTTTTAAGATTAAATTGCAAAAAATGTATTCAGAATTGACCCATTAGTCTGTTCTTTAAGTAATCAATATTTAAATACAAACACATGAAACTGGCATAAATTGACCATGTTCCAAACAAACAGATTGTTACTATTCAGTGTAGAATAATGCCTACTGTGCATCGTTGCTTAAAATATGCTAATGTATCTTCTTGATGAGTCGTAATTGAGGTTCTCATTGACCTTAGCAAATTGACATAGTCTATGAGAGCCTATATCCTTGTGCAATATACTAAAAATAAAAATGCTATAGAGATAATTACAAAGTGGAAATTTAATTTATATAATTTATTTTATAAGATAAATAATACCATGTAAATGAATTCAATTAAGCTCTGTTGGATCAACATGTTTGGTTTTTCTCAAATAATAAATCTTACAGATGTAAGGGTCTTTCACATATATTAGCATGTATATGATCAATACTCTGTGTTTGTACACTCAAGTACACCATCTTTAGTCAACCTCAAAACTGACTATAGTATGTGTATGGACAGAGTTACAAAGCCTACCTCTGCCCTGAGTTCACTGAGTCTTCGATCCATTGATGTCTTGGATGTTTGCTCCTCTTCCAAGTCCGAGACAACCCTCGTTAGTTCATCTCTATGTACTTCTTTTATTCGCTCAACCTGGGTTGATAAACATATATCATAAAAATGATAAAATGGAATGCAAAAAACAAACATTATAAACTATTTAAGGTTAAATTTGCAATTGTGTCAATTTTGTTTAGAAAACACACATGTTAGAAATGAAACCAAAAATACTTTGACGAATGTATTAATATTAGACTTTCCTAGAATTTTCTTTAATGTATGATGTGTGTTCTCTTTTTTTAAATAAATGAACACTTGGCTTGTAACATTATTCATTGTATACATACTAAAAAGAAATAAATATAATTATTAACATCCCTCTTACCAAGCATCAACAATAAAATCCAAGAATTCCAACTATTGGACCTGTTCACTATTTTGACTACCTTGGACATAAGCTAAAAAGGGAGACAATTTCTTTTTCAATTATTACCTGAGATTCCCAATCTTGTCTTGCTGCCTTCATCTCCTCACACTTCACTCTCCAACTGGTGACCAGTCTCTCAGACTCTTCTAATGACTTGGCTATTTGATTTTTCTCCCTAAATTAATATCAAAAACTTAGTATATAAATATAATAAAAACAACTTTGAAAATAATAATAGAAAAAAATTATAACTGAGAATACTGAATGAGAAAGTAAGAGAATATGAAACATAAAGAATCATCTGTGACTCTAACGAATCAAACAGTAGACAATAAAACTGAATGTGAAAATAAGTTAAAACCTTAGAGCAGTTTAGTTTGATTTTTACAATTTACTAAGATGTTCACAAATTTGTATTGTAATTCTAATATTTATTATGGAAACTATACTTATGTGAGGTTAGCACTTTTTATATGGTATTAAACCATGTCAAACCTTAATTTCAAATTATATAATGGAAATATTTAATCGTTCATATTATGAAAACTTATTACAAAATCATATTTTAAGAGAAAAATTATTTATAAACTGCTCACGCTCTTTCAGCAGCAATTGTCTTTTGAGATTCATCCAGTTTCATTTCCAACAGAGCAAGCTTGTCTTGTGCCAAACCACCTGATGTTTCAGGCATCATTATAGAGCTGGCTGATGTTGAAGCACTAATTGAAAAATCAGACAGAGGTTCAACAATTTCTAGTCGAGCACATTCAGTTTCTATCTCATCAGTGGAAATCTTAATAGTATTGTCTGTTCCTGGCAACTCTTTAGAAGTAGTTTCAGAGTTTGAAGCATCTGCTATAGATGTAGCTGAAATGTTTTTATCAATGGAGGTAGTCAGAGACATGGGTTTAGTACTAGGATCAACTAGTGGGTGTTTATCAGACACTTTTGACACATTTGAATTACTCTTGCTCACCAAGTCATCCCGCTCACGTTTCAAATTATTCATCTCCTTAATACAAGAGTCTAATTTAGCTCTAAGCTGTCGGTTTTCTTCCCTAGCTTTGTTGCGCTCATTTCTCACTTTGCTCCATTTTTCTCGCCAGTTTGCTGTGCAATCTGACCACCAACGCATGGTTTTCTCCATCTGAGAGGCTCGAGCTCGAACCTCTTCCAACTCTCGCTGCTGCAACTCCAGCCTATCTTCAAGGTCACTGTTTGCATTGTGAGGTTGGGGTGCCCCAGGCGTGTGGTTACTATCTCTACCAGGAAGCGGAGAGGGAGCAACTGGCAGGATAGGCCCAGGTGTGGCTCGAAGGTAAGAGACATCGCCTTTAGGCATAGCTCCTGCTGCACTAGACTTTTGGCTCATGTTTTTACTAAATATATAAATAAAAAAATAATAGGTTCCATATTGAATGTACTAATACATGTAACTAGAAAACCTACAGACACACAACTTGAAATACAAACACTGAATATTTTTTGTATAAAATGAAAAAAAGGAAAAACTGTCACTACAAATTATGGTATTTAATTATTCCTGTCCCATTATCTGGATGGTAATAAATGCATATAAAAATACACAATCATATAGGAAAATATCTAAAAAAACAACTTGTTTTAGCAATGTCATCAGTTTGACAATTTACAATGCGCGAAATGTGATTACAAATGTAACACTTGTTTGAAACGCTTTGTATAAAATATAAAAACACCGATGAAGCAATGAAGTGCAGTAAGCTGAACCTTATTTACCTATTTTATCAATCCATTTTACATCAATAATAAAACAATATTTTATTGTTTTTGTTTTTATTGATTGCGAGACTTTGCGAGATTACGACGGCAACACTTCACTAAATGCTATGTGAGCATTTTTTCGTAAATAATTGATTGATTATTTATAAAGCTTTTTGGTGTCATTTCACAAACTGCATTAAGTTGTTTTATACTTTAATAAAGATGTGGATTTAAATTTTGATTGTTGAAGAATTGACAAATAAATGAAAATGTTGAAAAAAAAAGACAAAATATTTAGTGGAATGTAATGAACTTGGTCTAACTTCTTGACCAGTCGAGAAATAAAACAGACGTTTAAAAACACAGACCGGTCAAAGTCCAGCAGGAATAGCGGTCGAAAACATATTCGAACTAAAATGGCATCAGGAAGAGTCGAGTAAGTTCATATCCTTAAATGTATTGGGCTTTCATGATACGTCTGTATGTCGAAGATAATTGTTGTGAATGTGATAAAATATTAAACCAAAGAACAATCAATTTTCTAGACTGCTGTTAAGATGTTTGTTAGCAGAAACTGTCATGTGACTACTGACACTATATGTGTTTTCCTAAATTTCTTAAAATGACATTCAATCAAATTCTCCTCAAGCTGACAAAGTTATTTTAACGGTTTTGGTGTGTTGAGTTGAATTGTGTCTGAGTTCAAGTTAGGCTAGGTTAGTCCTCTAAATAAGACCTAGCTTTTTTTTTACCTTTAAGCTAAGTTACCTTTTAATTTTTTAATTTTTTTTTTTTGCATATCAAGAAAAAAAGTAAAGAATAAACGTCAACATGAAAAGTGATGAAAAAGAAGTAGGAAATGTGATAGCTTTTTTGTTGGAATGCTTGGCAACTTGTGCTAAACCCACTTGTGTCAGGTAAAATGGGTACATCGGACAACTCATCCCAAGTATATGCTGTGTACATGTGGAGGCAAGTGTTGAATGATGAACATTCGCACATTAATTGCATGTGCTAATTATAGTCTAATAATGATTGAAGATCGTGATTAATGTGATGATGCCGACTTTTCCATTTGTTTTATATTTTATGCATTTTGTTTCAGATGTTTGTATTTATAATTCCCCATGTTTTATACTCTGTATAACTGGTAATAAAGATTTGCTATGTTAATGTTCTCTTCATAATCTGTTATCATTGTCTTGTAAAATTATAATGTTCTAAGTAATTTTGTATATATTGATTACCAATCAGTCAGAAATTAGTTACGGTCACTAGCAGTTACTCTTCCATGTTTATCCTCCCTTGAAAAACAAAAAGAAAAAAAATTTACACATAACAGACAACAATTAACAACCAACCATATCAATTAACACCCTGCAATCAGTTTAATTACTCTCTCTGCAGTTTACTTAGACCTCACAATACAGCACATACACAAGGCGAGTTAACTAATATTGGTAAGAATTTTCACCAGACGCATGTTGGTTTGGCATGAGTGGCCCTGTCACCTATATGTTGGATGAAGCAAATGCCTTGTAAATAGTCTGCACATGCTCCAGAGTGGGACTTGGAGATAAGGCGGCTCTAACTAAATAACTGCCCAGGTACAGACCGCTTTTAGAGCCATCTTCCCTCTGCATTAGGAGCAATGAGAATATTTCTCCTTGTATATGGTCACCATAAGTCAGTCTTAAACTCTTATTTTCTAATGAAGAGAAAAGCAGAACTATTGACTCTCTCATCAGCATTGACATCTGTGTTATCACTTTTGTTGTTGTCCATTTTTAAAAGAGAACCCATTGAAAAGGAAATTAAAGAAATTAGAAAATTAATTTTGGGAAGTTATGTCCCCTTTTTTATTATAAATTTTCATGATACTGTCAAGCCTTAAGAAAAAATGGAGTGCTCTGTCAACGAACATGTTGTTTTTATTTAAGAGGAAATAATGACTACACTTATTTTGAGTATAGCTTGTTCTAATTCTTCCATTTGTGTCTTATCAGAATAACCCCCAAAGCTCTTACTAGCATTAAGTTATATGGCAGTAACTACCAAATGTGTTATTTTTTAATTGTTTTGGTATAAACGTCTTAGCTTATAAGTCTTAGCTCAAATAGAAGCAGAGATTTCCCACATCTGATGACAGAATTCTACCTTATGAAATACTATCAATGGTCTAAAGCATAAATAGTGAGTGCAAGTGTAAACAATGAATGCTCTGTAGCTCTTCTAAACCAGCAAGAAAGTTAGCATTCAATCTTTGCCAATGTCCCTACATGGGCAATATAAATGTGTGCACTAAAGTAAGATTTTTCATCTTCCCCATTTGTCATTCACTGATAACTTTCACATGTAACTAATCCCACAGGCAAGATTTTAAGCATATTTCAATTCATGTCATTATTGCTTACAATAAAAAACCCTTCCTGTATTGACTTAAAAACACACACACAAACACATAGTAATACAGTTTCCCCAGAACTTATTAGTTAATTAAGGTTTCTTTTCGACTTGTCTATTTAACTGGTATAAACTACACCTTAGAAATAAGATCCAAGGACCAGAAATCTTTGTCCTTTTTCTAAAAATGTCTTACAGTATAGAAGCAAGGTTAACTGAGCATGTAATATTTTTTGTTTTACATTTGTAAGTGTAAGCCCTTCATCTTCTAGGCCAGCTTTCTGCAGGGGTTCTCACACCCTTGTTGTTCCCATGGTGATGTTCAAACAGAACCGAGAGAGGCTGTGTGAAAGACTGAGGAAAAACCCAAATGTTCCCAAAGGTGCTATTGTTGTCCTCCAGGGAGGAGAGTCAACCACTCGATATTGCTCGGACCACGAACCTCTCTTCAGACAGGTATAGTTAGCTTATGGTGGATGTTGTATATATTTTTGTATCTTTGAACATCCTTTTATATGTTATGGTGGTAAATGAATCACATGATAGTTATTATGGTGTTATGACAACATCCAGCTTTGATCCTCGTAGGACTTGCCCCTTCACTTAAAATTATTTTAGTAAAATCTCTTACATTTCACAGATCAGTGGAGGGGCAGGTGGGGGCCAAGGTTATTACACATAGAGCTTGAGTCTGATCTCATCTTAAGGCATCTTATTGGTTAGATTTTAAAATTGAACCAAAAATGATAAGTTGGGCACTGAATGATCTCTGACTCAGGCTAAGCTATTTACCTTCCTCACAATTAAACTTCAAGCTTGAATCCAAACTCCTCCTCAAGGATCTGATTGGATGAAGTTTAAACAAAACCTGATATCTGACCAATCAAATGCTTGAGAATAATTTCAGACTACAGCTCAAAGGTTTATTACCTCAAGCTCTGGACCCTCTTGGCGAGGGATGGTGAGTTTTAATCAGATCAGCAACTTTAACCATTTGTCCATAATCTATTAAATAAGTCTCTTTTTTACTATTTTATTCAGTCCCTTCATTTACATTTTGCAATCTTTTTCTTTCCAGGAGTCCTATTTTCACTGGCTGTTTGGTGTTGAAGAACCAGATTTCTATGGGGCTGTGGAGGTTGACACTGGCCGTGCCATTCTGTTCCCACCAAAACTGCCTGATGAATATGCTGTTTGGATGGGCAAGTAAGGCATATCTGTCTCTACGAGTGCTATGTGATTTATTTCCTAATCTTTATTTATCAGTAGATTTTAATTCGAACTATGAAAACTGAATTTTGTTGTCTTCCTTGTAGGTAGTTATTTGGTATGTTGTTGCTTTTTATGTTTTGCTCCTGATAGGGAATGCAATGATTTGAGACATTACATAGCTGGCTTCTCCACTGACTGCTGTCAGTTAGTGGCACAATGATTTTGGGAGCTTTCATGTTGTTGTTGATGCACTCTCATCAACATGTCTTGGCTAGTTTATTTATAAATATTATGAACTATGATAAATTATCCACTTATAACTGCAATAATTGCAAAAGCTACAAACTGCTGAGTGCAAATAAAATCAAAACTTGTGGGAAATGAAATAAATAAGAAAATTATGATAAAAATTAAACTATTCCAGAATTGCTGTAGTTGAATGTATGTTTGCAATGGTTGTTTATTGGTTTGACACATAACATTTTTAAAGCCAACTTTTTCTGTTGTATAAATGTGAAGAGCAGCTTCACATACTTTCATATTTACTTAACGTTATGTGTTATGATGAAAGCAGACAAGATAATGTACAAAAAAAGGAATAACTTGAGCTTTTCAAAGGATTATTTTGGAAATACACATCCATAGTTTTATTATAATTGAAATGCCATCTTTTGTTATTAAACCTTTATGTTTCTAAGTTTTAAATGATCAGATCCAGGCAAATTGTGGAGATCAAGATCTCCGTCAAGTTTTTAGCAGTATGTCTTGAAACCTTAAGTTTAGCATGTACCTTTTAGCAAGTGACTTTGACTCACTCCTGGTAAAGTGGTTATTTACATATGTAGGAATACAGGGACAATATTGAAGTATAGTATATACTGAGATTTTTTTTTCAACCATGAATGTTGTAGGTATAATTTAGAACATGTTTATTTCAGATTGTTATCTGAAGAGGATTTCAAAGTCCGATATGAAGTGGACGAAGTTCATTTCAGCCCTGAGGCAAGTTATCTTGTCAGATAGTAACTTTTTTTTTCTGTATTTGATACATGTTATGTCATGTTCTAACCCCCATCCCACAATATAACACCATGCTATGAGATCACAGTTGCAAGGGTTGTAAACCACTTAATTTGTGTACTGTAGACAGGGATGTCATATGAGAGAAAAATCATTAAACAATAGTTCCCACTTGATGCACATGGGTTTACTGTGAAACAAGATAAAGAAGTGGTGTTGACATATTCCAATTTTCAATGCCCTTAAAGGTATCTTGTGACTCCTCAGCCTCACACCACATGGATGAGAACTTTCATGTTGGGAGGTTTTCCAGCTAACCTGTGGTATGCCAGTGGCACTACCCTGACCACTAGTCTATGGTCTTTCTCAACACCATCTTACAGACATACATGCAGATGTGTGTCCTCAACACCATCTTACAAACATACATGCAGATATGTGTCCTCAACACCATCTTACAAACATACACACAGACATGTGTGTCCTGAACACCATCTTACAGACATACACACAGACACGTGTCCTCAACACCATCTTACAGACATACACACAGACATGTGTGTCCTCAACACCAACTTACAGACATACACACAGACATGTGTGTCCTCAACACCATCATACAAACATACACACAGACATGTGTGTCCTCAACACAATCTTACAGATATACACAGACATGTGTGTCCTCAACACCATCTTACAGACATACACACAGACATGTGTGTCCTCAACACCATCTTACAGACATACACACAGACACGTGTGTCCTCAACACCATCTTACAGACATACACACAGACATGTGTGTCCTCAACACTATCTTACAAACATACACACAGACATGTGTGTCCTCAACACCATCTTACAGACATACACACAGACACGTGTCCTCAACACCATCTTACAGACATACACACAGACATGTGTGTTCTCAACACCATCTTACAGACATACACACAGACATGTGTGTCCTCAACACCATCTTACAGACATACACACAGACATGTGTGTTCTCAACACCATCTCACAGACATACACACAGACATGTGTGTCCTCAACACCATCTTACAGACATACACACAGACATGTGTGTCCTCAACACCATCTTACAGACATACACACAGACATGTGTGTCCTCAACACCATCATACAAACATACACGCAGACATGTGTGTCCTCAACACCATCTTACAGACATACACGCAGACATGTGTGTCCTCAACACAATCTTACAGACATACACACAGACAGGTGTGTCCTCAACACCATCTTACAGACATACACACAGACACGTGTGTCCTCAACACCATCTTACAGACATACACACAGACATGTGTGTCCTCAACACCATCTCACAGACATACACGCAGACATGTGTGTCCTCAACACCATCTTACAGACATACACACAGACATGTGTGTTCTCAACACCATCTTACAGACATACACACAGACATGTGTCCTCAACACCATCTTACAGACATACACACTGACATGTGTCCTCAACACCATCTTACAGACATACACACAGACACGTGTGTCCTCAACACCATCTTACAGACATACACACTGACACGTGTCCTCAACACAATCTGACAGACATACACAGACACGTGTGTCCTCAACACCATCTTACAGACATACACACAGACATGTGTGTCCTCAACACCATCTTACAGACATACACACAGACATGTGTGTCCTCAACACCATCTTACAGACATACACACAGACATGTGTGTCCTCAACACCATCTTACAGATATACACACAGACATGTGTGTCCTCAACACCATCTTACAGACATACACACAGACACGTGTCCTCAACACCATCTTACAGACATACACACAGACATGTGTGTCCTCAACACCATCTTACAGACATACACACAGACACATGTCCTCAACACCATCTTACAGACATACACACAGACATGTGTGTCCTCAACACCATCTTACAGACATACACACAGACATGTGTGTCCTCAACACCATCTTACAGACATACACACAGACATGTGTGTCCTCAACACCATCTTACAGACATACACACAGACATGTGTGTCCTCAACACCATCTTACAGACATACACACAGACATGTGTGTCCTGAACACCATCTTACAGACATACACACAGACACGTGTCCTCAACACCATCTTACAGACATACACACAGACATGTGTGTCCTCAACACCATCTTACAGACATACACACAGACATGTGTGTCCTCAACACCATCTTACAGACATACACGCAGACATGTGTGTCCTCAACACCATCTTACAGACATACACACAGACATGTGTGTCCTCAACACCATCTTACAGACATACACACAGACACGTGTGTCCTCAACACCGTCTTACAGACATACACACAGACATGTGTGTCCTCAACACCATCTTACAGACATACACACAGACACGTGTGTCCTCAACACCATCTTACAGACATACACACAGACATGTGTGTCCTCAACACCATCTTACAGACATACACACAGACATGTGTGTCCTCAACACCATCTTACAGACATACACACAGACACGTGTCCTCAACACCATCTTACAGACATACACACAGACATGTGTGTCCTCAACACCATCTTACAGACATACACACAGACATGTGTGTCCTCAACACCATCTTACAGACATACACACAGACATGTGTGTCCTCAACACCATCTTACAGACATACACACAGACATGTGTGTCCTTAACACCATCTTACAGACATACACACAGACATGTGTGTCCTCAACACCATCTTACAGACATACACACAGACATGTGTGTCCTCAACACCATCTTACAGACATACACACAGACATATGCGTCTTCAACCATTTAGGTCAAGGTCCTATTCAAGGTCAAGTATATCAAATCCAGTGACATTTCTTGTACATTAATGTGTCTTGGGACAATGACTTAGTTAAAATGATATATGCCTTTGACATCTCTTTTTATCTGACAGATTTGTTTTTGTTCACATTCATTGGTAATTTCAGATAATTTAAATTATTTAAAATGTTAAACTACAAAGCACATTAAATAGACAGCTTTCAATGTAACAAGAAAATGTGTTACTGTTGTTACAAATCACGCCCTTTAATTATTACATCACCAGTAAAGTGACATGTTTGTTAATTACACTTGTGGACATATAAAGTCTTTACTGACTGACCATTGTGACAATGTTGCATGTGAAACTAAATATGCATAGTGAAGTACATTTTAATATCCTTTTTAACAAAACAAAAACTGGACATATATTGTGCATCATTTAAATTTCTTTTCCATTTTCTTTCCATTTTTGACATTTAAGGTATATATTCAAGTAGAGAAGGCAGTTACCTAATAAAGAAATATACAGATATAGTTGTCACTCAGAAATAAACCATTAGTCATTGATTTGAAACACTCATATTATTGCTATAAAATATACACCATTTCTAGGTCTTCTAGAAATGTTAACAACTGTTTACAGATCATGTTTCTAAATCATCTAAACTTGGAAACATTTAGGTCTGAGATGTTGCAAAATTATGATTTGGAAGGAATATGCTATTCTTAATTCATTTAAGCTATTTTTTCTTTTCTTTTCTTTCCTTTTTTTTGTAATTACCGGCCGTAGCTCAATTGGTAGTGCATCGGCTTGCGGATCAGGAGGTTGCGGGTTCAAAGTTGGTAGAATTGGCTTTCCTCCTAATGCTCAGGGCTAAGGGGACTACACCTGATTCGTCGGTGTCAGTATAATGGACCGGCAAAAATGCCGGAAAATTCCATCCAATCCCTATTTTAATTATAAGAATATGTTATGTCTTTTTTAGATTAGCAAAGTTCTAAAGGACAAGTCAGCTACGGCACTTTTGACCCTGGTAAGTATTTAACAGTTTTTTGTAAGCCATGATTGGGAAACATCTGTTTCTCCTGCTTCTGAATTTCTTCCTTCTTATTTTCTCTTCACTGCTGTACTGTCTTGCTTAGCACTCTATATATATATCTATATTTAGTGCTGCTATCAGCACTTGTTTCTGTTTAAATCTTGGTTATGGTTATTAATAAATTTTAGAAGAATGTTTAGCAACCTGGTGTTTTATTGATAACTGATGTTCAAATAATTATAGTCAGTTTCACTGGCTTTTGATTAAACATGCAATAAATTCATTTAAAAGAAAAGAAAAGTTAGACAGTATCTCAGTAAATAACAGATAATTGACATGTAATACATGTTAGTTGTTATATACATGTTCACTATTTAATGGCACTTTCTTTTTTTAATATATCACATGAATTCCCTCAGCATGGCTTAAATTTGTATAATTTATGCAATCAATTCAAATTTTATTGGGAACTATATTTCAGATATAGAGTACTGGTATTCGATCAACAGGCCCTTTATATTTATATCACTTTAACACTCTGTCATTAATTGTTCTCCACAGCGTGGCTTGAATACGGACAGTGGAAAGTATTGTAGGGAAGCAGCCTTTGATGGTATCAGTGAGTGAGTACACTGTTAACTCAGAATTTGATGTGAAATTTCCTTTAATTTTTATAATATTTTTTTTTAGCCTATTAGTTTCTATTTGTGTTGATTAGATAGTTGTGTCAATATTACTATCTTGTTGTTTCAATTAAGTAGTCAGAACCCGTTGTATTTTGTGCTTTTTTAATGTTAGCGAAATAAGTTAAAAATACCACCCCAATTTTTAGCTCACCTGAGCACAAGGTGCTCAAGGGGAGCTTTTGTGATACCGCTTCGTCCGTCGTCCGGCGTCCGTCGTTCGTCGTCCGTCGTTCGTCGTCAACATTTACCTTGTGAACACACTAGAGGCCACAATTTTTATTCAATCTTCATCAAACTTGGTCAGAATGTTTGTCTGCATGAAATCTTGGATGAGTTCATTATTGGGTCACCTGGGGTCAAAAAGTAGGTCACGAGGTCAAATTTTAGGAAAAACTTGTGAACACACTAGAGGCCACATTTATAGGCCAATCTTCACCAAACTTGGTCAGAATGTTTGTCTGCATGAAATCTTGGATGAGTTCGTAACTGGGTCACGTGGGGTCAAAAAGTAGGTCACGAGGTCAAATCTTAGAAAAAGCTTGTGAACACACTAGAGGCCACATTTATAGGCCAATCTTCACCAAACTTGGTCAGAATGTTTGTCTGCATGAAATCTTGGATGAGTTCGTAACTGGGTCACGTGGGGTCAAAAAGTAGGTCACGAGGTCAAATCTTAGAAAAAGCTTGTGAACACACTAGAGGCCACATTTATAGCCCAATCTTCACCAAACTTGGTCAGAATGTTTGTCTGCATGAAATCTTGGATGAGTTCGTAACTGGGTCACGTGGGGTCAAAAAGTAGGTCACTAGGTCAAATCTTAGAAAAAGCTTGTGAACACACTAGAGGCCACATTTATAGCCCAATCTTCACCAATCTTGGTCAGAATGTTTGTCTGCATGAAATCTTGGATGAGTTCGTAACTGGGTCACGTGGGGTCAAAAAGTAGGTCACTAGGTCAAATCTTAGAAAAAGCTTGTGAACACACTAGAGGCCACATTTATAGCCCAATCTTGGTCAGAATGTTTGTCTGCATGAAATCTTGGATGAGTTCGTAACTGGGTCACGTGGGGTCAAAAAGTAGGTCACTAGGTCAAATCTTAGAAAAAGCTTGTGAACACACTAGAGGCCACATTTATAGCCCAATCTTCACCAATCTTGGTCAGAATGTTTGTCTGCATGAAATCTTGGATGAGTTCGTAACTGTGTCACGTGGGGTCAAAAAGTAGGTCACGAGGTCAAATCTTAGAAAAAGCTTGTGAACACACTAGAGGCCACATTTATAGCCCAATCTTCACCAAACTTGGTCAGAATGTTTGTTTGCATGAAATTTCAGATGAGTTCGTAACTGGGTCACGTGGGGTCAAAAAGTAGGTCACAAGGTCAAATCTTAGAAAAAGCTTGTGAAAACACTTAAGAGGCTACATTGATGGCCCAGTCTTCACCAAACTTGACCATCATGTTTGCCCGTATGAAATCTTACATATGTTTTGAAGTGAGTCATGTAGATTCAGTAAGTTACTTGTTAAAATTCTAGAAAATGTTATTAACCCAGTGGCCACACTAATGGTCCAATCTTCACCAAAGATTTCTAAAGTAAATAACTCTTAATTACTTAATGCCAGATTTGAGCCTACATAAAGCCTGTGTCATCAGGTGAGCGATTAAGGGCCATCATGGCCCTCTTGTTTATTTTATTTATGGACCATCTGAAAAGCACTTGCCCAAAATATATACACATTTTTTCCAATTAGTGGAATAAAAATTTTGACAAAGATTTTGCTACACTTACATAAATTATGTGAATCATTTAAGATGTTGTTTGTGTACTGTAAATGACCCAAGTACTAATTAAGGTACATTGTATAATATCTCTGATTTAGTTAAGAATCCTCTGTAATTCTGCATTATACATTCACATAACTAAATCATCATGCTATTCTGTAGATTGAAATATCTACTAAAATAGTGCATTGTGGTTGATGTACTACTTAAGTTAAACATGTTTCTAAAGGTAAAGCTTCCCAGACGTCATATTTTGTCTGAGCAGCCAAATATTTCAGCACCTATTCTGAGACATTTTGGTGGCTGCCTAAAACGTGTATATTGATTAAAGGCAGATGGCAGCAAGGACTTGTATTTTGGAAATAAAAAACCTATTTAACCCTTTATTTACTGGATACACTTTTAGGCTGGAATGTATTGTATGTTTATGGGGTAAATAGTGTTTCTAGCAAGTAAATGGATAATATGGGAAATCATTGCATGCTTGATGAACACCACCCTAGCAGAAGTTGTTTTATCCCACCATTTCTGTATATATCGGTTGATATAACCCGTGTGACAAAGATGAGCTTTATCAACTGATATTCGTGCACATGCTCTAAGCCGGACTATTTTTTTGACGACACGATCAGGACTTTACATAAACGAAACTAATTTATTGTGTAATTATGCTTGTGATCACCCCAAAAATGTCCATAATATAAAGATTGGTTAAACAGAGCAAACGAGGCCATTAAAACGTGTAAGGGGCGAGGTTGAGCATGGTCTCGATCTCTGTCATGCAGGATTGAAAATTTAAGAAGCGGCGTTTTACCGAATTAGCTAACCGGACAGTTCACCGCGACCTTCCAAAGTTCTCTTTAACAATGATATTAGAAAATAACAAACATCAATGCTAAAAGCTTTATTAATCATAATGTACACATTTAAAATTCAAAAAATTGCAAAACTTGCAAAACTCTGAAAACAAAATGTAATATTGTTATAGCCTATAGCATTAGAGAATTTGTTTAAAAAATCAAAATAAACATATTGAGTTCTTACAAAATTGTATTCATGTCTTCAGTTTGTTCATTTGTGTCGTAATTTGTTTGTTCTATCTTTTTTATCAAGATTAATAATCATGGAACATATCATATTTATTTTAGGTTCACAGTGAACAATGAACTGCTGCACCCAGATATTTCTGAATGGTGAGTAAATAATTTTACCCATGTTACAGGCCATTTGAAATTGGTAAAAAGAATTTCCAATGCGAATAAATGACAAGGTCCTATGGGTATTGCAACGTGTATCAAAATTTTGAAAGCCTAAGACAAAGGCATTTATGCAACAGTCAAATTTTAAAGTTACTAAAAAGAAATATACTGACACATGTCATTACATACAGCAGCAAACCCAACAGTTGCCGCCTTGGAATGATCAGCTGGCAAAAGGGCTGACCTTCCTCGATTTTTTTTAATTTATTTATTTTTTTTAAATATTTTTTTTTTATTAGTCTTGACCTTTACCAATTATGTCATTCATATAAGAAAACTTATGACACTTGATTGAAAGTAGTTCTTTTTTAAATATAAGCATCTGAACAAACTTTGATATTTCATTCTGTCATAATTTCATACTTGTAAATAAGAAATCAGCTTATAGAGTTTTTGAATTTACAAAACATATATGGTCAAAACATAAAAAATAATAAATGCTAAAATTTGCATACATGTATGTATTTTTTCACGACATTGTAAAAAGCTTTACATTGTTTATTATATAATGCATTAAAAATTACATAATACTAGTTGCAGATCAAAATCAACTGTAATAAAAAATCTAATCTTGAACTGTTATTTCAGTTAAAAGGTGAATCCCATCCTTAAACTACGGTTTAAGTACTCATATTTGAATAAAATTTAAAATACCAAAAGATTATCTCCCCATTAGTCATGTGATTCTCTCCCCTTTAGTCGGGTGTTCAAGTCGGACCTTGAACTTGAGGTTCTACGGTACACAAACCGTATCAGCAGTGATGCCCACAAGTATGTGATGAAGAACGTCCGACCTGGCATGTATGAGTATCAGCTGGAGAGGTGAGTAAAAAAACAAATGCATTTAATAAATGGACATATAGAGAATATATGCTTCAGCTATTTAAACTCATTGGAACATAAAATGTGACCTTATCTGGCTTCATACTGTGATCACAGTGGGAGTTAATGGCTTGCGGGAAGGAAGAAGTGGTGGGGCGGGTCTAGCCAGTTGGACACACCTTCAGGCTGCACTGATATCAGGAAAGGGGTGGGAATTAGAGGATTACAGACCAGTGGCTGTGCAGTAAGCCATAAACAACAAGAGGGACTGTTTTATGACTTCTTCCCATACGACACCTCTATGAATGATAAACTAATCAAGTTTCCAGCTGTGATCACAGCATTGGGTCATCTCTTTGGGAAGGCAGTGGGAGGTAGACGGAGGTAGGGGGAGGGCTCATTTTAAATGCCTTTAGGGTCATTAGGTAAGTACATGCAGTAAACATTGTCACATTTCTACAGATAGGACTTGGTATCTTTTGAAACTTATGTATACATTCCATTTTCATTACAGAGCATGAATTTATTAATTCACTTTTTCATCTTAAAGAACAACATTTAAGTAACATTTAGTAAACAGAGGTCGTAATTGCTGTGGTAGTGCAACCATGAAAGGTTCAGTGTCTGTAACCTTGTAACCTAGGCAGAGAAATACCAATGTCCTAAACAATTGTGGTGATAGTTGCAGCTTTTAGGCTGACTAAAAATTTGTATGCTTTCATAACTGAGGTATCTATTTATCATAAACATATAAATAACCAGCCCTGGATTTATAGCACAGTTCATAGTGTGAGCCTTGTGGATATTTATAATATATGAAATAATGAAACTGAAGTATTTTTAACACCATTACTTTTTAAGATCCTCGTGACTCTGGAGGTTACTTAGAGGAAGAGATTAAGGATGTTTTTCATGTCTTGCAATCTGAGCTATTACACCTTTCATATTTAAATCTTTCTGAAAAATTGACCCGCAAAAATAAACAACAAGGCAAGGGTTTTGTTGAATATATATTAAAAATTCTCAAGCACAACCAAAAACAATTACTTAAGTGGTTAAGATACATTGCCTATGATTATCTTTAACTGTATGTCCAAAACTGGTCTACTTAATATATACATAGACTGGGGATATAATACTGGGCATGGATCATGTCAGTTGCTTATGGCATGCTCTTGAAATTAATTGAGTACTATATCTTATTTCAAATGCACCTAGTCTTGAGATGACTTGGAGATTGGAAGTATAACACACAAAAGTCTTACAAGCATTAAATACAAAGTATTTTCAGTATCAATAGATGTCATTAAAGATACATTGCTTGACCCACTTAAAGATACATTGCTTTACTCACTTAGTCTTTTCTAAAAGAAATGTAAAACATATTATTTTTGTAAAGTCATCTTTCTGACATCATGCAGTGTATCAGTGGTTTTACTCAGATGTTTGTTTGAGATCTGCCCCAACCAGTTATAGCTAAACATAATATTGACTACAATTGTTTTGGTGCAAATTAGTGCATTTAACATTTAAGGCAATAAGTAATTTGAATGAAAATTGACACAAATAAGTCAGATAGAAGCATTATCATTTTTGTTTGTTTTCTGTACAGTCTTTTTCAGGGGTATTGCCAGTTTAATGGAGGTGCTAGGATGTTGTCATACACCTGCGTTTGTGGCAGGTATGGACCATGAACACTCATATATGTTTATAACATAATAGTTACTCAAGTATTCTCTTCTCCAGTTTGTTTCAGGGGTATTGCCAATTTAATGGAGGAGCTCGCCTGCTGTCATACACTTGTATCTGTGGCAGGTAGGCACTCTGATGAATTGACCCTTTATTACATGCCTGAACATATTCAAATATTAAAAAATGATTCCTGATTCCACATAACATATAGCTCCATCTCCATCTTTTGTCCTGCAGCCAATAGACTGCTGGTGTTTATAAGACAGTTTCATCAAAAGCCTTGGAGCCATGGTGTGGTTTCATAAAAAAGCCTTGGAACCATGGTGTGGATTTATCAAAAACGTTGGAATCATGGTTTGGTTTCATCAAAAGCCTTGGAACCATGGTGTGGTTTTATCAAAAGCCTTGGAACCATGGTGTGGTTTCATCAAAAACATTGGAACCATGGCGTGGTTTCATCAAAAGCCTTGGAGCCATGGTGTGGTTTCATAAAAAGCCTTGGAACCATGGTGTGGTTTCATAAAAAGCCTTGGAATCATGGTGTGGTTTCATCAAAAGCCTTGGAACCATGGTGTGGTTTTATCAAAAGCCTTGGAACCATGGTGTGGTTTCATCAAAAACATTGGAACCATGGTGTGGTTTCATTAAAAGCCTTGGAACCATGGTTTGGTTTCACTTAAAGTCTTGGAACCATGGTGTGGTTCATCAAAAGCCTTGGAACCATGGTGTGGTTTCATCAAAAGCCTTGGAACCATGGTGTGGTTCCATCAAAAGCCTTGGAACCCTGGTGTGGTTTCATTAAAAGCCTTGGAACCATGGTTTGGTTTCACTTAAAGTCTTGGAACCATGGTGTGGTTCATCAAAAGCCTTGGAACCATCATGTGGTTTCATCAAAAGCCTTGGAATCATAGTGTGGTTGGAACCCTGGTGTTGTTTCATCAAAAGTATTGGAACCCTGGTGTGGTTTCATCAAAAGTCTTGGAACCATGGTGTGGTTTTGTCAAAAGCCTTGGAACCATGGTGTGGTTTCATCAAAAGTCCAAGGATCTGTTTGTAGCCATTTTTGTCTAGTCTTAGAAACAGTTAATGACATAAACAATAATATATTGTTGAGCTCGGTTAAGCGCTCATAATTGGCCTGCTGGCAAAATAACTTCAGGGCCTTCAGGCCTAAAGGATGTTATGTTTGACTAGGGCCTGTTAACAGCACTCTATATTTATAATTATTGTTAATAATACATATTGTTGTATTAAAAAGTTACCTTGCTGTCAGAAAACAGTATTTTAGTTTAAATGTTTCTAAGATGGCTGATTTGAAATAATGTCTTGATTGGGAAAAAGATTCTAAAGATTTAAAGGATTTAAATTTTCTTGTGCTGAATAATGATGCCACATTTAGCCACATTTAGTTGTTGACATAGCATTGTTTTGTTCACTGGGTCTGTTATCAATAATTGGCCTTGTTGATTGGACTGGAAAATATATATCGGTGTATGTGCGGCCATATCAGCCCATAATCATGACCATTTTATTACTATTTATAGTGACATTAACAGCATATTTATTGTCATAATTGTCTTTTTTTTTCTCTCAGTGGTGACAATGGCTCAGTGCTGCACTATGGTCATGCTGGTGCCCCTAACAGCAAGCAGCTTCAGGATGGAGATATGTGGTAAGTGTATAGTGTAGACATATTTAAACCTTTACTTGCTGGAAACACCTTTCGCCTCTCACCGTGTGGTGCCAAGCCCTGTTCTGGGCAAAGGAATTAGTGTGGAAAGGTCTTCCAGCTGACCTACATTTGTCTGGAGTCTTTCTCCACCAAATAGCTGGATGTCACTATAATGATCATGATTGGTTGCAGGTACATGTATGTTTTGAAATTAAAAAAAGAAAACACCATTCACCCCATTAACATAAAATATATCCCACCTTAATGGTGTTTCCAACAAGTTATGGGTTAATCATTTACATAAAGTAAAATTTTATTTAGCAATGCATCTCTTAAATTTTAACAAAATCCTTAATTAGACCTAATTAGAACTAGCAATAAAGTGTTGTGAGGAAAAAGCATGTGTTAGATCATTGAACTCTGGAATAATAGTACTAGAAACAATTGTCTACTCTTAACTTGATAGTTGTTGTTCCCAGACTTGTAAGTGTAAGATAAATGTGACTGGGTTGTGGTGTCACATGTGGAAACTTTAAACAATGTATAAGAGAGATGGGATGGGAAGGGAAGAAAAGATATAGATGGGTGATTTAAAGATATTTGACCCTTTGATGGCAGTAAACACCTTTCTGGTGGAGTAGGTATTATATTAATATGGTGAATAGAATATTCCAGAAAGAAAAAGATAAACTGAACTTGTAACTTTCAGATTAATATTCTTATTCTGCTTCTGTTTAAATGCCACACATTCTTACTTATTTGTTAATCACAACATGTAAACTAGATGTAATAAGATTTATTGCTAGAACGAGAGCTGGCTAGTATAGATCTGCACTATTTGGCCAGGCATGTTTCCATCCTTTATGTTTTCCAGCCTACTGGACATGGGTGGCGAGTACTATTGCTATGCCTCTGATATCACCTGTTCCTATCCCTGTAATGGCAAGTTCACTGAGAAACAGAAGGGCATCTACAATGCTGTCTACAAGGCCAGTAAAGCGGTGATGGAAGCCATGAAACCAGGTAAATGATGTTTTAAGCTCTTCTTTAAGAAAAAAAGGGTAGATTGGTCAGAATCCTCTTGTCGCAATTGGTTAACATTTTTGTTCAGGTTCACAACAGCCAAAGATATTTATTTTACTTTTTTGTTTTCAAAAGTGAAACCAATATTAAATGTGCAGGTAATCCTAAAATTATTTTTTGCACATTTCTTCTTCTTTCTTTTACATCCTGTTTTTCCACATGTGCGGGGTAAGACGGCTATACCAAGTTTACCTGTTCTAAGTTTCTTCTGAACAGAGACTGACAACTTTCACTTATGCTAATTTTTCTCCTTTGTATTTTCATTATAATTATACAGCTTTGATAAAGTAAAGCATGCTGTCTATGGCGAGCATTTGTATGCGACAGGGTTCTTGTTTATATCTTTTTTGTTCTTAAATATTACTGATACCACCAGGGTATATGTAAGGGTAGTTATACTTAGAGATTTAAAATTTATTTGTTACCTGTAAAGACGACCTAGAGTCACCACATCAGTCTTTTTTGTGATACTGTTTGCTATTATGCCCCACCTCTTGAAGAATTGTTAAGGAGCATATAGAGTTAGCCTTATACATACAACTGTATGTTGGAGCATGTCTCCATATATTTTCCATTTCCAATCAACAATTTATTGAATTAAGTCATAGTTTATTTATAAGTGTATGATATCAAAGTATAGGCCAAGTTTGATTACGATTACTATCTGCTTGATATAAGCAGAGTTAATGGCTCTTTCTTGAGATATTTTATCCTTGCCATCTGGGCACTTTACTATTGTTTGGTTCTGTTAGTAGTCTCATTAGGCCTTTCATAGGAACATGATTTAAGTAAACTTCCTTGATTTCAAGTTATAGAAAAGGTAATGATTATTATAGACTGCATTAAGTACACTGAATGTAATCATTATAATATAAAGACTACAATCCTGCTAATAAAATTGCTAATATTTTCTGTCTTATGAAAACTGTCTTTTCAAAACCACAGTGTTGTGTAGAATACAAATGAATTTATAAAAAAGTATAAGTTAAAAACAAAGAAAATAAGAAAAAAGAATTAACTCTGCTTTTGTAGCATAACAATGCCACATCCATTATCGCCAAAAGCCTGGAAGTCGTGTATTAAGGACATTAGATTGATATTTCTAAAATAAGTATTTTCAAATAAAGGTTTTCATTAGGTTATATAGATTTAAATACTACAAGGACTATATTGTATTTGTGTATTTCAGGTGTATCGTGGGTGGACATGCACAAGCTGGCTGACCGTGTTCACTTGGAAGAACTGAAGAAGCTTGGACTGGTTCAGGGAGATGTGGATGAGATGATGAAAGTTAGACTGGGTGCCATCTTTATGCCTCACGGTCTTGGCCACTTCATGGGCATTGACACACACGATGTCGGCGGTTATCCAGAGGTATGTTACTGACGTTGTTTGTTCGGACTAGTCCAGGGTTATATGGGGGAGATTTATTTTATCATGTACCCCAAAGGGCAAGCATGGTGTTGCAGCTTTGTCCATCTGTATGTCCACTCGTTCATTCATCTGTCCATCATAATTTTGTCTGGAGCAAATAAGAAAAACTGTTAAGAGATGTCAACATAAAACTCCAAAGGCAGAAAGATCTTAATGAGGAAATTCTCAATAGACAAGAACCACAACTCTCTTTTGCATATTTTAGGTATTATAGCCCTTGGTTATTTTTGAAAACTGTAAGTGTAAGCAACATAAAACTTCATAGATAGATTGAGCTCAATGAAGAGAAGTGCGTTTACAAAACCATTACTCTTTTTTTTTGCATAATTTAGGAGTTATTGGAGCATCTGCTCCAGGTATGAGAGGCTCCAGGTTCGATCCTGGGCCACCACATACAAAAGTAATTAAAAATGGTAGTGGTATAGCTCCCTTGCTAACGTCAAAGCAAATTTAAGGGTAGTTCCACGACCGGTTGGCCCAGAAATACTGTTTGTGGGATGATAAACCCAAACATAATCAGACTTCATTATTTCACTGACATACTTTTGAAGGTGTGTCCTGCATGCCAGTTAGAAGTACAAAACTCAAGGTCAAGCTCAGATTTATGGTTACTGCATTTTACTGACCATATGTCAATTTCACTGACATTTCTTGTTTCTATAAGAATGTAATTTGGCTTAGAGATTTTAAATTTTTCTGGGCCGACAGGGCATCAACAAAAGTGACAGTTTTTTGTGAAGATTTTATTGTGCATTTTCCTACTCTTTGAAATATCATGCAGGGCACGGAGCGTATCCAGGAGGCCGGCCTGCGTTCACTGAGGACTGTTCGAACCCTGGAAGCCAGGATGGTGCTCACCATAGAACCGGGCATCTACTTCATTGATGTGGTATGTACAGGGTACTGAAGAACAGTTAATCTGTATACCCCAGCCTTGACAATAATGATGATGATCATGATGTTCATGATGATGATAATGAAAAAGATAATATTGCTAAACATTATATTTATAATGATAACTATATTTTCTGAGTCCACCCAGTTTTCTTAACAAGTTTACCCCCCATTGATTTCATTCTGCTTATCATACCAGGAGATTTATTAACAAAATTTATGCACTTTGCACTAATGGTTATAAAAATTTCTTTTAAGTCACCAAATAATTTACCTAATATATTGCTGTGATAAAAAGGCAATTTGCATATATTTCACAAGTCCCTTTGTTCTTAATTTACTGTACTTTGTTTTGTTTACCCATTTCCCTTAGCAAAGGTTATCCATTGGCACATTTCTACTTATTACTTTGTTTGCATTTGGTGAGTCTTCATTCATCTGTAAACTTACCAATACATTGTACTTTGATTAAGTCATTAAAAATGATAGTGGTATAGCTCCCTTGCTAATGCTCAAGCAAATATAAGGGTAGTTTCACAACTGGCTGGCCTGATGTCAGGATAATATGACTGGTTGTTGTAGTATGCTAGGGGAAAGGAATGCTATACACAGTGAAGGAAGCATTGTTTCTGCTTCAAGTGGACTCTGTCTCCAGATAACTGAAATACTGTTGGTGGGGCAATAAACCAAAAAAAAACAACAAAAAAACTTATCTGGCAGAAACAACAGCTTGATCTTATACTGCTTCTTTTATTAAAATTATCACATCAAAACAACTGTACCTACAGTGCATAGTTTGGAGAGCTGTTGGATTTAGCCTAAGAAAATGCCTTGTTGTTCTATGCACAGCCATTGGTTAATTTACTTGTATGATATACAGTTGAACTTCGGTTATTCAAAGTCATTGGGACCGATGATTTACTTCGAACAATGCATGGGTTGGAATGATCCAAAGTGCCTTTACTTACTAAATGTTTCAACTAGGAGCACAGCATTTTGAATAACCTCATTCTCTGTGGTAGTGTTGAAGGAGCAATGTCTATACGATAATACTTTAAACATTGAAACATAAGAAAAGTTAATTATTGGAAATCAAATGCATAATACATTGTGCAAAAAAACAACAAATCAAAATGTATGAATGCATGTATGTTTGTTTGCATTAAGCGTTGTCGAATAGACGTGAACATGTTATCATCATCGATACACTGTAGCATACATTACATAATGGTTACAAGTACAAAGTATTAAATCTCATAGTAATAAATTGTAGCTGATCTGGGTATCCCCCAATATCTGGATCCTTGTCCAGATTGCTCAGTTAAGATTTCACCCATTATGCTTGCCATTTCTCAATTGAGATGACGGTTATACCGGTCAGCATTTATACCTACCCACCCTGACAGTTTGCAATATTTCTGTGAGATGTTGTTAAATACAAGCCAATCTTAAAATAAATTGTCACTCTGCTAAATTGATTATATATCAACTGATTGTCAAACTGATCAACACGTCATATCCTTAATTGATTATATATCATAACTGATTGTCAAACTGATCAACACATCATATCCTTACTTGATTATATATCATAACTGATTGTCAAACTGATCAACACGTCATATCCTTACTTGATTATATATCATAACTGATTGTCCAACTGATCAACACGTCATATCCTTACTTGATTATATATCATAACTGATTGTCAAACTGATCAACACATCATATCCTTACTTGATTATATATCATAACTGATTGTCAAACTGATCAACACATCATATCCTTACTTGATTATATATCATAACTGATTGTCAAACTGATCAACACATCATATCCTTACTTGATTATATATCATAACTGATTGTCAAACTGATCAACACATCATATCCTTACTTGATTATATATCATAACTGATTGTCAAACTGATCAACACATCATATTCTTACTTGATTATATATCATAACTGATTGTCAAACTGATCAACACGTCATATCCTTACTTGATTATATATCATAACTGATTGTCAAACTGATCAACACGTCATATCCTTACTTGATTATATATCATAACTGATTGTCAAACTGATCAACAAGTCATATCCTTACTTGATTATATATCATAACTGATTGTCAAACTGATCAACACATCATATCCTTACTTGATTATATCATAACTGATTGTCAAACTGATCAACACGTCATATCCTTACATGATTATATATCATAACTGATTGTCAAACTGATCAACACGTCATATCCTTACTTGATTATATATCATAACTGATTGTCAAACTGATCAACACGTCATATCCTTACTTGATTATATATCATAACTGATTGTCAAACTGATCAACACATCATATCCTTACTTGATTATATCATAACTGATTGTCAAACAGATCAACACGTCATATCCTTACATGATTATATATCATAACTGATTGTCAAACTGATCAACACGTCATATCCTTACTTGATTATATATCATAACTGATTGTCAAACTGATCAACAAGTCATATCCTTACTTGATTATATATCATAACTGATTGTCAAACTGATCAACACGTCATATCCTTACTTGATTATACATCATAACTGATTGTCAAACTGATCAACACGTCATATCCTTACTTGATTATATATCATAACTGATTGTCAAACTGATCAACACGTCATATCCTTACTTGATTACATATCATAACTGATTGTCAAACTGATCAACACGTCATATCCTTACTTGATTATATATCATAAATGATTGTCCAACTGATCAACACATCATATCCTTACTTGATTATATATCATAACTGATTGTCAAACTGATCAACAAGTCATATCCTTACTTGATTATATATCATAACTGATTGTCAAACTGATCAACACGTCATATCCTTACTTGATTATACATCATAACTGATTGTCAAACTGATCAACACGTCATATCCTTACTTGATTATATATCATAACTGATTGTCAAACTGATCAACACGTCATATCCTTACTTGATTACATATCATAACTGATTGTCAAACTGATCAACACATCATATCCTTACTTGATTATATATCATAACTGATTGTCAAACTGATCAACAAGTCATATCCTTACTTGATTATATATCATAACTGATTGTCAAACTGATCAACACGTCATATCCTTACTTGATTATACATCATAACTGATTGTCAAACTGATCAACACGTCATATCCTTACTTGATTATATATCATAACTGATTGTCAAACTGATCAACACGTCATATCCTTACTTGATTATACATCATAACTGATTGTCAAACTGATCAACATGTCACATCCTTACTTGATTATACATCATAACTGATTGTCAAACTGATCAACACGTCATATCCTTACTTGATTATACATCATAACTGATTGTCAAACTGATCAACACGT
This sequence comes from Sinonovacula constricta, assembly GCA_007844125.1. Taxonomy (NCBI): domain Eukaryota; kingdom Metazoa; phylum Mollusca; class Bivalvia; order Cardiida; family Solecurtidae; genus Sinonovacula; species Sinonovacula constricta. The sequence goes on from CM017565.1 coordinate 23,818,984, forward strand.
CATATCCTTACTTGATTATATATCAACTGATTGTCAAACTGATCAATACGTCATATCCTTACTTGATTATATATCATAACTGATTGTCAAACTGATCAACACGTCATATCCTTACTTGATTATATATCATAACTGATTGTCAAACGGATCAACACGTTATATCCAATTAACAACTTCAACCAACCAATAAATGAAACCAAACAACTAAGTAACTGGAGTAACATCCCTTTGCAGTTTGACTGATGACAATACACAACGGTCAACCAGTAATCAAGCTTTGTATAAGATGTATGAAGATAGCATTAAAACTGTACATTGGGGACCAAAATTGACCTCAAATAATGCAGAAAATTTGATTAATGAGAATGAATACTCAGATGTTTTTACATTAAATCATATAGGGAAAAGATGTGATTGGGCAATGACCATGAATAATGCCTTGGCTTCGGTAACAACCCAAGCTTGAATAACCGAGGTTGGAACTCTCTCCTAAAATCCTTACATCATAAACATTCCTGTAGTGTGATAAAACTGATGATGCTATGACTTTTAGTAAAACATTTTAAAATCATTTTTTTTAAACTTACTTAATGATGATTCTACTTAATCTTGAATTCTCAGCCCTTTGGCCTTTATCAAGAGAAATTCAAATGCTCAATAAAATGGTAATTGAAAGGCGGAGCATTTTTATTGAATGCTAAAGGGAACAGAACCATAAAAAGCAAACAACACACGTGTAAAATTCTCCCAATAAATACTAGAGGGCAGAAATTTCCTGAGTGATAATTATCTAGTTAAATGCATATACATGTAGTGCCTTTTAGGAACAATTGTCTGTATTTTTTTAAGACATGAAGTTTGTTAATTTTTGTATGAGTTATTAATACTAAAATTTTCAAATATGATATGACCTTTTTCTAGCTCTTGGATCAAGCTCTTGCCAACCCAGACCAGGCCAGATTTCTGTGTCGTGATGCCATTGAACAGTACAGAGGGTTTGGAGGGGTAAGTAAGCTGAGTAAGGCTGCAAATGTTTAATGCTGGTGTGCAAATATAAATGCTTTTAATTTAATAAATTTACCAATTTGAGAAATATTATTTTAATTTACACAAATGGATGTTGTTGTTATTAAGACTTTGTAGATACATGTAATTACATTTGGATATCAATGTCTTTGTAGTTACAAATCTTTCTTGATCATTATACCTCATCATCATTCTTATAATTAACATTACCCTCAGTATTATTAACATCACCCCCATTTACATCCTTACAGTAAACATCACCATCATCACCATTCTTAGCATTAACATCACAATTATCCTTATCATTAATTAGCATCACCATCACCTTCATCATTAATTAACATCATCCTCACCAACATCTTAATAATTAAAATCACCCTCACCAACATCCTTTTTATTAACATCATCATTCATCAACATCTTTATCATTAACATCATCATCACCAACAACATCCTTATCACAAACATCACCATTGTCATATCCTTATCATTAACATCATCAACATTCATATCATTAACATCATCAACATTATCTGTTTTGTCATTTCCACTACCAATACTATGAGAAGGGAGATTTTCTATCACTCTCCATATGCAAAATTAATATTCAACAAACCTTAGCCACATTTTCGATGCAGTATTATTATTCATGAAGATTTCTTTTAAAATTTATTGAAATATATAAATAGCTCCGTCGACAGGACATGTTAAGTAAATAACTTGGATTATGTTTTTTATGTGATATCAATATTGATGTGGACCTCATTGTTTATGGTGTATGCAAAAATGTTAGCCTAAATTTACATGTCATACATATTCAAGATCTCATTAGGAATGGTGTATATCCTTTCTAAGATTTCCTGGGATAGGGAAATTGTTTACATGTTTCTTGTTAGTTTGGTCAGAAGCAAATTGAAAGAGATGCATTTTGGATGTGATTAAAAATTGTATTAATTAGTTGAAATGTCTCTCAGCTGATTAGCAATGTTGATGCACTCTTGATTGTTTTGTTAGTTTGCTGTAACATTATCTTCTTTATCTTAGTGATAGAGTCACTGACTTGTAACTCCTGACTGCTTAGACTCTCACTGCATGGGTTCAAATCCAAGTCGGGCAAAGGACTTAATGTGTGAAGGTCTTACAGCAAACCTGCACTGTGCCAGTGGTTCTGCACAGGCATATTTGTGGTGGTCTTTCTCTATCAAAATAGCTGGATGTCGTTAAGATGATCATAATTGGGCTGCAATTCTTTACTTACAGGTGCGTATTGAGGATGACGTTGCTGTTACTGCAGATGGAATGGAATGTTTGACAGTGGTGCCACGAACCGTCGAAGAGATTGAGGCCATCATTGCAGAGGGGCGCCAGGGGCAACAGGTGCCTCTCCCACAGGATGGGCCGAAAGTTGCAGTCTAATTTCTGAGGTCAAGGTCATTTAAGACAGGTCATCAAATGCATTTTTGCTCGATGAAAGTCCTAAACTTGGTGCAAACATTTGAACATTTAAAGCCATCTTGTATATTTCTGTGCAGTGTTTTGGAAAAAGGTATAGTTAAACCTTTTAAAGTTATGAAGTGCATTTTTTTTTTTCAACAGTAAACGGGTAGAGCAATTTTGCAAGATTTTTAAATGTTTAACTTACAGAGGAAGTATTGATCAAAGTGTTAATTATGTTTGATATAGGAAAATAAAAAACTTTTGACTTGATTGAAAATTCTTATTTTTTTAAAACAAGAGGAGTGCTTAATTAAGAAGAAACTGTTAAAATGTGCTTTTTGATACTGAAAGGAAAAGAACACTAGTATTATTTATTTTGTATATTGTTATTTATATAATTAAGATTTTGTTCTGAGGGCAACCTATAAAAAGGTGGATAATGAAAATATTGATAAATATGAAACTGATACATATGGTTTAGGGATCACTTATTTTAGGTAAAGTTTGGATGTAAAAAAACTTGTACTTTTTATTTTATTATCATATTTCTTTTTCTTATAATCATCAATCAGATCAGAACTGGTGAATGAAAATCCTGTCTCCTGAGTCCTGTTATATAGGACGTGCCCTGTGCAATGCCATAACCTGTAAACATTAAAGCCACTTGGTCAGTTTAGTACGACACATAGAACTACACAATGAGCATTTTATTTATTTTAATTGTGGTACAATTAAGCCAATTCGTGTTAAAATTATTATTGATGTATATTCCAGTATAGACACTTTTGACATAAATGTTGTTAAGCTTTAAGAATAGTTAAAAACCAGTGTAATGCATTTGCTTCTCACAAACTGAGGACAAGCTTTTGATTGATAAGTTCACATGCAATCTACTTATCAGAGTAAATATATTTGAATTTATTATGGCTCAACAAAGTTTTTTTGTTATTTTTTTTTTAAATTAAAAAATGCAAATTTGACCCAGTGAGGCTAAGTCATATATGAATACTGTAAAAAAAAAATCATTTTTTTTGTTACTTTTTTTTCCATAAACTAAAGTGTGCTCTAATGTTATTAGGCACTGATATTTTTGGTGTTTAAACCTATTTGATTTCATGTTGGCATTTGTTCACAGTTCACTATATACACGTATATAATAAAATATATTCTGCTACATCTGCTTGGTTATACTTTTTTAGCATTTTATTCAGATGAAAGCAATTGACATAACAGCTGATAATACTGTGTCTACAAAGTCATGTGACTTAGGACCTTGCTGACTTCTATCACGAACAGCAAAAATACAGGTAGACCTTGAGGGTGGTATCCAACAATTTACCTATATCAAATGCATGTAACAAGATTTTTTCACGGTTTCTGAAAATCTTAAGTAGAACACATTGTGAAAAGATCACTGCAGATGTTCATTCTTTCCAAATCTATGAACAAGCAATATTTTCTGCTAAAAATAAATACTTCAAATCAGACTACCCGGATGACGATATTGGGCAGTCAGATAACTAAGTTGTCTGCCCTTGAGTACTCTCCGAATGCGCATGCGCATTAAAACTTCCGGGGTATAAGTAGAAATTTTATCAGCGTGTATAACACACACATCGAGTGACATGGAAAGTTAATTAAAGAAACAAAACCAAAATGGAAATCGCCGAAATATTGCTGAATATTTAAAGGTGTTTATAGCGGAAAGGTGGTCGAAAACAGAACTGTTTCATGGCATCGATTTCCTCAAAACAAGCGACTGTGACGCATTTCGATGGTATTTTAACACTTCGCCCTCCCTCAACTGGTAACAGTTCGCCCTTGATTGGTAACAGCTTGCCCTAGAAAGGTAACAGTTCGCCCTTACTTTATAACATGTCGCCTTCGGATATAATTGTATACATCAAGAAAAAAAGTAAATTGGTTAATTTATTTATAACCATTCACATTGTATTTGTTTTCTTCGTCTTTATATACATTATACGCTCTTCTGATATAAGTGTATACGCCAATCTTCGCCCTTAAAAATCTTTAAGAAATTAAGTAAAAAGAATGTAAACTTATTATTTTTTTTATTATTATTTTGACACCATTTACATTAAATGTATGCTTCTTTTGTCTCCTTATTCTTTATTATTATTAACAATGTATTATTAGCATCGTAAATTATTATATTTTTATTTTTCATATTTTAAAATTGTTTTTACCAAAGAAAAAATTCTGATCCTCCCAGTACAATATGTGAGCTGTCACTGTTCCTTGATTTAAATGCAATGTTGCGACCTAAAATAAGATCATTATACTGTGTACGTGGTTTATTTATTTCATAATTTATATTTAAATAAAATTTCGCTGTTGCAAGGATTTTAATGTTACTAAGTTGCATACATATTTTGTTGCAAATACTTTAATAAGGTTGTCATACTCAAGATGACTTGAGTACGCAGTTATCTTATAATTGCACATAAAAGCGTGAACGTTAATTGGTGTTTGCCTACAGACATTATTGTGATGATACCATTAGCACTAATCTTGATAGATAATTAGTCAGTGTGATCTTGATTAATGTTTACCGACATAGACGTATATAAAAATTAAAATTAATAAATTGGTCAGTGTGTGATATTTAATTGATTTTTGCCTAGTCATTATTATGATGATAGCGTCAGCCCTAATCTTGATTGATAATTAGTCACCATGATTTTAACTGATGCTTGCCGTCATAGACGTATATAAGTGCTTGCAATTAATAGACTAGTCAGTGATTCAATCTCGCAACGTACGCAATACAGTATGAAGAAGTCGACTAAGACAGCAACCAACTAATTGTATTTGTATGCATATCTTATAAAATATTATATATATTATACACTATATAACAAATTAAATCAATTATAAACTTTACTTGACACCATTTTCCCCCTTCATTTAACGCGTGGAAATGGTACACTTATATACGAAGTACTCATAATGCATATGAAGCCGATGAAAACAAATACAAATTGATGTGAATTGTGTCGAAATAATTATAAATAAGTTAACAAGTATACACTTTTGCTTGACGTATACACTTATATATGACGGCGACATGTTACTGATCAAGGGTGAACTGTTACCGATCAAGGGCGATCTGTTACCAGTTAAGGGAGGGTGAAGTGGTGTTACTAATTCTTCTCGAGTTGGTCTCTCCTTTTCAATTCATAATTGCCAGTAATATCTAGCTTGTAAACGCCGATAATTCGCTCGATTAGCTGATATTCCACTCAGGATCCAGCCAAACGACGATTCGCCAGGTCCTTCTTTAAATCTGTTAGCTTGAAATGGTCTAATTCTTAGTTGTTTACACAAGCTTTGTCCGTGTCTGCCATCTTTTTTTCTTTACTTAGTCCCCAGAGGCTCAGCGACGAGTAGCCTCCCTTTGAATTTAAGGGAAGTAACCGAGTTATCGGACTGCCCAATGATGAGATCTCAAAAGTTTTCCTAGTTTAAAAATAGCTATCTCTGCAGCATGGCTCAGATAGGAAATACCTGTTCACAATGACGAGTGGGGATTTTTGCTTCACTGTTCACAGATCTAGGGCATCGATGAACAGCATTTTGCAGGACCTTTTCAGGTAACAATGACTGACTTGATAATTTGAGAAAAAAATATTCGGTCCAAACCGTCAGATAACACCTTTAAGTTTTGTGTCATTGCAAATGTCTCCTTGATATTATCGTCAGTAGTTAGACTGGTCTGAAAACATGTGACTGTCGGCTGACACAATTTATTGAGGGATACTTACAGCAGATGGCAGGTTCACAAATGAGTGGCCATTTTAAAATTATTTCACATTTGCTGACTAGCAATGAGAGGTGGTAATTGATACAGAGGGGTATTTACACCAGGCAGCACATGAGCAGAGTTAAAAGTTACTTCAACTTGGTTATGATCAAGTGGGGATGTGCACAGTAACTGGTACTTGCATTTTCCCTTGCATTTTTGATCGTATGAACTTGTTGTGATGTAGGTAAATATTGTAAATAATATTGTGATTTTTCTTTGTTATTTGGATTCTAAATGATAGGCAAATTCAACTTCATTATATAATAAAGAAATATTATCATTCCAAAGTTTCAGTTAGTACCTTTTGCATGAGTTATGTGACATATTCATTAAAGGTGGTATCCAGCAGTTTTGACCACAATTTCTTTTCTCAAAAAACCAAAAAAGTCATTGTTACCTGATAGGTCCTGCAAAATGCTGTTCATTGATGTCCTAGATCTGTGCGAACAGTCAAGCATAAATAACCACTCGTCATTGTGAACTGGTTTTTCCTATCTGAGCCACGCTGCAGAGATAGCTATTTTTAAACTGAGAAAACCATGTGACCACTTACTTTTGAGATCACAATATAAAGTCATCTGGGTAACACGCCCCTACAACGATATCTATTTTTAGCAGAGACCACTATTGAGCTTTTTATACAGTTAAAAAGAATACATATTTACAGTGGGTGTTTTCCGTGATTATGTCTAACAAGCTTAATTATGGGTTTAAAAAAAAATTACACCCAAATTAACCAGAGCAGTGGTACGCTATTATTATATGTATTTGATATAGGCTAACTGTTGGATACCATCTTTATTGTATTTTGACAGAGTTCAGTTACTTTGAAAACTGTCAAGGCTCCAATTGGTTAAGGCCACGTTAACACCGCATTCGCTTAGTTTTCCTCTGAGTTGGAGAGAAACTTTTTAATAAACAAGGGCTGTCACAGAACATTTGCTCAACTGTTGCAGTATTAAAGTATGATGCAAACTTACTAGCACTTGTGCGATTTAACTACTGCTGGAGACCAGTGGCTCATTCTTGGTAGTTCTTATACTTTTTTTTATATAAATTGCCATACTATAATAATTTGTTCACTTTCTGTTTGGTCAATTACCATTTGTGTTCTTTCCACTTGATACAATTATTTAATGGGAAGACATGGTACACAGCATGAGATTGAAACAAAAACAACAAAGTCCATTATGTAGACAATAAAAGTTTAATATTACTACTGAGCTTGATCGCTCATCACTTGTGAAAATATATTCTTGTAAAAGTAAATTAAATAAGGCAAGGGCAAATGGAGAATAATACAGTAAAGCAAAAATGACCTCAAGAGTTACCAAACTTGCCAGTATGACCAAAACATATTTTATGAAAAATTTATCACTCTTAAAATAGTATTAGGAAAAAAAGCATGTTGAACAATTAAATAAAAGGAATGAAAAAATATACATATGAAACAAAAAACAGTAGTTTTTTTTCTATTAAAAGGCCTATTATTTCTCACACAAAAAATGCAAGAAATGTACTGCTGTGTTTTTTTTTTATAGGTTTATCAAAATAAAGAGAAGTAAACAATGTAAATGAAGGGTTACCTTAAAATGAACACCATTACTAGATATTTACATTAATGATATAATGCCATTATACTAAAATGGTTATCTGCAGTAAGTTAATGACAAGTAATATTATTCTTACCCGCGTCAATAAATATAAATGTCAATATATTTCAGAGTAAATGTGTTTGTACACTACTTGCTTACATTGGCTCGGGACCAAAAAAAAAAAATTTAAAAAAATTACAACAATATCTTGTAGAATGCTTGTATGTACAATATCAATTTTACAAATCAAAGTAATTTATCTTGATGTAAAATGTCTAAGAATGCAACTTAACATAAAACCTAAAACAGGATTGCTTTGTAAATCCTATCACATCTCCTTATTGTGTGGAGGGCTTATCACGCTTAGTTCTTTATTTGCCTTGACCCTATTCCACTGGTTTACATTTGAATCCTTTTTATATAAATTTTATAGAGTGCCAATTTGAATTGTTTCATTCCAGAAAACCACTTTCCATATTTTGACCTTAGATGTAAGCAGGGGGCGTGATCTGGTGATTCTTTAGCAAAATGAAGCTTTGTGGTGAAAGGGACCAATTCCTGACCACCATAGGACATATTTTAACATGCTTTAAAATTTAATAAAAGCAATTAGATGTAAAATGACCCAACCTTCAATTATTTTTTTTTAACCACAACATTTAACAGTAAACCTCAACACAAATACTTTATTATTGCTCTTTAGTTTCATGTTTTTTAAAACTTTTCTGGACAATTAATTCTTCATATAATGGCTGACACAAAATTGTATGGTCTTTGGTTAAAGATAGAGCTAAACAAAAAATGCATTGCACACCATCCAGCTTATTGTTTCTGTTCTTCGGGTCTTACATTGCTACTATTTTGGGGATAAGGCCCTACGTTTTCTTCTCTATGTGCTTTCTTGTCAGCTTAAACAAAACCTGCTATTTTACTTTCTATTGTCCCATTACTTCTTTCATGTGCCTTAGGAGCGAAGTGCATTGCCCAAACTTTTCCAAGTTCCCATAAGGAATCACATGATGAATTCATCAAGTTCAAGCAATAGCCAAACTCATTTTTTAATAAAGTTAAATTTTCCCTTCCAATTTTCTCGGTAGTTACATGGGGTATGTAGTAATAAAAGGATTTATCAACTACCTTTGATTTTATCAACTTAAATATGTTTAATGCATCTAAAATTCTATTATAACTTTTATTCATTTACCTCTCAATTTAGGCTTGTTTATACTTCAACAAATGCTCTTATAACTAAAAATGATATGAAAATCAAATTTAGAAGTTAATCACTTATATTACTTTGCTGTGCTTACAATGTAACTATTTTACTTCATACAAACTGTGCACTTTCAGAACAAAGAGACCTTCTTTATTCCCCATGAGGCTGACCTATAAATTAATTCCTGATATGATAGATGTTAATAATCAATATGTACATACACTCTATTGTTATTTAAATAGTGCAGTCCAATGCCACTGAGTAGTAAGTAAAATTTTGTGAAATGCATTTATGTAAAGACTTGGTATTGAGAAAGCTCCACAAGTTTTCGTTTTCTACAATCCCAGGACTATTTTTGATGCATGCACACCTTAGGTTGACAGGCATGGTATCAGAAAAGCTTCTACAATTTTCCTACTAGCATTCCATAAATCTCATTGATGTGCACACTGCACGCGCTGACCTCCAGGCATTTCATCGTCATCATCCTCGTCGTAAGCCTCTCTGCGGTGTCCGCTCTGTTGAGCTTCATTAAACTCCACCATATTGACTTCCTCCACATGCTCTCCTTCAGGGAGTTCAGTCTTCGGTCGTGGAGGGAGAAGCTTCTCGAGTTTCTGATAACAAAATATATTTACATTTTACTTGAAGTGTTTTTAATTTTCCAAGCGTGGCTGTCTAACCTCAATTTTGACCTTATTACATATGCTAACGCAAGGCTAGCCTGAATGAATAGAAGAGCGACTCGCATTGGTAGAAATTCCTTAGCATTATATACCATAGTGTTTCTATTATATTGGGTATATAATATGTAGTTATTAATACAGACATTTAAGTCGTAAACATTTCTAAATCAACTCCCTGCAGTATTAGTGTGTATAGCACATCCTACATTCATTTAAACTTAATCTCTGTCATATGCCATAAAGCAAATTGTTCAATTCTGCACTAAGTTAGTGCTTTTTAAATGTCAGTGTATTACATGAGAAACTTCTGAATTATGAGGCACAGATAGAACGAATAACTGTTGTAATAATGTATAATATTTTGGTGTCTTTGTTCTTACAATTTTATTTTCAATAAAAACATCAACACAATAAAAACATTTTAAGTTAATGCCTCACCAATGCTTTTTTTTAAAGATCTTTCTTTTTTATTTTTGGCTTAAATGTCCCAACGTATTGAATACAATCTTCTTACCTGGTACTATCAAATTATGTTTGGTTAGTTTGTTTTGTTTATTGGGTTTATCGACCCACCAATAGTATTTCAGTTATCTGGAGACTGTGTTCACTGTAAGCAGATATGATGCTGCCTTCACTGTATACAGCATGCTGTGCAGGCACAATTCCACACCACCACATTATTCTGACTTTGGGCCAACCAGTTGTGGAATTACCCTTACATTTGATTGTGAGGGAGTTATACCACTACCATTTTTAACAACTGTTACGTCGCAGCCCAGGTTCAAACCCAGGGCCTCCCATTCCTGGAGCAGATGCTCCAGGAATGGGTTTGTAGCTATATGCTTCTTTATTAAAAAGCTGTAATTAGACATAAGTTTAGATTACAAGAGTTAAATGTAGAAAACACACCAAAACAAGATACTGACGGAGATTTAATTACCTGTATTACATACTTCACCATTATCAACAATATCTATTTTACTGTAAAAATAATTAACATTACAAAGGACAAAATTAATCAAATGATAAATTCTAAGGTGTTCACCTTCAGCTGTTGTGGGGTAGCAAAGTTCTGTGGGGGGAACGTGATCTCAAATTTGACAAACAAATCTCCTTTCTCAAACGGACTTCTGTATCTTGGGAAACCCTCCTCTTTTACCACACGAACCATTCCTGCAAACAACATATTTATAATGTAAAAATGAACCAAAAATTAGAAATATGTGAAGCTTGCCTGCCAGTCATATGATGCTAGTCAATTAACAACAAAGGGCCATAACCTTTACATAAGATGTGTTCTTGTTAATTCTTGTTTTTATGCACAACTTGGTTACAATTAAAATTATGTTCAAACAAAATGAATGGTGCAATGAAAACAAAAACATGTTTATACAATTTCTAATTCACTCATTAAACAGGATGGTACAGTATTTATGCCTAAATATGTGTAAAAAAATGACCAAAGCAAAATCCTGTAAACCTAGGGTTATCTTTACCCACCCAACTAAAATTAAACAGGGTGGGGAAAGACAGCCCTAGGCTTTCTTAATAAGAACCAAGAATTAATGTTAAATGTGCATCTGATTAAAAGAAACAAACATTAATTCTTGGTTCTTACTAATATTAGTACACCTACCAGGTTCAATTATAGCTCCAGGAGGGTTTTTGATCAGCAACTCTCTGCCGTCAAGTTGTTTGAGGGTGAACTCAAAACCACAGAGTGCCTCTGTAAGTCCTATATTGTGTGTACAGAACAGGTTATCCCCCTCCCGTGTAAACAACTCGTGCTCCTTCTGGTGAAGAACTATAATCACATCGCCAGGCTCCTGGTCAGGCTGGAAATGGTTATTTTATCATTATGCAATTTTAAGTAGTTTTCTTTTGTTTGTTGGGTTTATCCACCAACCCACAGCATTTCAGTTATTTAGTGTGGTGTCCAGTTGTAGCAGATATAGTGTTGCCTTCACTGTAAATAGCATGCAGTAACCTACATGATACTACATACAGTCACATTATCCAGACGCTGGGCCAACCAATTTTAGAATGATATTTGCCTGAGCGCTAGCAAAGGAACTAAATCACTACCATTTTTCAAAGACTGATATGTTGCAGCCTGGGATCAAACAGGGGGCCTCCCGTACCAGTGCAAATGCTCAACAAATTGCGCTATCAGGTCTGGTATATTACACTCATTCTAAAATTTTAGCTAAAAGAGCTTTAAAAAATTTGATTACATAATATATACTACCTTCCCTCATCATCATCATGTGTCCACTTAAAGCAGATGTAGCGCTGCCTTCACGGTGTATAGCATGCCATGAACACCTGGCACGATACCACACCCAGTCACATTATCCTGAAACCGGCTAATCAGTCATGGAACTACCCTTATATTTGCTTGAGCGTCAGCAAGGGAGCTATATCACTACCATTTTCAACGACTTTGGTATGTCACAGCCCAGGATCGAAACTGGGGCCTCCCATACCTGGAGCCACCACGCTACCGATTGCGCTACCAGGCCCGGTAAAATATATCTGTCGTTACTTATTGCTCTGTTTATTTAGCCCATTTATTGCTAAATTTGCTAAATTGCTAAACTTTTTCTTAATGCAGACGATATTAACTACATATAAAAGGAAAATAATTATAACAGAAGGCAAGCTAACCATTTGATCACCCTCGCCTCTAAATGGAATCTTTTGATTTTCTTTCATGCCTTTATCTACGTGGACTTCCAGTATTTTTGTTTCACTCTTCACTTTCTTTCCTTTACAGTCCTTACATTTGTCTTTGTCACTCATCGTTTCACCTGAAAATAAAATTTAAACATCATACTGATTTATAGCTTTATTGTGGAACGTAATTGAAACCCTTTTAAATTTCAATACTTAATACTTATTGAACTTGTTGAGAATATTAAATAAAATAAAACCTTAACTGTCTTATTAATAATGTGCACATATAGACCTGACATCATAAAAAGTTAATTCTCAATTTTAGACACTTTAACAGAAAAAAGAAATTTGAAAAACAATAATACAAAAAGATAAGCAGGGAGTTGTTTCAACATGGATCTTGGTCTTTAATTGTAGTGGAATTATCTTTTTTTTTTCATGGAAAAAAAAACAACAACACCCACACAGCTAACTCACCAATTTTGTGGATTTTAAGTAAGACAAAATATGTTTTTGCTTACCTTCTCCATGACATTCTGGACATACAGACTGCATCTGTTGAACCATTCCAGGTCCAATCTGTCGTATTGTGACCTTGACACCACGTCCATTACACACACGACAAGATAATGTGGCACCTGGCTTACCTCCAGCACTGTAACAGAAAAATCCAAATATTACAACCATATTCTATATAAAGCAATTGCTTATCAAGAGTCTTTAATGTATTTATACACTGAAGCCTTTTTTTTTCAGGTCCTTTTTTTCTATTAAAAAATTCATAGCCTTTGTCAATTTTGATGGTTTCAACATTGTCCCATGCAAGCGAATCATCAAAGATATTATACAGGCATACATTCTGACTAGATTTGGTAAAAACCGGATCATTAATGTTGTTTCTATTGTGTTCACAAGGTATTTGTAAGATTTGACCTAGAGACCTACTTTTGGACCCCATGTGTCCCAGTTAAGACATGATCCGAGATTTAATGCAGGCAAACATTCAGGCCAAGTATAGTGATGACTGGGCCAAAAATGTGGCTGCTAGCGTATTCAGAATGTTTTTCCGCGATTTTACCTAGTGACCTAGTTTTTGACCTCATATGACCCAGTTACTACTATTCCAAAATTTTATGCAACATTTTGTCTAAGTCTGGTGAAGATTGGGCCATAAATGTGGCTTTCTTGCATGTTCACAAGTTGTATTTTTCTCTAAAACTTGACCTAGTGACCTCGTTTTACTTTCAAATACAAACTTCCAATATATTGGTGTCTTTCTGAATTTCTGATGATGCCTTCCTGCGTAGGAAACAGGAAGGTTTATACATGCCACTTTTAATAGCAAGCTAACAAAAGTTTCCTATCATACTCATTTTTTGTTCCTTACAGAAACTGATAGCATTGATTCATAAAAATTCACAGTTATGAATACAACTTCATTAACATAAAAACACACTTCAATGATGGGAATACTTAAAAATATCAGTTATAGACATGTTATTTCCTGATCAACATAAACAACAACAAAAATTGGAAAAGACTTACCCTTTACATTTCGCACATATAACTGTTTTGCTCAATTGTAATTTGGATGTTTTTCCGTTGTATAGATCTTCTAGTGACACTCTGAAAAAAAAAAAATGCACAAAAATTACAAGCTTGATGGGAGACTCAAATAGATAAATTTTGAACAAAACAAAAAAAAATGCACAAAAATTATCAAAAAACAGTCTTACTTACACTTCCAGACTTATGCTCATAGAAAGTGATGCTGTGAAATTGCTTTATCTGATTTAATCTTTTGACATGGCTCTAACGTTCGTTCCTAATTGAAAATTAAGTTGTGTCATGAGATCTTTCAGAAAAGTTCCACAAATATATGTTAAGGAGTATAAATAACCCAACTAGGAGAAGTTTTCATAATGTTTATCTTTAACTTACTTGAGAGGGTGATAGGTATCTTCGCCTCTCCGTCGACCTCTCCTCATACCATGACCCCCACCCATGCCGCCGAAACCAAACGGGCCACCTCCCATACCCCCAAAGATTCCTCCAAACAAATCACCAAATATGTCTGCACCCCCAAACCCTGAAACACAGGATAAACATATTCATGGCAGATTCGAAATCATAATAATTATGGCTGGAAAAAGGAAAAAAGAGCAATAAAACAAATACAAATCTTTTCATCATTTTAGGATGGATATATAACCACAGTGACCCCTTAATTGCTTCCCACTACCAGTTTTGGGATACAATGAAAAACGGGTTTATTTAAATAAAAAAAACTTAGTTTTTATTATTTATGAGAAACATTTGAAAATTTTTATCACCTATTAGTCCAAGAATCCCCTAAGTTACTGATATATTCTTTATTTCTTAAACATATATTAGTAATTCTTACAACATCAACATCCAAGGTGTATCTCAACCAGTAACTGACTGGTGTTTTATAGTCGACCCTAACAGACTGATCGACAGCTACACCAAAAAATAACCATACTCTGGGACCCAACCAATCAGAAAGCATGATTCTTGTGCACTTAATCTCCTATACATAGTTTCCATGTGATGTCATCAACACTGATAAGAGAGTTTAAGGCAGCCATCTTTGTGGGCAGAAGCTAATGCAGGTCGAAATTGGGAAATATGTGCTGTATTAAACTCACCACTGTGTATTTATTTTTCAGTCTATTTTACTGAATTTTATATCAAATTAAACAGCTTTTATAAAGAATTTTAAATATCAGAACTATATTTTGATAGTTAAAAAGGTTAAAGAAATACAACTGAAAATGATGCACTGTTCACTTTGTTTTAAGTATAAGCCAATAGTTTTATTTATTTCTGTGTATTCATTCTGTGTGCAATCATCAATTGTAAAAATACTGTATTCCAAAAATATGAATTTTAAGAGCTTTTCAATGGTGTATAGCTTTTTAATTTTCGGACTACAAATGAAGAAATTACAAGAAAATAAAATTTACCCTTCTATACAATTCATATGAAAATCCCTTGAAGTTACCATCAAAGATGGCTGCCAAGATAAGGGATTTTCACTGATGTGGAAACTATCTATTTACATTTGACAACATAAATGAATGGTAACATAGAATATGCCATCAGTCATCTAACATGATTTGATGGTATTTATGCTTGGACTGTATTTATAATAGTTGGAAAAGTTCATGAAAGTGAAGAAAAAAATATTATGTAGTTCATTTCATGACAACAAAGCATACTAATTACCATATGTCACTATTCTAAAGCATTAATCTAAACTCAAAACCTAACAATACACTCCAACAGTTCATTATTTATATGAGTTGATCCCTGGCAGCCAAGGAGCATGGTAAATCTGATTTACTCAATGGTTATAACTGCAAACAAAATATATCTAATTACTTACCACCACCTCCGCCCCCTTCCTTAAGACCCTGTAATCCATATCTGTCATAAACTTCTCTTTTGTCTGGTGTTGACAGAACCTCATAAGCAAAGCTTATCTCTTTGAACTAAAAAATGGACAACAATTTCAAAGTATTTAATCATCAACAGTATAATCCCCAAATCGACTTATTAAAACAATGATGGTCTAAATAAAACTTACTTGTACTCTACATTTAGGGTTTAACATTTCTTAAGAAAAAATAAGAAATTCTGACTGTATTAAATTAAAGCAGATATTATCAAGTTATATCAAGACACTGCCTAGACTTATTTAGAGTATTAGCAACAGCATGAGAACATGACAAATGTTTAGTTGTAAATAGTGATACTGTACTGCCTTACTTGGTGAAGGCCTGTCATAATAGAACACTAAGTTAGTCACATTACCATGACACAAAGTAAAACATCCAGGAAATATGCTTACAAGCGTACCACAGCTTTATCAAGAGATCTAATTTAGTTCTACTTTTTAAGACTTAAAAATGACTGCCGGTCTAAGCCAGACAAACATTCCTTCAAACTCCAAGAAAATCAACAACAGCCTAATGGTATTATCTGAACATGTATTTCGAGCAAGTATTCTATTCAAAATATATTTGTTAAATGCAATCTTTTTGTGTGAGACATGTTATTTCTTCAAATTAATTTCCAATAATTCTACTCTTTTTTTTTTAAAATAACATTCCTAATATTATTACAGGGTTTTACTATTATAGCTGGAATGATTATTATTACATTAAAAAAATACCTTGTTGTGGTCTGCATCAGGATTTTTGTCTGGATGATATTCTTTTGCAAGTTTGTAATATGCCTGGAAAGGAAGTAAAAAAAAATACAAACCATGTCAATGAAGAAAGTTGAGACTTGTAGACACAGAAAGTTAAATGGCAAAGTTGTCCAAAAATTAATATTTCTTTGCTCTTCGTACATAAAACTGTTTGAAAACAAGAAACTATAAAGCATGACTATAAATAAGCTTCAAGTTTTACTCTCTGAAAGTTATATCATTTCTCAAATGAATCATTCATGCAAAAATATGACACACCCAAGACAATGTGACATAATTAACAAGCAAGTTTAATGTTACTTACTTCTCTTGCTGATAAAATAAACATCTAATCAATCATACGCTATACGCTGACCAGACATATAATTGTTTGATAAAACAGTAATAAAAACATGTTATAATGTAAAATCGTAATTTCTCTATGACGTAACATGCGAAAACTCCTTATGTTCGTTAAATTTCAGTAATTAGTCTAAAAGACAAAGAAATATACGGCCAATATAGAGAGTCAATATATTATATAATTTATCTACAAAAGCCAGACAACGCTCAGAAATATCGTAGAATCGAATATTGAGTACGAACTTTCCAGTCTCGGCTTTGTATTGCGATTTTTGTGCGACAAATGACCTTCTATAGAGACGGAAAATAAAACGCTGTGAACGCTTTTTAAAGAAAATGGCCACGTGAAGAGAATGGTTTACCATTTAATCGTTATTATGATATTTTATGTAGCAACTACCTTCTTAATTTCGCTTTCTGTGGCCGTTCTTGTCACGCCAAGGACCTCGTACAATTTGTTGTCAGCCATTTTCTATTCACGCCGTTCCAGAAAATATTCATGACGTCACTCGCCACCTACATGTGCTATATACAGGAGCGACAATCACCAAGTCGACTGTCTGACACGTTTTATGGTTATCTCCCTTATATCACACTGTTGGACCAGTCATTTTTTACTTGGCTTCAATCAGTGCGAAAGAAATTTTATAAAAAAAAACGATACAAACTGTTTAAAACAAACATTCCAATTTAAAATAGACAGTATGAAGTAGGAATGTAATAACTTGACAATTAAAAGCTTGAAGTTAATGTTATAACACAATTATGTTATAAATTGCTTCAATTTAAGCAGATCTATAAGTGTTCAAAGTTTAACTGCATAAATTAATATTATTTCAAAACAGGTCTCCTTTCTAGTGACTATTATAATCATATATAGTCATATAACATTTACTGTATTAAGATTTATAACATATTAGATTCACCATCTCCTTTTATATATAAGGCCTTAAAGGCTTGCGGCCTTTTAGGTTTGCGGCCTTTTTGGTGCGGCCTTTTTGGTACGGGCCTTTCTGGTTTGGGGCCTTTTTTGACCAGTACCATTTTTTACATACTGTCGGTCAATCCCAAAAATACAAACAATTTACACTTATCTTTTGTATTTAAACTAAAGGTGAAGTCCGCTTATATTGACATTTTTATATATATATATATATATATATATATATATATATATATATATATATATATATATATATATATATATATATATATATGTGTGTGTGTGTGTGTGTGTGTGTGTGTGTGTGTGTGTGTGCGGTGTGTGTGTGTGTGTGTGTGTGTGTATTGTAATCGCATTTTTGTTATTTGCAACGTCAAGAGTTGTAAAAAAAAAATTATCCTATGCAAGGGAGGCCACTGTGTGTATTTTATTATCATTTAAACGGTTATTTCCCTTGTTCCATAATACCAAATACCGGATGTTTGTGAAAATCAATACACATCCCAGCTGTCAGAACTACAGAATGGCGGAAGAAGAAAAAGCACCGCTGTTGTCAGCTGAAAATACAGATTCCACCGCACCAAGACACAGAAAAAGACCGGATTTGTTTCCAACTCAACCAGTTAGATCGAATGCAGTGTGTGCAGACGACAGGATATTTGTGAACGCTACATGTTCGACACCTTCAGATGTCGAACCCGACATAATCGTGTGCATTTTTGTAGTAGCTTTTGACACACGTTCGGGTATGTTATGTTAGCTTCATCCGGCATGTCATTTGCTTTAAAATGTGCTTTTTAAAACCTTTATTTCCATTAAAAATAAACAATTGCCAAATCTAATTTTTATTCAACAATTAATCTTGTCACCATATTTTGTTAAAGATGTTAAATATTGGGAGACATATGCAACAGTTAAAGCAGTCCAAAAGTCTAATACAATTAGTGTGTGACAAATAGGGTTGTTGGGGTGGGTCCTTTGTGGACAAAAAGACGTAAGTGAATTTTAGCATAGGCAGACAGTAATACCCACCATAGATTTTTCAGGGCAAGCAATTCTGTCCCATGGATTTTTTTTACTAGGCATACAGAATCCCTCCTATCCAAGTTGTTTCCCCCACAAGCAAGTTCCTCACCTGGATGTTTCCCCCACACTGCAGTTTCCTCCAGGATGTTTCCTCCCCTATATATATACTATATAAAAAGTAGCTGTGAAAGATTAGAAAGGTTTATATTTTTACTTAAATACATACATAATTTTGAGGTGCCATTGGTTTGTTGCATTTACAATAGTTTACTTAATGATATAGAAATATAGAAATTATATTCACATTTCAATCATCTGATTATTAAAAGAATCAAGATTACCATAAATTAATTTTACAAATAACATAACATTTATATAGTTTTCAATTCTGTATGAAAAATCAATAGTAAATTATTTTATTGATTTTGTTAATTATGTTTTGAAATATATATATATATATATCACTAGATTTACCAAGCATTTACTGGAGTAAAATGTGTGAATTGTTTGAGATAGTTACACTACAAAACCATCTGGTTAAAAGTAATTTTATATCATATCTGCATTAATGTATTACCACAAATCATGTGTTATATACCTTTCAGTTGCAATTATTTCAAATTTTATATCATCAATGCATACATAATCATCTCTAGTTATATATGTATCCTCCATAAACAGTTACAACAAAAACTTTAAGTAAACTGTAAAAAATTACTTTTAAACCTAATACCTGATATCCAATAGATACATATTGTTTTGAACTACCTAACCCCAACTTTCTTTTTATATTTTAAGTAAAAGAATGATTTTAACATGTTTATGTAAAGTATCATTTGTATCAATGATACTAAATATTTCATAAAGAACAAAATCATCATTATATAGTATATCTTCACATTACTATATAATATCTATATAGGGGAGGAAACATCCTGGAGGAAACATCCAGGAGGAAATGTCGGTGTGGGGGAAACGACTTGAAACCGTTTCTAAATGGAGGATTAATTATTTTTGGATCCCCCATCCCCTACTAACAACAATATCACTTGTTAGATTATTGAACATAGACGATGCAGGTCATATGTTCCACACAATCTGTATTTCTTATAGAACTTTTTTTTCACAGAAAATTTCTTTCCTTGAAAAAAAAAAAAATGCATATTTAGTAGCTTACATGATGTAAACTTTAGGGTAGCGAGGGGTGTGATGTGGCATGCATACCACTTTGAAAAGCCATTAGAACACATGTCTCATAGCTGATCATTTTCATGGGGACTAATGAAACATTATCCAGCTTCACATTGTTTTTACTTCAGTGACTGGAACAACCTGTTTTTTTTTGTTTTTTTATTGATCAAATTCCATACATGTATCTCTAAATTACCTTTCAATGCAGTGGTTGAGCTGTTAAGATTTGCCAAGTTCGATTCAAGCAATATCTACCCATGAAGGTTCGACTCCCAGTTGGTAGAAAAGATGTAACATTGAGAAGTCTACTAGCTGTAATATATGGTGCATCAGTAGTTCTACTTAGACCATACTTTAAAATCTTAAGACACTAAGCCACCAAAATAAATAAATCAGTCAAAGATTGTGCATTTAAAAATGTTCTTACATGTTGTTGAACAATCTATTTGGATCCCCCTTCATGGCAGTTTTATAACCAAAATGAACTGTGACATTTAAATTATAATTTTGTGTCTCTGAAAACATGTATTTATGATTAATAAAATTATTATACTGCTTTTGTTGGAAGACTCAAAAGTGCTGCAATGCTTTTCAACCATTTTAGTCCCTTTTAGCTCAACAACATATTAAATCAATAAGCGTCTGACATCTAGTGGTTAAGACATTGGACTCCAGATCAGAGGGTGTCCGATTCTAAACCCAAAATGGACAACGCAATGTTG
This sequence comes from Sinonovacula constricta, assembly GCA_007844125.1. Classification (NCBI taxonomy): domain Eukaryota; kingdom Metazoa; phylum Mollusca; class Bivalvia; order Cardiida; family Solecurtidae; genus Sinonovacula; species Sinonovacula constricta. The sequence continues at coordinate 23,839,907 of CM017565.1, forward strand.
GTGCTTAAGCAAGAATTACTTCAGATACTCGGTACCAGAGTACTGGTTCTACCCAGGAAGTGGATATCCTAGAGGGATTAATATAAGTTGAAAGAAAATGTTCCCAACTGACTATAAATATGTAGGTTTAAATATAATCACTGAATTACAGTAATAAATGTCATGTATATATATATGTCAGTCATAAACTATATGTTGACTTGACACAACTGTGACATAGTGATTTAAATATATATGAAGTGCAGATTGTGTGGTTTTATGTTCTTACGTGCCTATACAAAACTGTGGCCAAGTCACTTTATGATTATAATTAAAATATTCAACAAACAAATCTCTAAATTAAATTACATTTTTTTATATGTTGTGTGATTTTACAAATTATTACAAATTATTTATAATTTACAAATGCAACCTCCTATGGTACTTAAATAATAGTGGGACAGATGTTCTTCGTGCTGTAAGACCAAGGTTCCAATCTTTGTATATGTCCAATCTGTATAAGTGTTTGGACCAATGGGAACACTTGCACCTAACAGAGTTCAGCTATTCATACACACATTAAGAAATAGTTCTATATATTTCAATTATAGGGTGAGAAGCAACAATTAAAATTCTGTAGCAGTACAAAATCATCAAACATTTACAATAGAATGTGCAATGTTTTTAAACTAAATGTACCGTAAATGTGACTGTATAATACAACAAAAATTTAACTACTTTATACATAAACCATCATCTACAGTGCATAGAAATACAGCATCCTGTGAAATTTAACTGTGCTATTTAACCAGTACATGGTGATAGAGATCACCTCTTTTGGTCATGGTCCTCAAACCTTAACCTTCTGCTTATCATATGTCAACTACATTAAAGAAAAAGTTTTATGATATGAGCGGGGACAGTCAATATAAAACTAATATATGTATGGCAATTTCTCTGGATTTCATTGTCTCAAATGTGTTGCTACTTTTCCAAAGTAGTGAATACCTCAGTGCTTGTAGCGCTTTCATTTATTACTGTCCACACAAGTAAATTTCTTCATTGGTCTCACATAAGAATATGCAAGTATGGCAATTAGCACAAGAATAATCTGGAGCTCAATTAATGCTGCATTATAAATTCAGGTTTTATTACATATGCAGCACATTCTCTCATTATCTAAGATGGAACATTTTCCTCTTGGGAAGTCAGTATAGGTGATTCATTTAACACAAATTGTTTTGTCAATAGTAACAAGGTTTTCAATTAGCATCAGTCAGATATGTATGTAACTGGTCATTCTGGGAATAACCAAGATATCATGTATAGAGTGTTCATATTCTAATACCCGTTCTCAGCCAACACTAATATTTTAGGGTTGCTGACTTGTTACTGCACAAGCCCCTTAGTGTCTGGGGTCAAGTCTTAAATTGTTGGAGTAAAAATCTTAATGTAAGATAGAAAAAAAATGTCAAACCAGTCCAGGGCTCTAACCTAGAACCCTTCATTACCAGGAAACATTCTCTTAATTGACATGGTAGCACAATTGATACAGCCTTGGCTCCAGATATGGAAGGCCTCGGGTTTGATCCCTGGCAGTGGCATACAAAAAAGGTAGTGGTATAACTTTATAGCCCATGTTAACGCTCAAGCAAGAATAAAGGCAGGTCTACAACCGGTAGACCCCGTATCAGGATAATCTTATTAGGTGATTATAGCATGTTATACTCAGTGCAGGCTGCACTCAGTGCACTGTATCTGCTTCTGTTGGACACCGTCTCCAAATAACTGAAATACTGTTGATTGGATGATAAACCCAATAAACAAATTCCTTCACCCTCACCTTATTACGATACATAAATCCTAGACAAATTATAATTTGTCAAAGAATTTTCATAACTTACACTCTACTTGACAGTAACTTACAAGTAAGTGATAGTATGGCCCCAAATCATTTAGGTTCAGTGGGTGCCAATTATTTATAGAAAAAATGTTCAGGCTGTCTAGGGCTAGCACCTGGTGTGCTGCATTAACAAGAAAAAAACTATGTTGACTGATCTAACTTGGCATCTTACACATTCCACCAATAAGCTGGACTTTGCTAAAGTGACACCAATATAAGCTGGACTTTGCTATAGTGACACCAATATAAGTTGGACTTTGCTATAGTGACACCAATATAAGTTGGACTTTGCTATAGTGACACCAATATAAGCGGGACTTTGGTCTAGTGACTCCAGTATGAGCTGGCCTTTGCTATAGTGACTCCAGTATAAGCTGGACTTTGCTATAGTGACACCAATATAAGCGGGACTTTGGTCTAGTGACTCCAGTATGAGCTGAACTTTGCTATAGTGACACCAATATAAGCTGGACTTTGGTCTAGTGACTCCAGTATGAGCTGGACTTTGCTATAGTGACACCAATATACCGTATTCACTCGTGTAATCGCCGCACTTTTTTACCCGATTTTATCGTTAAGGAGTTGAGGGTGCGGCCATTCTATAGGTGTAAGGCCTTGGGACATTTTTTCTAAAACGATTCTGCCGATTTTTGGAACGCCATGCGTCTAGATGAGCTCTCTAAGTAGGAGGTTGACGGACGATATGAACGAGATAGCGCCGTTCTATGCTTTTGTCTAACCAATTTGAACATATTCATTAATTTATAAATGACTTCCTAGTTTTATCTCTTGTATCATATTTCTGAATGTTTGCATCATCAAACAAGTTCACCCAGCTGTCATGTGCACACTACCATGCAGATCAAAGGATTTCATAGTAGAGCCGATAAAACAACACAGCTTTGATACGAGGCGACAATCTCTTTGACGAGGTGAAAAATGAACAGGAGCGTCGACCAGTCATGCTGTCTCAACAAAAGGGTTAATTGGTAAATAGTGACTGTATTTTTGACACGTTGCGAATGTATCTAGTCTCAGTCGCACTGCTATCCTGTAGCTCGTGGCGGCATGAAATTAATTTCTTTGATCTACGTCACCAAGTCTGGTATGACAGTACACGATATATCGGGGAACAGTGCACTGTCCTTGTGTACATTCCACCAATCAACAATTTCATGGAGAAATGTAATCGGCAGCTGCTTATAAAAACACATCGTTCACTCCCTCACTGTCAAACTGCTCCGATCGATATCACCTTGACAACAGCTAATCTCAGAGTCAGTCAACTGACCTGTGTAATGAGGCAAGTCTACACAGAAACGCCAAGTTAATAACAGCTTGGTGTATTTAGCAGACTGAAGTTGAAAGTTTGTTTAAGTGTTTACTGACGGATAATAAGCTGTGTTTCATGCAGAACAAAGGGAAATGTATGTGAGACAGTTAATCGTTGACCGACAGAATTGACGATATAGCGGAGCTCCGCTGTATAAACTTTGCGGCCTTCATATTTTTTTCTTCAAATTTTGCACTCATTTTGGGGGTGCGGCCATTACATTGAATTAGGATTTTTCTTCAAATTTTGCGGTCATTTTGGGGGTGCGGCCATTACACTGGTGCGACCATTACACGAGTGAATACGGTAAGTTGGACTTTGGTCTAGTGACTCCAGTATGAGCTGGACTTTGCTATAGTGACACCAATATAAGTTGGACTTTGGTCTAGTGACTCCAGTATGAGTTGGACTTTGGTCTAGTGACTCCAGTATGAGCTGGACTTTGCTATAGTGACACCAATATAAACTGGACTTTGGTCTAGTGACACTAATATAAGCTGGACTTTGGTCTAGTGACTCCAGTATGAGCTGGACTTTGCTATAGTGACTCCAGTATGAGCTGGACTTTGGTCTAGTGACACCAATATAAGTTGGACTTTGGTCTAGTGACTCCAGTATGAGCTGGACTTTGCTATAGTGACTCCAGTATAAGCTGGACTTTCCTATAGTGACTCCAGTATAAGCTGGACTTTCCTATAGTGACTCCAGTATAAGCTGGACTTTGCTATAGTGACACCAATATAAACTGGACTTTGGTCTAGTGACACTAATATAAGCTGGACTTTGGTCTAGTGACTCCAGTATGAGCTGGACTTTGCTATAGTGACTCCAGTATGAGCTGGACTTTGGTCTAGTGACTCCAGTATGAGCTGGACTTTCCTATAGTGACTCCAGTGTAAGCTGGACTTTGCTATAGTGACTCCAGTATGAGCTGGACTTTGCTACAGTGACACCAATATAAGCTGGACTTTGCTATAGTGACTCCAGTATAAGCTGGACTTTCCTATAGTGACTCCAGTATAAGCTGGACTTTGCTATAGTGACACCAATATAATCTGGACTTTGCTATATTGACACCAATATAAGTTGGACTTTGCTATAGTGACACTAATATAAGCTGGACTTTGGTCTAGTTACTCCAGTATAAGCATCTGTACACTTTTTTGTTTTTGTTGTTCTATTATACAAAAGTTAAATACAATAAATCATTATTACAGTACTCCATCTCTAAAGTAATACTGGGCGGAAGAAGTCAAATTGGTTAGTGTAGGGAGGGTGATGATCTTGAGAGGTATTCTCTCTAAAGGGGGATATGCATTGTAGTCTATTACTAAAATTGTTGAGAATGCATTGATGTTTTCATCTCTTATTTATTTTAACATATTTTATTCTATGTTTAATTCAAAGTTTTAAGATGTATTTTTTCATTTAGTTTATTATAATTTGATTTGTGTTACTTGTCTTGCCAGGTAACATGGTAGAGTGGTGTATGCCAGAGGATGCTGAATTGGACGGTGTGGAGTTCAAGGCCATGGTCAGTGGCTCTCACACGCAGGTCAAGGACTTTGTGTAAGTAACTGATTTTAGATATTTCATGTGCACTGTATCACATTGAATACCTTCGTCAACAAAAACTAAAACAAGAACTATTCTGGTAGTTCAGTTAAATCAAATCTCTATAAGGCAGGAAGTAGTGTAATTAATAATAAATAGCCAACAAAATCTTTTGACAGTATGTGGCATTGTAAAGTTGCTTTTTTGAGCAAAAAAAGAAAAACAATATTTTTTGCAAATTGGAACTTTTATATGTACCGTAGCTTTAAAGTTAGATCAAAATGCCACAGAAAAGATCAGTACAATACCATATACATTGCTTATTTTGATAATTTCTCTAAATGACTAAGTTGATTGAACACAATCCTATGCCCCTTAATATCACTCTGGTCCAAAATGTGTATATGTGAGTAGTTCTTCCAGCTGACCTGCAGTACAGCTGACGTTCCATCATTCTGTCGTCCTATCAACATGTCTGCCTAGGAGTGTCTCTCTTCCTTTCTTACTGGACATATCCAGATTTGTCATTGAATAAAAAAACAAAAACTATTTGTGTGTTTCTTTTCCAGGTATTTCAGGTAAATTAAATCTTTATATTTTCAGGTAAATAAAATCTGTATAATGCATATTAAGTTATGCAAAGTTTTTGAAGGGATGCAGTTTTATGTTTTCTTTGTTGGTGTTTTCTTCCTAGTATGTTAGCTCACCTGTGTTGCTCAAGTTGAGCTTTTCTGACCATCCTCTGTTAGTCATGCTGCATTAAGAATTTACTTATGGTCATTCAACAGGCTTCATTTTTTTTATTCAATCTTCAACAATTTGGTCAGAATATTTGTCTGCCTGAAATCTTGGATGAGTTCCAAACTGGGTCGTGTGGGGTCAAAAAGTAGGTTACTACCGTATGTCAAATTTTACAATGCTGAGAACACTGCAAAGGCCATTTTTTTGGCCCAATTTTCAGTAAACTTGGTCAGAACGTTTGTCAGCATGAAATCTTGTATGAATTTACATCTGGGTCCAGTGGTTTTAAAAAATAGGTCACTAGGTCAAAATTAAAAAAACAACACCTTATCATATGAACACATTTATGGCCCATCTATTTACCAAATTTAGTCAGATTGTTTGACTGCATGATATCCTGGATGAGTTTGAAACAGGGTAACTTTAAGGGCCAGAAAGTAGGTAACTAGGTAAAATTTTAGAAAATTATTGTAAACATCCAAGGGACCATATTTTTGGCCCAGTCTTCATTAAACTTGGTGATATAATTTGTCAACTAAAATTTTGAAAGAATTAACTTGGAGTCACATAACATTTGGTCACTAGGTCAATTTTTTAAAAGATCTTGTAATCACAATAGAGGTCACATGTATGGCCCAATCTTCAAAAAGCTTTGTCAAAATGTTTGTTTGAAATCTTTGATAAGTTTGAAATAATATTTCAATTGCTATTAAATTCTCAAATCTGACAACCAGGTTCTAGAGGTGAGCGAATCAGGACCATAATGAACCTCTTGTTTTATGTATAACCTGAGTCCTATTCATCAAAACAGTTTTCCCATGTTAACTTTGTTTTTATTTTTCCTGGTATTTTCAGGAGGATATTTTGTACTGTTTTTTTCTGTGATTTTTGTTAATGCAGAATGTATTTCTGTAAACACATGCAAATGGTAGATTTTTTTCGATTTTTTTTTATAAGAACATTCTGTTAATTTTTTAATTTTATGGTGTGATTTTTCCTTGAGGTATTGTATTCTTGATTTAATTTTTATTTTGTCTTTAGTAATGATAACAATTGTATTATTTAAATGATGTGTTATTGGAACTTTTAGATATTTTAAGATGGTAGTTTGTTTAACAATATGTTGTTTATATGAAGGTATCACAGTCATGTTGTTTTGTTATTTTTGAAATTTTCTTGTAAGGACATTCTAAACATGGCTTGCCTGCTTATTGTTTTGCCTGGACATTACAAACATATGTTCTTAATAATAACATAAGTTTTGTATTATTCATTATTAATAAATATCTTCAGCTTAGGGGGCGCCCTTGGCCGAGCGGTTAAGAGTCGCTGACTTGTAACTCCTCAGTCCCTCACTGCATGGGTTTGAGTCCCGGTCGGGGCAAGAACTTTAATGTGGGAAGGTTTTCCAGTTAGCCTGTGGCGTGCAAGTGATTCTACACAGACACTTTAGTCTGAGGTCTTCCACCACCAATAATTAACTAGACGTCGCCAATATGACCATAATTGTGTCGCTCCAAAGTAACAAAAAACAAACAAACAAACTTAACTTAGCTTTTCTGCCATAATGATAAGGCTATTTTGCTCTGAAAACTTTATATATCTGGTAATTTCATAAAGACAGTCTGTTCATATCTTTGTGTTTTGTTTTGTTTTTGTTATTCCAGTTACAACTATATGTTTTATTATTAAAGTAAATTGTATTATATTAAGGAAAATCATGTAATGTGTTTATTTTAATTGTTGTACATTACTACCTTGTTGTTTTGTAGATATTTCCGTAAAGACAACCTGTATGGCTTGGCATGTTTTGAGAACATGCCAGTGGAGAGTGAGATAGAACGCGGTGCTAGGATGAAGTCTGTTGGCATTCTCTCCAACTCGTACACTCTTCTGTACCGACACTTACAGTTCCTTGAAACACAAGTCAGGCAAGTCAGACATGTTTTTTTTTAAATATTTTTATTCAGTATCAAATTGATATTTCAGTTCACATTAAAATCTTTATGAGAAAATTAACTAAATATCTAATTGCTGTTTGAATTATATTTTTACATTATTAACTTGAAATGGCGTTACTGTTAAATGTGATATTTTTATATTTGTTGATGTTTTTAACAAGCAGATACATTATTGGGTTTATTTAATTATTGAAATAAAAAAAGTAACTTATAAAGTAACATTTATTTAAAATTTGATTATAAATTGATGTTAAACAAGAATTATCTTTAAAAGAGATAAGCGGTATTGCAAGGTTGTAAAATGTTAATGTGTTTGTCACAGAGATGCATATTGACCAAACTTTTATCATTTGACTGGCAGTGCTCCCATTGGCAAAATTTTTTTACTGTTTCCCAGGCAAGCAAAGCCATTGAAAAAGTTGTGTCCCAACCAAACTTTACCAAGTCAAAATTTTTGTGTGTACTTTTTGTGCTGTGTGAGATTTATAGTGTGAGCACTTAACACATTGTAACAATTAAGACACTGTGACATATACATTATGATTGGTGCTTTTTTCTTTTTTTTCATTGCTAAAGCCATTTTACCTGGGAATCTATGGAATCATTATTTAAATAAGCCATTGGATTATATCATTGTGCAAGGTTATTGTTGGAGATATATATTTTTATTGTAATTGCATCTTTGGATAATGGTATACATTTGTTAAATTATATAAGGCAATTTTATGCAATATTACAGATAAGAAACAACAATAATAATTAAAAGCATTAGAAACAATAAAAATAATCAAAACATGCATTCAGTTAAACAATATCAATATTATGCTGAATGCTTAATCGATGAAATCCTATGGATTGGCACTTATTTTTACTAAGCGGTTGCTGTGCAGGTGCTCTTGCAATATTAGCTGAACATGACTAATATCTCTTACAAGTTTGACCAATATCTGCGTGCCATGTGCCAAAAGATGAAAGGCGAGGGTAAATAAAGCTAATCGACAGCATATCTCCAAGTGGTTTTGTTTGAATTTGTATGTTTATTACTGTTATTCATATTTTCTTAATTTTAATTGACATTTGCCAGCTATATGAACCAAAATATCTTGTGTCCGATAAATGCAATGACCTTGGTGGTTTTCGTTACAGGTGATTTAGTTGCATAATTTGATATGATCATACTTGAGAACACTGGATTGGTTTACTTTTAAATTAAAAAATAACAACTTGTACGATACTTTTAATCACTACATAAATTTGATAGAATTGTCTCGGCACAAAGTTACTAGGCAAATTGTAAAGGAATCAAATGCTGCTATTTGTACTATACCTATGGAAAAGCATTATCTAGTATGGTAGCATCAGACTTTTATGCTCAGTGTGTGCATATGTCATTGGTTAAGTTATGGTTTAGATGATGGGTGATTTCTTCAAATGCGGGCTGTTTTGAAACTAGTCTGGGCTTGCATATTAAGCTATAAAAACAATATGGCAATTGTTTCTGGGCATTATCATATCTCTGTATGTACTTCAGACACCAGTTAGAAACGCCAGGCAAATATAACCAGTTGAAAGCATTTTATGAAGACAAGACATCTTGCAACGTGCTTCCTACCAACAGCCAATCAAAGTCCACCACCCCAACCACACCTTCAAAGGAGCTTCTCACAGAACTTAAGGCAAGTTAAGTTATAAATACATCCTTGAAGTAAAATTGTTGCAGATTTATGATGAAAATAATTCTTCCTTGCTTATTGTCTCCTTATATCTGTGATATAACATTCTTATGATACTTTTTTTTTCAGATTTGGCAGTAATGGATTTCATTTAGTTTGTAACCTTATATGCGTAATTTGTTGTCTTTTTATAAGACTTTTCACAGCTTCCAGCTGAGCACAAATTCAGAATAAGAATAAGAGCTATGTCTAATCTGCGTTGTTTTATTATAGTATTAAAGTTAGTTTCAGTCAATTTTCTTTCTCCCAAACAACTAAATAAATTATTGTTACCTCATAAGATTTTGTAAAATCCTCTTAATTGATGTCCTACTTCTAGAGAAAAGTGAAGCATAACATCGTCCTCGCATTACATATAATTCCTACACGAGCCACTCTGCACAATAAGCTATTTTTAAACTCACAAAAACATGTGACCATTTACCTTTAAGATTATGTTATATTATCAATCAGGTAAGCTGCTCTGACATTGTTATTCATTTTAAGCAAAAAATCCCCATCGTGTTAATTTATAGATTTGAAAAGAATTAACGCTGAAAGCAATTGATTTCATGATTTGTCTTACAATTGAGGTAGTGTTTAAAATTGTCCTAACTGAGACTTACTTATGTTTACGCAGAAATTATCTTCTGAATATTCCCCAGGTCTTGGGTAAGACATTATTACATGTACTTTGTATAGTCAAACTGTTGAATACCACCTTTTACCATGAAGTATTTCCAAATTTTCATATTGATAGTGGGCACCCTTGGCCAAGTGGTAGTGTTGACAACTTGTAATGTCTTTGACTGCTTAACCTCATATCATCTTGGCTCAAGGCCTGGTCAGACTAAGGCTTTATTGTTGGAAGGTCTTCTGCGAGGGTTTTCCAGGTGCTTTTCGGTGCACCAGTGGTTCTACCCTGATATATGTCTTTGGGTTTTTCTCTGCTAAAAATGCTGGAGTTGATGGGTTGACCATAATTGTGTTGCTGTGATGTATTGTTTTAAAAGCAATGCTCGTCATGTGTATTGAGTCAGCATCCTATGGACGTTCCCTACAGGTTTAACCTATCAGAACAAATGCAAACACATGCTGAACTGTTGAAGCATATAATGAAGTATTGAAAGCACATGCTGAACTGTTGAAGCATATAATGAAGTATTGAAAGCACATGCTGAACTGTTGAAGCATATAATGAAGTATTGAAAGCACATGCTGAACTGTTGAAGCATATAATGAAGTATTGAAAGCACATGGTGAGCTTGTGAAACAATAATGAAGTGTTGAAAGCACATGCCAAACTGTTGAAGCACATAATGATGTGTTGAAAGCACATGCTGAACTGATGAAGCACATAATGGTATGTAGAACACATATGCTGAACCTGTCAAAGCACATGCTGAAGTGTTGGAAGCACATGCTGAATGCATCAAACACATAAAGAAGTGTTGAAAGCACATGCTGAACTGTTGAAGCACACAATGAAGTGTTAAAAGCACATGCTGAACTGTTGACTCATTTTGCTTCAAAGAACAGGCACTTTGTGTTTGTGATACCGTATCTTAGCACTGGATCAAGGTAGAGTATAGAAAATGTCAAACAATTAATAGGAGGAGTAACATACAAATTGAAGAACTGTTTGTAACCACTACCAACAAAAGAATAACAACTTTCATCTTTTTTACAGATTACCCACCCTGCTGGCTGCTTCACACAATTTGCAAAATTCTTTGGAGAGCAGATATTCATTTTATGGAAGTACATCTTGTTAGAGAAAAGAGTGCTATTTTTCTCTCCTCCACCAATCGGAGTTGTGTGCTACAGAGGTGGGTTATTGCTACTACTACTAAACTTTACTTAACTATCTACATAAGTGCATTTCCTTTACTTCTTTGACTGATGAGTGTTGTACACAATTTTGTTGAACTTATTTTTCTTTCAGAATATTCATATTCATTTTCTTAATACCTAACTTTCTTTATTCATTATTTACAAATATTGGCCCCAACAATGTTTTAGCATAAGATAGATATACTACATATGGCCATGTATAGTACTGGTGAATTAATATCCTTGACATTGTTTTATCCACCATTAGTTGTATAGTTTGGTGATTAACAGGCAGTTTATTTTTTTTCCAAAACGATTGTGGAACAATTTTATTCTTACATTGGTTTAAGGCATGACACATTTTTTTTTCTTGCTGTTATTTGCCAATATTGGTTTTACTCAGGGCTTTCTCCACCAGTAATTGAAGTATTTGCTAATAAAACCATAATTGTGTTGTAACAATGTATAAAACCCTTCAACTAAACCATATGACCATCTGTCTGTTTCTAGTGTACTGTGCATGTTGCCTTGCCAGACATGACATGGCGGGACTGGGAAAGCCAGTGAAGCCACATTTCTACGTTAATGTCGCAGACATTGAAACACTAGAGACGGAGATGAACTATATAGCATGTAAGTAACAACTTGTCTTCTTCGTAATGTCAGTTTAATTCAATAGTATTACTTGCAATGTCAGCTCAATTAGGTATTGACAGTTAATTTCTGATTCTCTATAAGTTGATGGTAAAATTTTATTGTTTACCCAAACTATTCCCAGCAGGTATAGGTTACATCCCAGAACAAGAATCTGTGCACTTGCACCCATTTTAAATAAAAATATAACACTAAAACAGTAGCATTTTGGAATGACAGTGCCCTCACAATTATACAGGATAACCTAGCAATCAATAATAAATTACCCCATAATCAATGACCCCAGAATAAATGACAAATGACCCCATAAAAACAGACTAATGTCCCCAGAATCAGTGATCAAAAGAATAAAAAAATCAGTAATAAACCTATAATCAATAACTAATGACTCCAGAATCAATGACCTTTGACCCCAGATTCAATGACCTTTGACCCCAGAATCAATGATCTTTGACCACAGAATCAATGATCTTTGACCCCAGAATCAATGACCACTGACCCCAGAATTAATGACAAATGATCCCAGAATTAATGACAAATGATCCCAGAATTAATTCTATGACCCGAGAATTAATTACAACCAATTACCCCAGAAGCAATGATTTATAACCCTAAAACCCAAACCACTTGAGTCTTATGTTGTAGTCAGGGCACACGTGAGGTCTCTTTTCTGACTTGTTGTGCTTCCCTAGATCCATCTAGACAATACATTATATGTATATTGTTTCTTCCTCAACTAATAGTAAATGGATATTGCTAAATTAAAAGACTTCTTTTGAGATGACTTATTGAGAGGACAAAAACAAACCACCAAATTACTGTTTATTTTCTAGGTACTACAGAGAAGATATTTGAGAGCAAGACCAGTCTGTATGATGTGTATGTAGACAACCAGGTGGTGAGGACTCATTCTCCCATCTTACGAGAACTACTAAAGTGTAGTAACGCAGATAAGGAGAAACTGCAGAAACTGAACAACCTGAGGTATAACTTCTTTGAAGAGAAAACGAGCTTTTTTTAATTGAATTTAATGTCCCACATCCTGTAATCAATTTAAGTTAGAGTGGATATTTTGAGCAAAATCTCTGTATATCATGTTTTTTATATGTGACTGTTTTGTTAATTGTTCCACCTACAATCTTTAATGTACCCAGTGATGGTGTCCACCATCTTTTTACATAGTCATTGTTTGCTATTTGTACATATTTATCCCCTACAACCTGCAACAGGCTCACATCCGTAAATGTCAAGATTCTTGCTATTACACAGACAAAGAGGCGTATTAAGGTCATGAAGGTTCAAGTTTGTTGTACACTCAATGTTGAGGTTAAAAATATTCTATTTTAGTCTTGAAATTTGAGATTAATTCGATCATAACTACGGAATTATTTTTGGATACTTTTTACATAAGGGAAATAAATAACAGTTACACCAATTACTTGAAATACATGTTTATGTATAACTTCAAAAACTTAATAAATTATAAACTGACATAGTTTTATTAACCAACAATTTTACAATACTTCTTCAAAGCATGTTTATTTCGCAAGCTTAGTGTGTAGCCAAATTACAACTTCTGTTTTCACATTTTTCACTTTAACCTGACATCATATTGGGTGACAAAGCCTAAAGTTGTCTGAGCTAAAACAAAACAAAAACAAAAGATAAACACAATTAGCCGATAGTGTAAGAGAGTGGGTGTTCCCAAGAAGGTGCTGCTTTCGTTCTGACAGCAATCTATGAGTATATTAAATGACACCAAACCAAGTCATTGTATTCTAACACAGGACCAGCAACCAATCTGAGCTGAGCAGTTTGAGTCACTGACTTGAGACCTTCTATAGCTTGAGGTGCCTCAGCTCCTATTTCACTACCGACTGGACTTAGTAACAAATTCTATATAATATTCATAACAAGTTAAGAGAAAATTGATTCCATCTACTTCAGATCTGCTCATCAGTTTTCCTATGAAGAACTTGGAGAAGAAACCATTGATGAAGAAGAAGTGTTTGTCTCGTAAGACTTGTTCTCTCAACCCTGAGTCTGTTACATTGAATATGAACTCATAGTATTTTCTTTTACTAACAAATACAAAGACACTGGTCTTCTTTCCATGATTTTATCCACACATGAACAGAATGCTTCAACCATTTACACTTGTTTCTCTTGTCATTTTATTTTTGATTCAAAAACTTAATTTTATTTACATTCAAGAATTTTTTTGTAGTTCTCTTACTCGGAATAGTACTTAACTTTCTTCCAAATACCAAGTGGGCATTTATTTATTTATGTTACCTCTTTCTTTTAATGACATCATAACTCATCTCTAAGAATATGTCATCACTTTGTTTCAGTTTAGTTTCAAATAGATCTATTTTCTTTTAATTGCTTGCATTTGAGAAACCTCTCAAGAAATGCAAGGTTAGAACTGTATAAAAGCGTTCAGAGCATCCCACTCATTCCCTTTTGCTGACTGACTGCTCCAAGGAGGATAACTATTGGGTTTGCTCTATTTGTCAAAGATTTGTCCTAACTTTTACAATTGGCTTGCTTGTGAATACGTTTGTCTTGTACCTTTTTAAATTTTGGTATAGGTTGCAATGCTCATAGGACTTTGTGATATTACCTTATTCCATGTATCAACTCAGGTATACATTACCTAACAATACAATGTAATTGATTGAACATTGTCATTAATATTTTAGCTCATTCTTCACACGTTGGAAGTTGCAGGCTTTACTAATATTTACTGTGCTTCAAAGTTTTAATTGTCCTATGCTCTGGGTACAAGTGAGTTACAGAAACTCTCCCTCATTGGCACCAATCACATAAGCACATTGAAATTCAATATTAAATAATGTTCAATGCAGACTGTTGATTTTATGTTGTTTTGTTCAAATGAGTTTTATTTCCTGCTATGTGTCGAAACATATAAATGATGTTTGTTTAAATGAATTTTATTTCCTGCTCTGTGTCAAAACATATTTATTATTTTGAGGAATAAATGCGTTTGGAACACAAGATAAAACAGATGGTAGCAATATACACACTATGGTGTGGTATTTCTGTATGCAAACTACAAGTGCAGAATTTATTTGATAGGATTTCATATGGAAGTTGGCTATTAAAGTAATGTCTTGCATTTTTTGATAAAAAGAATGAGATTTTACAAAAATATTTGAAAGAATTTATGTTGAATATTAAAAAAGATCAAATTGCATGCATTCTTAAGCAGTTATTTATAAGATTTGTTTCATATGCTCATATCATTGATACATAAATCTGGGTTCATCCCCCACCAGTTATAGAGCTTGACATCAACAATAAGACCATAATTGTGTTTGCGCCATGTAACAAAAACAAAAACAATAGTTCTTCTGATTATCAAGGTTGTCTTGAGTTTAAATGAACTCTCCTTTTCAGATTTTTCATTGAGCAGAACAACCGACTATTCCAGACCTTGTTGGATGTTGCCAACTCGCAAGACACGCAACTCACCTCGGACCACATGAAGAGCATGGGCCTGGACCCTACAGGAGACAGACAGTTCCTGATGGAGCTTGTTGAACACTACGGAATTGATGTGGTACTCATGGTAGACAACCCATGCTGTCCTAAGTGATAGGTGATAAACAAAGGTGAAAGCATTACTTCCCCTGATGAAAAGGGAAAGTGTTACTCGAATTATTACAACTGATATTGCTGTACACTTCATTTCAGTCATCAACATGCTGTCTAAAATAATAATGATTCATCACTAAGATGGTGTCAGTGTGTTCCCTTATCTTGATTCAGGAATAAAAGGAGATAACTCCTATTTTTCATAGATAAGTCCTGTGATTTCCCTCTTATAAACTATTCAACTATGTAGCATTCAGGGTAGACAACCCATGCTGTCATGACAGGTGATAAACATAACATTTAGTAGCAGTTACTCCCCCTTATACATGCCCCAATTAAAAGACATATTCAGTTACAAGGACTATTACTGCTCTGGGGTTTTGTGTACAATTATTGTGAAACATCAACATGCTATCGTAAAAACATAATACAAAAGGATAGAAGCAGGTAGTTACTGCCCCTGATGCTTGTCAATATTGACATAACTAGGATGGCAGTAATTCTTGCCACTTATCTTGATTCACAATTCCTGCAAAACTTCCACATTCTACACAATGTAAAACATAATGAATTAGTAGTAGCAATAACTCTCCCAGGTACCCCTATGGTAAAAGCAGTTACTCACCCTGATACTTTCTAAGTATTTTTGGAAGATAACCATTGCATACCCAAATTATGCATCATGTGCCGAATGGTAACAGTTATATTGCATGTTATTATTTCTGGCCATGTCATTTATATAGGATTATGAGTAGACAACTCATGCTGTCCTAGGAGATTCTTCCTGAACTAGGGCAATTACAGTTACTGCCCCTTATTTTTTTCAACACTATGACATTATCACAAAACTAATATAAAAGTCCATAATTTTCCAACTCCACTGTATGTAGGATAATTATTATTATGATCATTGGACATTCCTACAGTAACTATCTCATCCAGTTGACAATAACTTTGTTTTATTGTTTAAATAATTATGAAAAGAGTTTTTGTTAAACTATTTATTGTTGGGTTTGATATTGATTTTGCTTTTTTCTTGTTTATATTTTCATTCAGTTTACCAGTTAACTATACTTTATTTTTATAAACTGAAAAGATAACAACATTAGCTAACAAAATGATCTCATTTATTGTTATTATTTTAACTTTCTCAAAAGTTAATTAGGATTGTTTTCAGTTTTGCTTAAACTTATTTTCGACTAGAAAAAACTTATCCTTATTTTCTGATGGCATTCTGCATATTACTAAGGTGTTATGTGATAACAATAACAATAATTAGAAATAAGTAAATTACAGCTAAATAAAGATTTGTCAATATGTGTCCATATGTGTAACCTCAAATTGATTATATCACATTTTATTATACAAATTTTACATTTTTCTCATAAATTTGCTATATATATATATGCCAAATGTTTAATTATACAAATTGTACATTTTCTCTAAATATGCTTTATAGATATGACAAAATGTCTTAAGATGAGAAAGTGTGGATTCAAATTTTTTGATGTTGGTCAAGGAGACACTAGTTGTGCAGTAGATAGATTGTTTGTTTTTGAGCTAAATCAGACCTACATCATTTTAATCCTATTGGCAACATCCATCTGTTCTCGGAGGAGGAAAACCGTGACAAATGTCTCGGTAGAGCTCCACATTGTCTGCTGGAAGACCTCCCCACATCAATGTCCCCACCCTAACTGTAGAGCTCCACATTGTCTGCTGGTAGACCTCCTCACATTGATGTCCCCACCCTAACTGTAGAGCTCCACATTGTCTGCTGGAAGACCTCCCCACATCAATGTCTCTACCCTAACTGTAGAGCTCCACATTGTCTTCTGGAAGACCTCCCCACATCAATGTCCCCACCCTAACTGTAGAGCTCCACATTGTCTGCTGGAAGACCTCCTCACATTGATGTCCCCACCCTAACTGTAGAGCTCCACATTGTCTGCTGGAAGACCTCCTCACATTGATGTCCCCACCCTAACTGTAGAGCTCCACATTGTCTGCTGGAAGACCTCCTCACATTGATGTCCCCACCCTAACTGTAGAGCTCCACATTGTCTTCTGGAAGACCTCCCCACATCAATGTCCCCACTCTAACTGTAGAGCTCCACATTGTCTGCTGGTAGACCTCCTCACATTGATGTCCCCACCCTAACTGTAGAGCTCCACATTGTCTGCTGGAAGACCTCCCCACATCAATGTCTCTACCCTAACTGTAGAGCTCCACATTGTCTGCTGGAAGACCTCCTCACATCAATGTCCCCACCCTAACTGTAGAGCTCCACATTGTCTTCTGGAAGACCTCCTCACATCAATGTCCCCACCCAAACTGTAGAGCTCCACATTGTCTGCTGGTAGACCTCCTCAGATTGATGTCCCCACCCTTACTGTAGAGCTCCACATTGTCTGCTGGAAGACCTCCCCACATCGATGTCCCCACCCTAACTGTAGAGCTCCACATTGTTTCCTGGAAGACCTCCCCACATCAATGTCCCCACTCTAACTGTAGAGCTCCACATTGTCTGCTAGAAAACCTCCCCACATTGATGTCCCCACCCTAACTGTAGAGCTCCACATTGTCTGCTGGAAGACCTCCTTACATTGATGTCCCCGGCCCACCCTAACTGTAGAGCTCCACATTGTCTGCTGGTAGACCTCCTCACATTGATGTCCCCACCCTAACTGTAGAGCTGCACATTGTCTGCTGGAAGACCTTCTCACATCAATGTCCCCACCCTAACTGTAGAGCTCCACATTGTCTGCTGGAAGATCTCCCCACATTGATGTCCCCACCCTAACTGTAGAGCTCCACATTGTCTGTTGGAAGACCTTCTCACATCAATGTCCCCACCCTTACTGTAGAGCTCCACATTGTCTGCTGCAAGACCTTCTCACATCAGTGTCCCCACCCTAACTGTAGAGCTCCACATTGTCTGCTGGAAGACCTTCTCACATCAATGTCCCCACCCTAACTGTAGAGCTCCACATTGTCTGTTGGAAGACCTTCTCACATCAATGTCCCCACCCTAACTGTAGAGCTCCACATTGTCTGTTGGAAGACCTTCTCACATCAATGTCCCCACCCTAACTGTAGAGCTCCACATTGTCTGTTGGAAGACCTTCTCACATCAATGTCCCTACCCTAACTGTAGAGCTCCACATTGTCTGTTGGAAGACCTCCGCACATTGATGTCCCCACCCTAACTGTAGAGCTCCACATTGTCTGCTGGAAGACCTCCCAACATTGATGTCCCCACCCTAACTGTAGAGCTCCACATTGTCTCCTGGAAGACCTCCTCACATTGATGTCCCCACCCTAACTGTAGAGCTCCACATTGTCTGCTGGTAGACCTCCTCACATTGATGTCCCCACCCTAACTGTAGTGCTCCACATTGTCTCCTGGAAGACCTCCTCACATCGATGTCCCCACCCTAACTGTAAAGCTCCACATTGTCTGCTGGAAGACCTTCCCACATAAATGTCCCCATCCTAACTGTAAAGCTCCACAATGTCTGCTGGAAGACCCCCCAACATCAATGTCCCCACCCTAACTGAAAGCTCCACAATGTCTGCTGGAAGACCTCCCCACATTGATGTCCCCACCCTAACTGTAGAGCTCCACATTGTCTGCTGGAAGACCTCCCCACATCAATGTCCCCACCCTAACTGTAGAGCTCCACATTGTCTGCTGGAAGACCTCCCAACATCAATGTCCCCACCCTAACTGCAGAGCTCAACATTGTTTGCTGGAAGACCTCCCAACATCAATGTCCCCACCCTAACTGGGACTAAAACCCAGGAAGTGAGGAACAAAGGAGTTACAAGTCAATGACTAACCCTAAGAATGGTAACACATGGTAACTCCTCAGACTGCTTATCTCTTCATCGCATGGGTTTGAGTACAATTCTAGGCAAAAGACTTAATGGGGGCAGGTCTTCCAGCTGACCTGCTGTGTGCTGGTGGTTTTACTCAGACATTTCCTCCACCAAAACTCACCATTGCTGAAATAGTCATAATTGGACACTGTGATATATTAAAGAACAAACAACAGCAAATAAAGCCAAAAAGGTCTACATTTAATCCTTAGCCGCATCATACCAACCATTAAAATTGTTGTGGTATTGCTCCCTCACTTATGCTGAGCATATACAGGTTGTTCTATAACTATTCATCACATTGTGAGGATTGCCCAATTAGATATTTATTATTGTAGATGTTTACCATCATTGGCAATCACAGTAAAGGCAGTATTTTTTCTGCCTCAAGTGGACACCATCCCCAGATAACTGGAACATTGTTGGTAAAGTGATAAACCCAACAAACAATCTCAATGAACTTATTGGTCAATTTTAAAAGTTTCTTTAAACTTAAACCAATCAAAAGCTAGAGTCTAATGAAACTTGAAGTTAAAAACTAAATTTTATTGGTTCATTACATTGGTCCATTGTATAAAAATGTGAGTCAACACAAATGCAGTTAGGTCCAAGTTTGATTGCCAAATCTATGTGCAATATTTGTGTGTTTCCATGACATTATTGTTCATTTTTGTTGTTTGACTTTTGTAGCTGTTGTCCATATCATTGTAATCTGCTGTTGACTGGTATCATGTCATGGTTAACTGGTGTCATGTCATGGTTTACCAGTATCATGTCTTGGTTTACTGGTATCATATCATGGTTGACCAGTATCATGTCCTGGTTAACTGGTGTCATGTCATGGTTGACCGGTATCATGTCATGGTTTACTGGTATCATGTCATTGCTGGCTGGTATCATATCATGATTGACCAGTATCAAGTCAAGGTTCACTGGTATCATGTCATAGTTCACTGGTATCATATCATGCACTTACAGTATGTTAGTAAAGTGAAGGCAGCATTATATTTGCTTAAACAAACAAACTCGCCAAATGGATTAAAGTAACGGGTAGACAAGATGATTTGTAAAAAAAAATACCTAAAACAATTTCAAATTTACACTTAATTCTTATAACTTTATGTTTTGTTAATTATGTATAGATAGTTTCCGCATCAGTGAAAATCCCTTATCTTGGCAGCCATCTTTGATGGTAACTTCAAGGGATTTTCATATGAATTGTATAGAATGGTAAATTTTATTTTCTTGTTATTTCTTCATTTGTGGTCCGGAAATTAAAAGCTATACCCCATTGGAAAGCTCTTGAAATTCATATTTTTAGAATACAATATTTTTACAATTGATAAATGCACACAGAATTGATACACAGACATAAATAAAACTATTGGCCCATACTTAAAACAAAATTAACAGTGTATGATTTTCGGTTGTATTTATTTAACCTTTTACACTATCAAAATATAGTTTTGATATTTATAATACTTTATAAAATTTGTTAAATTTGATATAAAATTCAGTAAAAGAGACTGAAAAATAAAAACACAGTGGTGAGTTTAATACAGCACATTTTTCCCGATTTCGGCCTGCATTAGCTTCTGCCCACAAAGATGGCTACCTTAAACTGTCTTATCAGTGTCGATGACATCACATGGAAACTATCTATACCATATTTTGCAGAATATACCCCGCTACTTTTTTATAGTCGTCTTCAGAAATCAACATACTAAGGTGCTTAGACATATTGCCAGAGACTTAGCAGGAAATTGTTCAGACTGTAATCAGACAGCTCCCAGGGGGAGCTAGTTGATCTGCATCCTCACTATTTATCTAAGTCTTGTCATTAAGTGCTTGGCAGGCTAAGAGTCAAATTTTATTGTGGTTTATATTCTGACTAAGTCAAGTAAGTAATTAAAGTTAAAAGATAAAAAATAATGTCACCTCGAATTTAAATTTGATTTAGCAACACTAGACATGTATATTTTTGTTGATGTAAATGATTGTCATCTCAGTTGAATCATTCCATGTTTTATGTCCACATGAAAAACATTGTCATGCTGCTCCCTGTTTACTTCTGACAGTTTGATGTATTTTTGTAGGATCGTAAGATTGTTTACAGCATCGTAAGTCATTTATTGCCAACTGTTGTATTAAGCCAACAGTTGTATTATAAGCCAACAGTTGTATTATAAGCCAACAGAGAGTTATGTTCTTGAAAATATTACAGTTGTATTTATGATATAAGATCTATTGGAGAATATATTTTCGTATAAGCCCACTGATGCATTTGCATTTTGATTGTGTTTTGTACATGATTTTAAAATGCCTTGTATACTTTATATAATTTCAATGATTTTTGTGTTTTTGTGTGTGTTCAAGCTGAATTTAATGTTGTTATGACTAGGAACCTCATGTCAAGGTCAAAATTAACTTCTGTTTTATGTTGCTTGACAATGTCTAACATGTAGCTAAGCCTAAAAAATGGTTAAACTATTATTTCATCAACTCAACGCTGTAATCAGCATAAAGATTTCCAGTGTGATTTTCAGACATCCATATGAACAAGCTAAAAAAAAGAATCTTTGTTCTCAACAAGTGATGTTTCTTTTGTCATTTTGCATTTTAGTATGCTGTAATACTTTCAATAAGAATCCAATTCAAAACAAATCTGTTTTATCATAATTTTTTATTGCTATGTTATTATTTACTTTAACTTGACAACAACTACAACTTACATTTTTTACACACACACACAAAATATGTGCAATAAGTTATGCTTGAGATTTATAAAAAAACAACATTGATTCTGTTTTCTGATTTGTTGTTAAGAAATGAACTAGCCAGTGGTTGTGAGTAAATTAACACATATTTCCACAACTGAACAAATAATATACATGATTTTTACACAGATGCTGTTGATAATGTAAATTAATTAACTTGCCCATATTCTCTCTACAACTATAACCAATTTTTAAAATATGCCAAGTAAGTTGGCAAAGAAAACAAAGCATATAAACATAAATGCACATTTACATAAGCCTGCCATTTGATAAGACCTATGCTAGAAATACAAATGTCACCATGATAGAACTGTCTTTAAAACAGATGAACGGAGTGTACTTACTTTCAATTAAATCATTAGGAGCGGTTTGTCAGAGAATTCCAAATCCCTATAAATTAGGCGATGTCGGGTACATTGTCTTGCCCTAGTACAATTATCTCCTTTTAAGTCCAAGGACAAAAATCAGTCGTTCCATACAGTTTCCCTAATCTTCAGATTACCATAAGCTGTTGTCTTAATTGGCATTTCAGACCTTTTGATCGCATCCTTCACTAAGCCAACTAGGCAAGGCACGGTTACTTTAATTGGCTTTGCACACCTTTAAGCGAATGTGTTCCCATTGAGGCTTATTGACTTATGAGTGATAATTGAAGTTTAGTTTAAATATTGATGTTGGGACCAGAAAGTAAGATAAAAAACATATAAACATTGACATGTCAATGGAAAATAACATTAATATAATGGAATAAAAGTTTGGACTATGAGTTCACATCAACTTATACATGTACAAGGTATCTCCCTTAAACCAAGGTTGAGGTAAGTTTCACTGTATCATAATAGGCCTGAATTTCTAGAGACTTATTATTTAAACTATTGAGACCACATCAGCATCAAGACCTTTGTTATACATCCATTAATAGTCCATGCCACAATTTCTTCATCTTCAAACTTTTAAAAATGGAACATTGTGGATAATTTTCATCCATCATTAACTTGTATAAATCACATCACTTTTAAGATCATATTTTAAAAAGATCAAATACAAAAACATTGAGATTCTGTATTATTTACTCATTGTGGCTACTTGTACCAGAAACTACCAGCTATAGTGCGCATCCTTATATAGGTCACACTTATACCTTTGAATGAAAGTACAACACAAATGCTGACTTCCAATTTATAATTTTTAAGCCAATTCCTGCAATTTGCAAGCTGCTGATTTTGGTTTTATGTTACTTCAAAACATCTTTGATCATCTTGAAAAGACCAAACTGCAACTTGTTTTTCATTTTTACATGAATATAAACTGTTTTTGAGAAATGTGTTATACTTTTTATTATCAAAATAAATTCACATAATTCAATTCTGTTGTTTCTTATGGTTGCCTTTTGTAACACACTAAATATGCAAGTGTCAATTACAATAAAATGAAGAAAAAAAATGAATAAACTGAATATTTGTTTTTAGGTTTGATATATATATAATGCAAAGTGATGGCCACAATAGCAACTAACAGTTTCTAATGGTGGAGCCAGATACTGTACAGGCTGAACCTGCTAGTGCATTTGATACAGGCTCAGCTCCAGGTACAAATGGCTCTGGGTTCGATTCTTGGCTGCAACATATGATGGTCATTTACAAAGAAGTGGTATATCTCCATTGCTAATGATCAAGCAAATATGGGCAGTTTTACAATTGGTCGCCCAGTGCCAGGATAGGGTGACTGGGTGTTATATGTCAGGTGTTTACGGCATGCTATAGACAGTGAAAGCAGCACTATATCTGCTTCAAGTGGAACAGCACCTCCACATAATTCTTTGAAATACAACCTTTGATACGATACAAACCATAGGAATCTGGAAGAAGGGGATGATTATCAGTCTATGTAAAGGGGACTATATTAGGTATGTTTCTATTTAAACAATGAAAAGAGGCAGATTTTGTCGCATTTGAGGTTTATACAAGCACTTGGTTACTAATACAAGTAATGTGTGCAAGCCATTGGTGAGAAAAAATAAATAACAGGAGTATTTCTAACTTAACATTATTACTGGTTCTAGTGTGACCTTTACCTTACCTGTGGATTTGTTCTGACCTTGACATTTATTTTATCCATGATAAGGATTTGTTCTGACTTTAACATTTGTCTTACTCATGACATGGATCTATGATATTGACATTTACCTGTGAAATGGCGCTGTTATTACCTTGCCACTTACCTTATCTGTGAAATGGATCTTTTATGACCATGACATTAACATGTAATGTGGATCTGTTCTTACCTTGTCATTTATCTAACCCTTGATGTGGATCTATTCTGAATTTGACTTTCATCTTACCTGTGTCATGGATATGTTCTGACCTTGACATTTACCAGTTATGTGGATCTGTTCTGACCTTTTCATTTACCTTAATTATGACATGGATCTGTTATGAACCTGACATTTACATGTGATGTGGATCTTTTCTGACCTTAACAATTTGCCATACTCATGACATAGATTTCTTACCTTGACATTTACAATGCTCATGACATGGATCTGTTCTGACCTTGACCATTCTCATGACAAAGACCTGTTCTGACTTGACAATTACCATACTCATGATGTGGTTCTATTTTGACCTTGACATTTACCTTACCCATGACGTGGATCTGATCTAACCTTGCCATTTACCCAAACCTTGAAGTGGATCTGTTCTGTCTACAATTTACCATACCCATGACATGGATCTGTTCTCTCCTTGACATTTTCCTTATCCATGATGTGGATCTGTGTTTAGTTTGCCATTTACCTAACCCTTAAAGTAGATCTGTTCTGACCTTGACATTTACCTTACCTCTCATCTAGGAACTTAATTAAAGTGACAATTACTTTTGTATATGAATCAGTGTACCTTAGCGTCGGAGATATCTGTTACTTTTAAAATCATTCGATCAACATAATTGTGGTCATTTTGATGATGCCAATTTTTAGTTTGTTAAAAAGACCCCAGGCTAGCATCTGATCATAATCACAGACCTGTAGCTGGTGACCAAAGGTTGTCTCCCTTACTGGAACTAAAACCCACACAGTTATGAACTGGGGGGTGTAGTAGTTGCTTTAAACAAAGCAGTAAAATATTGAAATATGTATACAACCTAATTATAGACCAGAATATTTTTTCACCTTTGTTATTTTTAAAGAAGTGAAGTTGAATATTTCAATAATTACTCTCACACTGATAAAGGAAATATGCAGAAAAGATGAAATCTTTTTTTGTTTCAGAAATATTTTTATTGCACAAGCCAACACAAATAAGAATACATTTGCAAGTTTGTTGCATAGTTACATAACTTTTTGTATCTTAAGAATGGAAGTATTTTTATAAAATCTATCAGCTACCATTTAAAGGCAAAAATCATATATACAACTAGCAAATACAGCAACTAGCAGATACATTTCTTCAATGAAATGTACAAACTTGAAGTAATAAAAGATTCAGTAAAACAGATAGAAAAAAACCCAACATATTTCATCAAGGATAACTGTACAGTTGTTTTATCTATGTCTGTCCTACTAAGAGAACTTGGGTACCATTTCAACTAAAGTCTTAGGACCGGTTTATGGTCATAAGATGGACTGGAGTTTACCTCAATTGTATTCACCTCAACTGTGTTCAATATAAATCATGAGACTGGAGTTAACCTCAGTTGTGTCCAATATATGGCCTAGGACAGAAGTTTACCTTGTCCTACTAACAACACTTAGTGCCATTTCAACGCAAGTTCAAGGACTGATTTATGGTCGTAAGATGGTTAAATAATCTTAACTGTGTTTAATATAAAGCCTAGGGCAAGAATTAACCTCAGCTGTGTTCAGTATAAGGGCAAAGACAGACTGGAGTTAACCTCTGTCATATATTCTTATTCAGGTTGTGTTCAATACAAGGCCTAGGAAAAGTGTTACCTCCTTAGTGTTCAATATAAATCAGAGGACTGGAGTTTACCTCAGTTGTGTTCAATATAAATCCTAGGACTGGAGTTTACCTCAGTTGTGTTCAATATAAATCATAGGACTGGAGTTAACCTTAATTGTGTTCACAATGTTAGTCCTAGGACTGGAGTAAACCTCAATATATTGTGTTCAATATATCTTATGCTCTGCACAACTGCATGGCTAAATATTTCTATAACCTTTCTATTTCTTTCCTGATAATACCAATATAGTCTGATTAATTTACATATTCAAATGACAGCTTAGTAAAACAATTACAAAAAAATAAAATAAAACACTTTTGTTTAAAACAGTATTATTGGCAGGGTTTACAATCTTCCAGTTATCTGCCAATGTTGTTCAAATGCAGCAGATAAAGTGCTGCCTTTAGTGTAACTTGCATTCTGTGATCAGCTGTCACAATATCACACTCTTTATATAATCCTAACATGGCGTCAATCAATTGTGGAACAACCTGTCTACAAAAGCTTATTTAACCAACCAGTTTTTTTTACTTGCTTAAAAAAAATAAACAATAGAAAAAATTTAAAATAGCATAAAATATAAACAGATATTACAATAAATAAAAGTCTAATAAGATCACTAACCCTTCGAATGATACTACCCTTTACTGTAAAACTTCAAAATTTCAAAAATAAATCCTGAATATCCTATTTATAACATTTACATTAACTTTCATAATTGTGTATTTCTCACCATTAATTGATGTTTACAAGTTGTTTTACACTATATACAATAGATTATTGTTAACAATGATAACTCAATGGAATTACGAACATATTGTGTACCAGCGTAAATAAATTAATTATAAAATTTTTACAAAAATAAATCCTGAATATCCTATTTATAACATTTACATTAACTTTCATAATTGTGTATTTCTCACCATTAATTGAAATTTAAAGGTTGTTTTACACTATTTACAATTTTTTTTTTGTTAAAAATGATTACTCAATGGAATTACAAACATACTGTGTACCAGTGTAAATAAATTAATTTTACAATTTTTACAAAAATAAATCAAAATAATATTTAAACATGATCAACAACAGATATTATTAGAAATAAACATAAAAAGACCACAAATACCATGCTTTATTTCTGGTATATTGGCAGTAAAAATGATAAATAATTCTAGCATTCTCAAATCCAATTTTTAACCTAAATCAAGCATTGTATTAACAATTAACAAGACAAACTAATTTATGCTGAACTGTTAATGAATCAGCCTTAATTGGTAATTTCTTCCAGTAAATGTACAATGTAGTTATTAAACCAAGATTTTTAATAACAATGTCAATAATAATAACAAATGACATCATCTATCATTAAATGTTATCATAATACAAGGTATGCAAATCAACGCATAATTATAAAAATGCAACATATTTGACCTTTTTTTATGATTTTACAGTTCAATTAACATGTTAGGATGGAAATTGGTTTATGTGTTAGAATGGAAAATGTTTTTGAGTGATGTATCCCATTATATAATTATCCCATTTGCAATTTAATTTTCATGTTTGAAGTGTTCAAATTACTTTCCAATAAGGTAATGTTTATGGATATAGTACCGTCCAATCAGCCTTGCTTAGAAAGATCACATGGTAAAAGTCAATGCAACTGATTGGTCAGAAATAGCGGATTTTGGATAACAATAAGTAACAGAAAGTTTGGCTTTTTGTTAAATCTCTCTACAGTACCACCTCAGTGACACAAAGTATCAAGTAGTTACTAGTAAATATAGGAAACTTAATAAAGCTGACATATTAAGATTAAATAATATTTTATCATTTTTTATAAAAATATATTTCTACCATACTATAAACCATGCTATATTAAAATTAATGTGAGCTTAATACTATATATATATAAATACAACTTTGGTCCATGAAAACCATATATAATACAAGTTTATAATGTTAAAATGTCCTAATATCCATTTTTTAAATAGTTAAAAAATGTGCAACTCACTAAATATAAATACAAACCACATGCAACCTTTGAAGTTTAGCATGGTGTAAAAGCAAATTCCAAGGTAAAATAGCAACTTAAATGCATCTACTGCATTCAACACTCCTATCTATGTGAGCGTTCGTGGTCTAGTGGTTAAGACGTTGGACTCCGGAACGGAGGGTCCCGGGTTCGAACCCCGAAACTGACCACGTGATGTTAGTCCTTGAGCAAGACTATTTACTGCACATTGCTCCAGGCACCCAGGTACCCAGGAAGTGGACAGTCGAGAGGGATCAATATAAGTTAAAAGAACTTGTTTCCCAATCGACTATAAATAAATAGGTTTAAACTAAACACTCCTATCCTAGAAATGTCTAGAATTAACTTAACCTTTACTAGTAACACTTCAAAATGAAAAACCAAATGACAAATTTATTAAAAGAAGTTTGGGAAAAAAAATCATCAAGATTTTTTTCTTTTCTTGTACTTCTTACATGCATACATTGCAGGCAAAGGACTTATTATAGCATAAATCTCAAATTTTGCAGAAAAACCAAAATGTTTCTGGTACTACTATGTCAAATCTATACAATAAATGCTTACAGAAATATTGGTACATGCTCTTTTTTCAAATGAACAAACAACAAAACAAAACAACAACCACAACAGTAATGTTAAAGATGGTAACAACAACAAAAGGGAAGGGCGAAAAAAGCAAGGTTTGTTGATGTTACTGGCATACCATGGGCCAGATTGTCATCATTGGTTGTGTCCTAAGTGATGTATTATCCATGACTTGATTCCAAAACATGTCAATAAATTTGTTATTTAGCAATGAATCATTTTCATTTGAATGTTACCTCAATCTACATTTACAATGGACTTGCCTGGGAAACTTTAAAAAGTAACAAACACCTCATTGCAGAATTATTCTCAAGGATCAAATAAATATTTCTTTGATTATGTAGTATTTCAAAAAGATACTCAGTAATATGAGACATAATATGTACATTCATGTACATGATTGAGTTTTAATTAAGATGTTA
Source organism: Sinonovacula constricta (assembly GCA_007844125.1). Classification (NCBI taxonomy): domain Eukaryota; kingdom Metazoa; phylum Mollusca; class Bivalvia; order Cardiida; family Solecurtidae; genus Sinonovacula; species Sinonovacula constricta. Next base: position 23,868,857 of record CM017565.1, read on the forward strand.
AATATAATAATCATTATCTTCGATTAAATTTAAAAAGATAATTATTATATGTTAATTAATAAGTGATTTGATATTGGCCCTGTTATTTGTCCGAGGGCAGATGTATTGGCAAGAGGACAAAAAACAGGGCCAATATCAAATTATTTATTGCCAATTTTATTAAATAACCACATGTACTTATAAAATTTGACATTTAATTCTTAGTTTTTGAATTAATCCAAGTCAGAAAATGCTATTTGTGCTTTTTGTGAAATCTACACATTGTAAATAACACATATGGTTAAGCACTACCAACTCATGTTGTGAATGTTTGAAAACTGAGAATATTTTTTAAATTTATGCAACCTGTCGTCCTCTACACATTGATAAAACAAAATGACTGCCATTTCCCAGAGCTTTTTGCTGAAATCTACCATGTATATCATTTTTTGGCCCCGCCTTAATAGCCAAACAAATTACTACAAATGCAGGCTTAATATCAATATCACTTTTCGGCCCAGGGCCAAAAAAATGGTACTGATATTGGCACTGTTTTAAAGCAGGCCATTACGTTGTTGAACGTGGCAGGTGCTTTTTTATAGGGCTAATAACATAAAGATATTTAATGAATGATGATGATGTACATGTTGGTTGTATGGGTGATGGTGAATATCAATAATATGATTGTTAGAAAATGCAACAGTATCATCCAATTAAAATAGACAAGCAGAGTAAATAATGCATTTAAATAATTAACATTTCTCTTATATCATATTTATCATACCTAATTTATATCAAAGCAAAGAAAAAACAAGTGGTCCATGATGACACTAAATCGCTCACCTGCATGCTGTAGACTTTTAGATAAAATTAGCGACGAATATCAGCAATGTTAGAACAGATCAGAATAATTGTAATACATGTACATAAGTAAAATTTGGAGGTTCTTTTTCTTTTTTTTTTAACTATGTGGTCATGTATGGAAAATGGCCACGCCCCTGGCAGCCATGTTTTTTGAAGGATCTTCAGACTTTTACCACACTTAATAGAGGGGCAACAAAGAAACATATATACCAAATATTAAAGTTATAACTCTTGTTGTTTCTGACAAGAAGACTTTTAAAACTGTCTGATATAGTTATGTAGGGGAAATGGCCACAGCACTGGCAGCCATAATTTTGACAGATTAAAATTCTTTTGAACAGCCTTGATACAGGGCCACTCAAAGAACAAGTATACTGAATATCAAATCTCTGGCTCTCGTAGTTTCTGGCAAGAAGATTTTCCTATATTGCAACTAGATATCTCAAGGCTGGTGGCCATGTTTTTTTTTCATAACAATTTTGATAAAAGGCCACCCTAAGAACATGTATACCAAGTATCAAAGCCCTTGCTCATTCAGTTTCTGACTAGAAGATTTTCCTATTTTAACATTACCTGGTGAATGGCAATGCACCCGATGGCCATATTTTTGTTATTCTTTGAACAACTTTTCCTCCCAATGCCTGCTGAAGGTTCCGAGAAAGTGTGATTAAATCTAGCTTAGTAGTTTCAGAGGAGATGTAATGTAAAGGAAGTTGAAGGACGCATGATGCCAGACAGTGAGTGATCACAATAACTAACCCTGAGGATAAGCTCAGGTGAGCTAAAAATCAACAACAGTGTAATAATAAGGATTAACGATAAAAGAGAAGATGACAGTATTTAAACTTTACATTCATTATAAATAACTTATTTTTCAAATGTAACTAATAGTTTTCAGCAAAACCAACAACAAATAATCAGAACAACAAGATCTGTTCAAAGACAGTGTGCTCTACTTTTCTAAATGCTGGATTGTACAATGAAAATTGTAAGTAGAAAATGTCTGCCCTTTGGAAATAGGTTCCCCTTTTGGTGGTGAAAAAGTATTCCAAGCTTTTAGTGATTGACTTTAATGGGTTTCAAGAAACAGATCTCAATAAAAAAGTAAACCAGAGCAGACAGCAATAAGGGAATATACAACAGGTCCATTTTTTTTCTTCAACAACATAACAAATAAACACTAAGATATAAAAATAAACAATTAAAGAAAAAACTAATTGACAATAAATCAAACTTAACAATTATAATGATAAGTTATTTTAAAATAAGAATTGTCACATCTTACTTATGTTGACAAAACATGTATTTAGATATGAGATATTGTCCAGGTAAACTGCACCTTGACATTTATTTTAAGCTACATATATTTACATCAAATTAAGTTTCACATCACATCATATGTAAACACTGCATGTGGTAAAGAGAATAGAGTTATGTCTATAAGACATTAGTGCCACCACCGTTTGATTTAAAACGTTCCAAGCAAAGATCATTAATCAGCTAATATTTGATGGATAGTAACAAAAATAAAATATAAAATGTATTTAACTTTCAAATATATTAAGGAACCAGTATATGAATGAAAATTAACTTTCATTATATATTAAGGAACCAGTAAATGAATGAAAATTGACTTTCATTATATATTAAGGAACCAGTATATAAATGAAAATTGACAAGTACTTCCAAAATTATTGACATAAAACAAAAAAAAACCACATCAACAAACAGGTGTAAGACTTTATACATCTTCACTACTTACTGAATGGTTATGGCATATATATGGCCTTCAATGTAATGTTTGTCAGCCCTAATGATTGTGTATGCTTAGGTTTACAGTTGCCAATATAAGTTCTAACAGAGATGGACATGCTTATGTTTACAGCCTAAAAAGTTCTTATAGAGATGTGCATGCTTATGTTTACAAATGAAAATACGTTCAATTAGAGATGCTTATGTTTACAATTTAAAAATATGTTCAGTTAGAGATGTGTATGTTTATGTTTACAATTTAAAAATATGTTCAGTTAGAGATGTGTATGTTTATAGTGTTCAGAAATTTAGAGGTGGTCATACCAGTGGCATGGTCCTAACTGAAGGATAGTCCTTATCACAGGAAAAAACAGGATCAGTTATCAGCAGAGTGACCTTAATGACCTTAATAAGATTGGCAGATTAACATGGGATTATTTTAATAGTAGGGTAGTCTCATAAAAAGGGTGGTCTGTAATGAGGGCTGGTCTTTATCGAGGAGTTATTTCAGTACTAATTTGTCATAAAAAAAAAGTGGTCTATAATAAGGGCTGGTCTTTACTGAGGAGTTCTTTCAGTACTAGTGTTTGTTTATTGGGTTTATCGTCCCACCAACACTATTTCCATTATCTGGAGACGGTGTCCACTTGAAGCAGATATAATGCTGCCTTCACTGTGTATAGCATGCCCTGAACACCTGGCGTGATACCACGACCAGTCACACCGGGCCAATCTGTCGTGGAACTACCCTAATATATGTTTGAGCATTAGCAAGGGAGCTACTGGTATACCACTACCAATTTTAACAACTTTGGAATGCTGTAACCCGGGATCGAGCCTGGCTGCTTGTACCTGAAGCCGACGCTCTACTGATTGCACTACCAGGTCTGGTAGTCAGGAACAGAGTGTCTGTCTCAACAGAGAATGGCATGAGTAGTGATGATGTAGTAGGAAGGTATAATCTTTAATTAATTACCAGTAAATTTAATCTGCTTTAATGATTAATCAATCTAACAATGTCTTAATGGAAATGACAAGCTTTTATGGTGAATGATGATCCAAGACTAATGCCTGGGTTGATCCACTGACATCCCACTGGACAAGTGGTAGATCCCTCACATAAAAGTGCTTGCTGCTAGCCGATTCCGGAATTTCTAGTGGAGACAAAGTCTATCTTTGTGTTTTTTGTTGATGTTATATATGCACACTTTAACTTGCATAGAAGTGAAAATGAATCTGTTGACACTACCAGATATTTACATATTTTACAACACTACTCAATGTAACAGATATATGCATAATTTACCTAATGATTGTTTCATGTCATGACATGCCATAGTTAATAAATGCATATGTATTACAGATTATTGCTAATGGCAAAACAAAAAAGTGTGGAATACAGATTGTATTTTATATAATATTGCTGCTTCTTAATATTTTTCTCACTAATATCAATTCTCTTATATGATTACATTTTTACTATTTGAAGCAAAGTTCTATGTATTGTCTTTAAACAAATCCAGGTAAAAATGATGACCCTCTTAAAGACCTAATCATTGACCAAATGCCTCTGTCTTATCTCTTTATGATTTATATAAACATTTTATTATTACAAAAAATGACAACCTGAAATCTTGGTTACAATGAATATTTTTTTATAGTTATAAAAATATAAAATATATTTAGAATTCAAATAAAAGAATTTTCAGAGTTAAAATGTGCAACCTTTCCATAGAACATTTGAGGACTTTTCAGCATGACAAAAATCCCATTAACAGAGCATCCATGTCCAATTAATTGGGATTGCTGATTAACAGTCTTTGGTTTGTTAGAAAAATAACTCCGAAACCCATGATCTGAAGTTTGAAGTTTTATCCCCTTGACTATATAATAAATGCTCATCTGTTGATGAATTAGATCAGTTTCCAGCTGCAATCCTGTACTTGATTGGTTTTGTTAAACCATCTATTTCATCAATCTCTCTTAAATCTAAAATAGCACCATTGTATTTTTCTCCATTATGTAAGCTTGGATCTGATTGGTCAATTCTACTCCTGACTCCTTTTCCTTTGTGCCTTTTGTCAGCTGATGTGTTCTGGTGAGCTGAGGCTTCTGATTGGTTTATTTCAGCCAATAGACTTAAACTTCCAGATGAATTAGAAGCACTAGCAACCTTTTGTTCCCTATTAGAGAAGAAAACAACATAAAACTCTGTATTATTTGTTAACTTTAGAGCAAATTAAATATCTGAGACATAAATCAATGCATATTTAAAAGCATTGGTAACAGTTTTATATCCTAAAAGTTAATCAATTTAAATACTTTGATAAATAACTGAATGCTATATCCTTCTTTCCTACTGATTCGTGCCTTCCTATCGATTCGTGCCCCTGCCAATATTCCAAATAATTGCTTAGCAATCTACTGCATGTGTGCGAATTCAATGCAAGTTCTGTCAGAAATTTACATTCTTGTTCCAAGCCAGTCAAGATGCGTAAAAAACAGGTAACAACTGGAAAAAAACTTCACAAATGAAAAAGGCATACTGTTTTACGTTTCTCTATGCATATTTTAACTGTTATGTGTGCTTAATTGGCGAGATGTCGTTTTTATGTGTCAATACCAAAAAGAAATAATTTCATTTCAGAAACAACACACAAAGACGAAAAACGGTATCGAAATTATACCCCTGAAGCGCTTTATAAAGCTTATGAATCTGAACGTGATGAAGGAAAATCGGTAAAATTAGCCGCGAAACAATTTCAAGTCCCCTTGCAATTTTAGTATGAATGGTGTATGAATGAACAATTAGACTTCGGATCATTTTATTTTTAAACAAAAGACAATACTGAAGCAATGAAACATAGAAAAACAAAATTAAAACGATTTTCGTCGACAAGGGGTGAATTTATGTGGTATTATGCGGTACTAAGACAGCAGGCAACAAGGGCACGAATCAATAGGAAAGCACCTGGCTGACACGGACCATTGCTCTTGACCTAGTTTACGAAGGTAGCTTATGTTTACAGTTGTCAGTTGACATTTTTGTTTATTTTTTTTTAAAAAGTTGTTGTTCTTGAACAAAAAAATATGCTTTAGAAATTTGGTGGTTTCCATCTAAAGCACATGCTCCACTTCTAACTCTTAGGGGCACGAATATCCAGGAAACTAGTATACACCATTTGTGGTTATATAAAAAATAATACACACACAACTTAGAACTTTATTATATCACTTGTGATCATAACTAGGAAGAAATTTTATTTTTCTGATCATTATACTGGCTTGTCACATAAAAGCTTGATTGTAGTTTCACACAAACCTTTATTGCAGACACCAGCAGTGATACTCTGGTAAATAGATAAATAGATCACCATATTCATAGAATGAAATACCATCAGCTTTGTGACCATTTTTGGAGCAGATATAGGTCTGGTGTCTTTCTCTGCTACAGTTAGCTAATTGCCAATATGACAAGAAAAAAGCCATTTACCTGAGGGCCTGTGACAGCAACTCCACTTGTTTCTTGTACAAGCCTAACTCATCTCTTAGCAGATCTATCTCCGTGTCCCTCTCGCGGAGTGTCATCTTGAGTTGGTAGTTTGCTTCTTCCAGCTCCCCACAGAATGCCTGAGATTGATACAAGAACCAAGTCAGGGAGGTGCTTTGTTTGATTAAACACTACCATATAATTGTTCTGACATACACAAATTGATGCTGCTTGACACGTATTCGAGGGAGATATTATATAAATATCACACCCCACTAAGGACAATAACTTGTACAGTCAACTAAGGTATAAACACTACCATAATGAGGAGTGACGATCCATTAAGTCTGGATATGAATTATAACATTAATTTTCCAAACATTCAACATGTTTGTTATTTGTTTCAACATCAGTACTATGTGATCGAGAACGTAGCTTATAAAATAAATTAAAAGCTTGAATTTTTTTTAAAGTAATGGCATAAATAATGTGAATAATAAAATTTCCTGATATTAATATTTTTGTTTATGATGAGAAAAGACAATTAAACATGTGCCAAACTGTTCGAAACTCATGATAATACTTAAGTGGTTTTACCCTTGTGTGAATAGCTGACACAAATATGGGTTACTATGGCAATAGTTTTAAGAACTGTGTTTATTTTTTAATTAAACTTATTTCTTTATTGTGTCACTGAACCTGACAAAGTTATATTGATTTTCAGACAAATTGTACTGTTTTTATACAATTTGTTAGCAAAGTTCTGGATCAGCCCTTGCATGATAAAACCTAAACTGAGACATACTATTTGATCAAGGTCGTACATATGGGACTTTATAATAGGATGGTCATGGGAGTTATAATTATCTCTAAACCTACATAGCTCAGGTGGATAAAACCTAAAACTGTTTGGTCAGAATCTACACTATTTGCCACAAAGTCTTTATAAATGCCTTGTCCTCTTTTCATGATATTTATAATGCACAAAGAAAAAAAATCATAAAAAAAATCAGTCATTACCAAATGAAGCAAGAGCTATTACGCACATATAAAAAGCAACAGTAGAAGAAACAATTATGTATGACATGTTTAACATTATCTTGTTTTTACAATGTTTAACAGGTTAAGGGGCAGTCCGGTGGAATCAAGCAGGACACCTGATCACAGGGTCCATGGTTCGAACCTTAGTTAGGTTACCAGTAATTTCCTTGATCAAGAAGTTTACCTCAAATAGTTCTACTGCACCCAGGTATATAAATGGGTACCTGTGAGTGTTATTAAGGTCATGCACATAATTTCCTTGAGCCATTTGACCTGGCTGCTAATACAAGATTTACGAATATACCCAATGATCATGAGTAAAAACCGAGAAGTCAGCTGAATATGCATTTGCATATTAGTTTACTTTTAAGTAGACATTAACATTCATCTTTTTAAAACTGTTTTGATATAAGCACATACCCTGCTCTGCTCCATGCTGTCATAGGGTCCAGGAGGGTCCGAGAAGCAGAAAAACTCTTTCACTGGAGTACTGCAAAACAAATTGTCAAGTTATTACTTTTTGCTTATTTTAGTCATTTGATGATCTAAATAACAGAAATTGAGTTACAACTTATATCGACACAGTGGGAGCCAGCTGTGAAACTAAAGATCAACTGATATCAAACCCTATCAATTTTTTTGTTTCTATTTTGTCTTGTGTATCCTTTTCTGGCGTACATAAAAATAACATTTCTGTAAGTATAATTGCACCTGATACATCAGAGGGATGAGCAAATCGAAGGCTGAATCACTCAGGAGTTCCAATTGCCTCAACCTCCTGTTACTGATGTAGACAATTCACAAAATTTTCAAATGAATCCATCAACAAACTGATTCTTTATATGTGTTGTAATAATGAGGAGGTGAACAAAAATTCACAATCTTAGTCAAAGCTATGAATATTAATCCATTATGACAATCTAGAACTGCGGTAGATTGAGATCTGACACTAAATTTACGTGACATGAATAGATTCTAACAAGGTAATTCATCTTTTTTAAGCTGTACTTACAGCTGAAACCCCAACTTGGACTTGCTTTAACTTGTGACTGATGTTTTATATAGCACAGAGCAAATGGTGTGTGATAACTAACATAACTTTCCTAACCCTTTCACTGCCATCAAGTCGGGTTTACCTGTCCACATAAAATGTTATGTATATGGCCATCAAGTCGGGTTTACCTGTCCACATAAAATGTTATGTATATGGCCATCAAGTCGGGTTTACCTGTCCACATAAAATGTTACTGTGAAAGCATTTTATTTCGTGGGGCAGAAATTTCGTTGTTTGAAGAGGACGGGCATATTCGTGGGTACTTGATTTCGTGGATTGCCCTACCCACGAAAATAAAAAAAAATACCTTCGATTTTTGACATATGCGAAACCGAGGCCTAACACTGAAACAGGGTCAATTGCGAAACTACAGATTAGCAAGTGACTCTGCCTATTGTCTTACATCACACCTGGTGATATTGATCCACGGCAGCCGGTCAATGTTTTCACAGCCGAGTCTCATCAGACGATATTTATGACACTTGTCAATTAGCGTGTCATTTAAGGGATTATATTCATAAAGATGTTAGGGGCGCGGGTTCTTTTAAGGGTCTAATTTAACGAAGCCATTGACTGTCAATTAACGCCAATTAGCGTACTATGCAAACTGACACAAAACAGACCCTTGAGTAAACACCCTACACCTATAAAGTTTATAGTGCTCCTGTATATATTACAGTATAAAATTACTTAGCATAGATCATTTTTTATGATTAAATGGCTTATGTTCGTAAACATGTTTTATCGTTCTATGTCAATACAATGTAAATAAAGTGTGAAATCGTCTGTTTGTTTGAGCTTTATGTCCTGTTTAGCAAAAATATGTTGACATGATTTACAAGTAAATCTAGCATTCGAAAGTCTAACCGAGGGGATTTTATATCGTTGGTACTTAAATTCGTGGATTGACTTGCCCACGAATTCCTCGAAATTAAATGCCCCACGAAATAAAATGCTTTCACAGTATGTATACTGCCATCAAGTCGGGTTTACCTGTCCACATAAAATGTTATGTATATGGCCATCAAGTCGGGTTTACCTGTCCACATAAAATGTTATGTATACGGCCCTCAAGTCAGGTTTACCTGTCCACATAAAATGTTATGTATATGGCCATCAAGTCGGGTTTACCTGTCCACATAAAATGTTATGTATACGGCCATCAAGTCAGGTTTACCTGTCCACATAAAATGTTATGTATATGGCCATCAAGTCGGGTTTACCTGTCCACATAAAATGTTATGTATACGGCTATCAAGTCGGGTTTACCTGTCCACATAAAATGTTATGTATACTGCCCTCAAGTCGGGTTTACCAGTCCACATAAAATGTTATGTATACGGCCATCAAGTCGGGTTTACCTGTCCACATAAAATGTTATGTATACTGCCCTCAAGTCGGGTTTACCTGTCCACATAAAATGTTATATATACTGCCATCAAGTCGGGTTTACCTGTCCACATAAAATGTTATGTATACTGCCATCAAGTCGGGTTTACCTGTCCACATAAAATGTTATGTATACTGCCCTCAAGTCGGGTTTACCTGTCCACATAAAATGTTATATATACTGCCATCAAGTCGGGTTTACCTGTCCACATAAAATGTTATGTATACGGCCATCAAGTCGGGTTTACCTGTCCACATAAAATGTTATGTATACTGCCATCAAGTCGGGTTTACCTGTCCACATAAAATGTTATGTATACTGCCATCAAGTCAGGTTTACCTGTCCACATAAAATGTTATGTATACGGCCATCAAGTCGGGTTTACCTGTCCACATAAAATGTTATGTATACTGCCATCAAGTCAGGTTTACCTGTCCACATAAAATGTTATGTATACTGCCATCAAGTCAGGTTTACCTGTCCACATAAATGTTATATATACTGCCATCAAGTCGGGTGTACCTGTCCACATAAAATGTTATGTATACGGCCATCAAGTCGGGTTTACCTGTCCACATAAAATGTTATGTATACGGCAATCAAGTCGGGTTTACCTGTCCACATAAAATGTTATGTATACTGCCATCAAGTCGGGTTTACCTGTCCACATAAAATGTTATGTATACGGCCATCAAGTCGGGTTTACCTGTCCACATAAAATGTTATGTATACTGCCCTCAAGTCGGGTTTACCTGTCTACATAAAATGTTATGTATACTGCCCTCAAGTCGGGTTTACCTGTCCACATAAAATGTTATGTATACTGCCATCAAGTCAGGTTTACCTGTCTACATAAAATGTTATGTATACTGCCCTCAAGTCGGGTTTACCTGTCCACATAAAATGTTATGTATACTACCATCAAGTTTGGTTTACCTGTCTACATAAAATGTTATGTATACTGCCCTCAAGTCGGGTTTACCTGTCCACATAAAATGTTATGTATACTGCCATCAAGTCGGGTTTACCTGTCCACATAAAATGTTATGTATACTGCCATCAAGTCAGGTTTACCTGTCTACATAAAATGTTATGTATATGGCCATCAAGTCGGGTTTACCTGTCCACATAAAATGTAATGTATACTGCCCTCAAGTCGGGTTTACCTGTCCACATAAAATGTTATGTATACTGCCCTCAAGTCGGGTTTACCTGTCTACATAAAATGTTATGTATACTGCCCTCAAGTCGGGTTTACCTGTCCACATAAAATGTTATGTATACTGCCCTCAAGTCGGGTTTACCTGTCTACATAAAATGTTATGTATACTGCCCTCAAGTCGGGTTTACCTGTCCACATAAAATGTTATGTATACTGCCCTCAAGTCGGGTTTACCTGTCTACATAAAATGTTATGTATACGGCCATCAAGTCGGGTTTACCTGTCCACATAAAATGTTATGTATTCTGCCCTCAAGTCGGGTTTACCTGTCTACATAAAATGTTATGTATACTGCCCTCAAGTCGGGTTTACCTGTCCACATAAAATGTTATGTATACTGCCATCAAGTCGGGTTTACCTGTCCACATAAAATGTTATGTATACTGCCATCAAGACAGGTAAATCCATTTTGGGAATACCCCAATATGTTAAATAATCCAGAAATAGAATGTTGTTACATTTTATATACGTGGTTAAAATTTCATATATTTAAGTGCCTGGCAATGAAAGGAATAATTAGCAATGTATTTTTACAATTGGACAAGTTTCTGATGTTATTAAAAATGCTTTCACCAATGATATACTCCCAGCACAAACCTATTACATAAGTCTTCATGGAACAGAATGGAGTCTATGAAGGACTGGAGGCCATGTTTTCTGTCATCAAGGAAACCTTCTTCGTAGTTATCTCGTAACCACCGGCGAGGAGGTAGGTGAAAATAGCGCAGGGGGAACAACTGCTTCAACTGGGAACAGAACAGGAATAGATATTGGTTAAAATAGTTTTTTCACTGTCCTTGAAAAAGCAGCACAGCAAAAAGCACATATTAAGCCATTGTTGTACTGTATTCAAATAATAGAGATAAAAATATGTGAAATTTTAAAATATGAAAGTATGCAAATTTTTAATCATAGTTTTATGTACCAGAGATGCTTACGGTGTATAAAAAATAGTTTTGCATTAAGTTTTTCACTTATGATCATGATTTGTTTGTTTTTTTGACTGAAGTTATTTGCACATATTGATTAAGAAAGGTCAGATGATGATAGTACTGGTTAACATCCCACCATTGATCTTTTTAGTTATCTGAGGATTTTATCATTTGTTTTTTGTTTGTTAGCACATCACACTGACACAATTATGGTCATATTGGCTACTTCCTGCCATTTAAGGGTGGAGGAAAACTCCAGACTTAAGTCTCGGTAGAACCACTAGCGCACCGCCCTGACCAGGACTCGAACCCAAGCGGAGAGGGACTGAGGAGTGGATTATGTTTACTTGAAGCCAATACAGTGCAGTACTCAATATAGAAGAGTTCTGTGTGTCAGGGCCTAGGACTGAACCCATGGCCTTTTGTACATTTGACAGAGGCTCTACCTTCTGCACTTCATGGGCCAGTATAAATATAATCTGGTGACATCAAAAGCAGGACTAATTTATTTGCATTTTCTATGCCAATGAATATGGTTCATACAAAAAAGGAAAAGGTTGCTTGTAGACATAAATATAGAGTGCATGCAAAGAGGGAGAACGTTTGTATAAATATAATCTGGTGTAATCTTAACATAAAGCCATGATTTGCATGCACTTTTCTTGCAAATAAACAATGCATTTCAACAGTTAGTATAAGTATAATCTGTTGAATTCTTTCGCATAAAAACACGATTGATTCGTCTGTACTTTTCTTTGCAGATGAATGCTGTAGAACAAGGGAGGGTTTAAATTTAATTTAGTGAATTCTTTAATATAAAAGCAAGATTAATATACATGCGCTTTTCTTTGCAATTGAACACTGCATTAAAAAGGCTGGTTTTAATAATTATAATCTGTATTAATGGTTAACATTGCCACATTTCTTGAAAAAAGCATGCTTTATGTTGTCAACTTACTTTTCTCTGCAGATGAACAAAGTCTGAATATCTGCGGAAAACAAACCAATTATCCCAGGGTCCTCTGTGAACATGGAGCTTATACACCTAGAGAAACAACAAATTTTATTACATGAACTTTAAATTGACGCAACACGACTGGTCACACCCCCAAAATAGTTGAGTCAATAAATACAGATATTAACCGGTCTATAAATAGAATGTGAAATTTCCATCAATATTATGCGCGCGAATCTACAAAACTTCCTTAGAATTGTACGCATTGTGGGATATTTGTCCCAGACGAACAATATTCACCAAGTAAACAATGTAAACTATATTCTTGCATTTAAGTATAGATAATAATTAAAGAAATAAAAACTATTTATTATTAACTGTTTAAAGTTTATGTAATAAAACAGTTCTTTACTTATTAGCTGGGAAATATGCTGTTGATATTGACTGCAAAAATTGTTATTGACCAAGGCTCTCGCCAATATCACAGCATATTTCCTAGCTAATAGGTAAATAATTGTATAATAAATGTTATGACATTATAATATTATTACAATACTATTAAAGCATAATAGAATAATATTATAACATTAAAAAACTGTGATGATATTTTGGATATTATTCTACAAAAGAAGTAGAGCCAATAAGAAAATTGGGACCTCTGATTGTATTTAGTATAATTATAATATATTTTTTTATTTTACTTCTGTTGGAGTGAGAGTGGGTGGGAAAATGTGTAAGTCAGCAAGAAGTTTTGATTAATTGCAAGGTATAGATAATGGACGAGGAGAAAGGGCACCAAGCTGTTTACCTAGCTATAAGTTACCAAGAGATCCTCCACATTTGAAAAATTACTTACTTTTTGTTTTCTGTAATATGTTTTACTTAATTTATGACTTTGCACATCTATCTATCACTACCAGGTAAAATGTTTTAACTCTACGTTGAATCAATTCATGTTTCTCTCACCAAATTTATCTTGCATCTCTCTTATTTACAATGTATTAGGTTACAAAATTTATTGTCTATCAATAAAAAAATTAATTTTATTTCCTTAATTTGTTTTATATACCACACCAATACAATTTACAGTCAATAAAGCTAAAATTTGCAGGGGAAGATGCAAGGAAAATGCCTGGCTAGAACCGCCAGTGTACAGCAGGTCGCCTGGAAGGCTATGTGTGAAAGTTTTCTTATCACAACCAGGACTCCCTAATTTTTGCAGACATAAATATAAAGTACAAAGAAAGAGGAAGAAAGTTGCCTACTTTAAATAATACACAACTACAGAGACAAAAAAACAGACTAGTAAACAATATTATCCCACTATACTCACAGTGAACCGTGTACGCTGTGGCAATGTTTCATATCCTATTACTGGAACCCTGACAGTTCTTGGATCAATCCTCGGGGAGGTTTCTAATGTTTGATCCACTAAACCATTAACCCTGCTATCCCCTGGGTCCCTTTCTTCTACCCTGTGGTTGTCCCCATTGCTAACCAAGGGGGATAATTCTGGGGCTAACATGCTGTCAGGTTTGTCATAAGCAGCCTGAAACAGATATAATCATTAAAATACAATAATTCTTCACTTTGCATTTAGTTACTGTTGTAATGCAACCAGATGATAAGGAAGAGAATATTAATTGAAATTTGATGATTAATCCAACTGAATGCATAAATGTTTAAAAGTTATTAGGGAAGAAAATGTTTACAATCTTCAATGTCTTCCCTACCTTTAATGGTGTGCTTGTCTGTGGACCAACTTCCTTAAAAACTTTCTGCACTGTAGTTGCAGCAAACACCTCAGGTTCTGTATTGGTATTTTCATTTCCTGCATCGTTTTTTAATAAGTCACCAGCAGTGGTTGCCCTTGGTCCCTGGTCATTTTGAGTTATCTCCCCTGAGTGACAGAGTGACTCATAGGTAGATAGGGATAGCTTCTGATGAGTTCTGGCAGATGACCTCCCAGATTCACTCCTCAATCTTACAGGTATTGGGTCAGTCCTGAAAATAAATTTGAAACAAATTCTTTAATCTAAGCAGCAGCTTGGAGTTGTTAAATTAGTTATTTTTCTGTAATGTACTTTATTTGAAATTTACTCATTACAAATGGCACCCTACGATGATTATGAATACCACTGATATATAGTTTAAAGAAAATACAGAAGAAGCATTGTTACCACCATCATATTGAGAGCTCTGAGTATCAAAGTTAACTAGTATAGCCATTATAACATATACAACTTATGATCCAACATCAGTTAGTAAGCATCAAATAAATCACCACAATATTTTACTTCTTTTCAATTACCATAAATGAATTGACAATGTCGTAAAATATACAAACAATCTCGTTCACTCAAGCAGTGTTGATGGGCATGATCAGCTGATAAAAACACTTGAATAACTGGACCAGCTGGTGCTGGCCCAAGTAGAGTAGATTAAGAAAGGTGTGAATTTGTTAATTGGTTCCGAAATAACTGTCCTGGGTCCCAAGTAGCTAGGTGCCCTGCTTTCAAAGCTTGTGGGACATTATAATAAAGAAAGAATAAAACGGTTCTGGAAAAATGTTACAACTTCAAACCCACAGAGCATTTACAACTTCAAACCCACAGGGCATTTACAACTTCAAACCCACAGACCATTTGCGAATTTAAACCCACAGAGCATTTACAACTTCAAACCCACAGACCATTTCCAACTATAAACCCACAGACCATTTGCAACTTCAAACCTGCAGAGCATTTACAATTTCAAACCCACAGACCATTTAAACCTGTTTAGTGATTCCCAAGAAGTCTAAAAGGGCATGGTATATTTTCCAGAAAAAGGGCACATAAAGCATGACAGGTTCTACTGTAAAGGCAAATTAAAATGTTTGTATGTATGCTTACATTAACAAGCCTTTTAAACAAACATTTTTTATGAACCAGCTATAAAACTGTTATAGTAAAGATTGATTTGCCAGTTGTAAAGTCCATGAAATCATCAACAAACACATATGATAACATTCATATACTTTAACATACCGGTAGTTTGCTTAATTCAACCCTAAATGCTAAGAATTAAGCTAGATTTGCTACTTTTATCAAAATAAGAATTAATAATTTAACAAATCATACTTATAAGTTCATAATATCATTTTCTATAACATGCATTAAGACTTAAGCTTTTATATTTTAGCGTCATTTATAAAAAAGGCTACCATATTTTTTTAATATGACTAGAGATATTCTGTTGAACTGAAGTCAAGCTGTCTAATTCAATATTTTGAAAAAGCTTAGTCTTACTATGCATGAGCAATATATAACTACTATATTTTTATCAATTTATTTTGTAATAACCTCTTTGCGTTCAATTAAAATACATTTATCTACATCTGCTAAGTAATAAAATTAAAATCCCATCTTTTGTTTAAAACAATTCAATGTTAAGTTTAATTTGCCCAAAAATCTCTGGTTTTCATGTATAGAATTTTACCTATTCAAAAGTGAATTAATATTGAGAATAGTAATGTTTCTAAAACTAAATCTCTTGTTGCCTTTATTGTCAATAGAAATTAATGATATGCTGATTCTACCTAGCGTTAAATCATTGTTTTCATTCTACTGTGATGACTTGTTAAAGGCAATGCAAATTTAAAAATCACTGCAAAATTAACTTTTGGTCATTTTTAGATATAAAAATATCACAATGATGTTGTAAATATTCAAAATAGTGTTACATACTGGCATAACTTACAAAATATCCATTTAAAGTATGGATTTCAAGTTTTGTATTTGTCACTGTAAGTAAGCTTCAGATCGTTATCACGAAAACCCATTATTTTTATCCTGAAGAACATTAAAACATAACAGACAAGCGAAATTCTGTGACGTTTGAGTGGCAGTTAAAACACCAAGATAAATCTGAATGAAAAAGTCCTTCCATGATGGATAAAACAAAACAATGTGCTTGCTAGAGTTTGCATGATTTCAAATTTACCATAATGATATCTAAATAAACATAAGAATAATCAAACCTTTCAAACTCAATCTATCCATTTTTCAGAACATTACATGGACAACAGTACTTTAGAGAATCTAAGAGTCTGATTAAACGCAGCTGTTTCATGAGGATCTCTTTCAATTTCCCAACAAACAAAACATGACAGGATTATTCAGCAGATTTCACTGTCAGCTGTTGCAATAACTGACAGAAACCATTCAACTAAACAAAGGTAAACATTTAGGAATAAGGCTGGAATAAAAACAGAATCCCAAACAAATATGAAAGCATTTTTACAGGTAGTAGGTTAATATTAAATATTTCCCACCAACTGTATTTCAGTTATCTGGATGCGGTGTTCACATGAAGCAGAGATAATGCTGCCTTTACTGTGTATAGCATGCCGTGAACACCTGGCATGATATCACACCCAGTCACATTATCCTGACACCAGGCCAACCAGTCATGGACCTTCCTTATATTTGCTTGAGCATACGAAACGAAGCTATACCGCTACATTTTTTATGGCTGAGGTACCTTAAAGTTTTATTGATAAGACGCAGTTTTTTTCCTCAAATTATGATAAAAAAGTTGGGGATGCATCTTATCCATGCGAAATAGTTATCCGCTTTTTTCCCCAGACCAAAATTGACCCTTAGACTAATATGACCGCAGAGACTATCGCTGATAGTATCGGTCATAGACAACTGTATTGTGCTAATTTAAGGGAAAACTTGCATTGTTTTTACCTTAAAGTTGACATTTATCATAACAAGAGACATTTAAATTTGTTTCTGTATATAAAAAAAAAACAATTATAATTAATTTTTGCATTAATATAATAAGCACTCGGTGCAAACACCGATTTACAGAACAATTGGAACATGTTCCCTCGAGTCAAATCAAGCGATGTGGCGACGCTGGAATTGATTAATGGCGGCCAGATGGATAAGTGAATAGGGGATGCATCTCGTCTTTGAGAATTTGCTTATTTCCTTGACTCTAGACCTAGAAGAGGGGGTGCATCTTATCTTTGTGTGCGTCTTATTAATAAAACTTAACGGTATGTCGCGGCGCGGGATTGAACCTAGGGCCTCCCCTTCCTTGAGCTGACACTCTGCTGATTTTGCTACCAGGTCCGGTCAAAAGTAACTTTGAATCTGAACCATTTGTTTAGCTTACGGCTTACTCTGTGTTCTTGAAAAGTCATTTTATAATAAATGGATAAATGTAATGGACTTTACAACCTTAAAAATGTCCCAATAAGGATTGAACCCACAGCCATCTTTCATTAGGACTGTCACTTAAGCTTCTAAAAAATGAAAAGATTACTTTTTGGTGTCTTCTACTTCAAACCAGAGTGGAGCTGCAGCATCACTATCAACACTGCTGAAATGATCATCCATCTTCTTCACAGCATGGTGGAGACATATATGTGCAACCTGATAAAAAAAAAGAGAAAATAGCTGGATATAAAGAAGACATAAGAAAAAAGACCAACATTGTGTCCATTTAAAGCATATAGAGTGCTGCCTTCATTGTGATATCAAATTATAAATTCACTTTTGATGTGTGATAAAATTGTCTTGTTTATTGGGCTGAAGCAGACTGGACACTGTTTGCCAAGTTTGCATTTTTGTAAATGAACATTCACTTTTCTAATTTCCCGGTTAAAGATGTTGTGACTTTACCATGTTTTTACCAAACAATATCTTAATTGAAATGCATGTGCATTGTGTTCACACAGCATCTTGTAGGAGAAAATTGGGGAATTTAAAAGAATAAAAGTTGGGGCTAACATTTTTTAAAGTACAATATAAGCAAACTGGATCCTTTCTTAGGGTTAAAGTTACTCTTAAGTAGAGCTCTGTATCAGAGTTATCAATATGCTATTTGTAGCAATACAGAATCTTCCATACTCGATTATATCATATGATTTATTAAAACTTACATTTAAGTGTTTATAATTGTGTTTTGGGGCATTTATAGATTATTACCTAGTGCAAATACATTAATGATGTGTTTATGACAGTCCTTCTACTAAAAAGAGGCATATGATGTGGTATTGCTCAAATTTACGAAAAGAAAATTGAAAAAAAATCATTGCATATACAAAATTTATAAGCTTAGCTTGTACTTTTTAGAGTGAATATTGATTCCTGGTATTGAAAATACAAATATGAGGGCTTGACCATTTAGATATTTTTCTGCTTACTACTAAACAAAAGTGATCTGGAATAATGCCTTTCCTTCCTGATTTAGAGAAAATTTAATTTAATTTAATTAATTCAATTGGCACATTTATCATCATGACAGAAAGCACTTTACTGCTTTAATATATACTATCTTTCAAACCTAATAAACTTTCTCCATATAAAAATAATAGCAGAGAGAAATTGAAAATGTTCCATCTTATAGATAGTTTAGATGTGATGTCATACACACTGATAAGACAGCTTAAAGCAGCCATCTTTGAAAGCAGAAGCTAATGCAGGCTAAAATCTGGAAATATGTGCTGCATTTTACTCACCACTGTGTTATTATTTTTCAGTCTATTTTACTGAATTTTATATCAAATTAAACAGCTTTTCTAAAGTTTTTTAAATATCAAAACTATATTTTGATAGTTTAAAAGGTAAAAAATATACAACCCAAAAAGATACACTGTTCATTTTGTTTAAGGATGAGCCAATAATTTTATTTATGTCTGTGTACTTATTCTTTGTGCATTTTTCAATTTTAAAAATACTGTATTTTAAAAATATGAATTTCAAGAGAAGAAAATAAAATTTACGCTTCTATACAATTCATCTGAAAGTCCCTTGAAGTTACCATCAAAGATGGCTGCCAAGATTAGGGATCTTCATCTAGAAATATTGTCTGAAAAAAGATCAGCTTTGTCTTTCTTCTTCATATACTTCTTTCTTATTAATATTTTTGTATGATACAGAATGTTCGATCTAATATATACTCAAAACCCATGGTACTGGTGGCTCCACAATACTGTGTAAATACAATATCGCTTTTTTTTTCGTCGGAGCGCCACCTCAAGAGATCAGTTATTAGTTTGTGCAATTAACATTTCATTGTTAAAGTTCAATAACCTATGTCAGAAAATAACATTTACTTGTTCATATAAGCTTGGTGTGACTATTGGCATATTTAAAGTGAACAATGACTTCAGTGGTAACTCCGGCATCCCATAGTTTGGATAATTTTACCATTACACCGGTCACATGGAGTGACCCAGTAAAATAATATTCAATATGGCTGCCATTGTTTACATCCATGAACAATAAATGATAGATCCTTTTTTTTAAAGTAATTAGAAAATGAGATGTAAGTAAATAAGTTGACTTTCGAGTTTTCATCAGGTGAGATTTTAGTTCTTATGATTTATTTACATATTTATTAACTGCACCGGTATTGCGGGGGGCCACAAACACTAGTAATTAGTATATATATTAAAATAACACCTCAGTAAAGACTATGGAACCTAAAATACAGGTATTTAATATATAGTGCATACTGACATATTAGTCAACATGGAGTTAGGGGCATGAAACTTTGAAAGTAACAGGCATGGCAGCAGATTGCCGTCAGTTCGATTCAAATGACAAATGTTAATGTTTCGCTTCCCCTTAGGCCGGCCCCGTAAGGCTAGGGCTGGAGTAGGTAAGAACATGTTTAAATGGGGTTTAAAGAAACTTAACATCTGCTCTTAAACTAAACTGCATTTAGACTTAATAAAATTAACAATTAAGCAATGTATTAAAGTTGTTATTAATGCAATCAACATACCTTTTAAAGTTACTTTTGTTTCTACCAAAATGCTTCGTGTTTTGACCGGATGTTATCATTTTGCAAGGAAGACAATAAAACGCGGTATGTATTTATATTCCGGTATAAAATTCGGTATGAAAACGGAAATAAAATTGTTAAAAAAAATCAGATTCGTTTTAATAATTAAGGTGATATATATTATTTAAGATTTTTTAAAAAAAGAAAGTGTGTTGCGTTGCATTTGACTTCATCTGAATTTAAACAACACGATTACTTTGCTGTTGTTTTGGCGATTTTTTTTCTTGAAAAAGTTGTAGATTTTGGTTGGTGTGAAAGTTACGTCCCTTGTTCCAGCTTTAGTGTGACTTGTGCAGTTGGATTTCAGCTGTTAACAAATAATCATTGGTTTGTTTTTTAAATTTGTTTCATAAATCGTTTTAGGTTAAACTATCATGCTTATTTTAGAGGTGTAAAATATAGCTTGTTTAATCTGCTTTGTCATATCCATGCTTTACTGGTAATGCCATGAACAGTACATACCAGGACTTTTTCAGTTTTTTGGGGGAAAAAGGCAAATTGGGAATTTTTGACACGGTAAGTTGTCAAATTTTGGAAAACAAAAGTATCAACAAATCATACCAATTGGGAAATTTCAACATTTATTTTTTTCTGCATTAAAGCTTAATCTGCCTTGCTTACGTGTCCCTGAAAGTGTTAAAGAGCTCTTCCAGAGTTTGTTCAGAAAGCTCTGCAGGGCCTTCAGTACAGATTCTCATTAAATTGGAGAGTTTTTTCCTGACCAAGGGAGCTTCTCAAAGAAATGCATAGTAGGTTCATGGTGCTGAACCCTGTCTCCACAGCTGCTGTGCTGGATGGTATTATGATCATCATCTGCAGAAAGTGGTAGATTCTAGGGAACCCTATCTGCAGATGAGGCATGGAATGCATAGTGGCATAGAGTTCAGACAGATTCCTAGCTTGACCTGATTCTCTAAAATATTAATTGTACAGTACATTTTACTTGCTTTTATCAATACATAGTAAAATGTTATATTTTGTACACTCTGTCAGAATTATGTTTAAGCATTTAATATTAAATCTTTTTATGTATTTATTGTTTAGAAATGATTAAAATCAATATCTACTAAGGATATGTTAATTAAATATATTATATATAATTATATAATAAATAATAATAATAAAATATTTTAAAAACACTATACACTGTCCTTTACTTACCTTACAACATGTCACTGTGCATCATGAAAGTTAACTTTTTTAGGAGGTTCCTTGTCACATACTATGGTGGATCTATCTGGGTCAGGTTGGGGAGAAGGGCTATCATTACAATTCTGATCTACTGTATCAACGTTTATAGGTTCATAACAATCCACACTGCCTGTCAGAGATGTATCAGTACATGTATGGCCATCATCATCTTCTGATCCTCAGACACTTGGCAAGAACTTCCAGTGACAATTGAAACATTGGATGTTTTGCTCCATAGTACCCTTGGCATCTTTTTTGCTAGTTTTTTTGCATTCTATGTACTATTGTGTGGCATTTTTTGTCACTATATTTTGAGGGTCAATATAAAAGCCAGTACTGCATGTGCCATTTTTTGCTTCATAACTCCTTTCTGTTTTATACACAGTAAAACAGTTATGGCAAAAATACTTTTGTTTATGAAATAAAAATAATTCCTGTTAATTTTCAAACCATATATTGACTATAATGGTATCTGGAATGGCGCTGTGTTGCATCTTCAACTTGCGTACGGAATACAGCTGGGTAAGAGTCTATTTTTTTACCGGTTTCATTTATACATAAATTCACGGAAAATAGTTTTCACAGATCGCCGATAAAAAGTAAACAAATGATTCGCTTATATGGAAAAGTCTCTTGATTTCATGGTTTCTTGGTTATTTATTTTTTGTAGGTAAAAGGCATTTCACTTCAAATAGGAATTAACTTTTGAGATTGGGAATTTTTTCTTGAAATAGGGAATCTCTAATCTTGCGGCACTACCAATCTCGCAGTATTTACGAAGAAGTTGTTAACATCGTCTAATGTGCTAATACTGTAAACAATGTTGACCTTTCTTACTTTACCTCCTTCAAGGCTTGTTTTCCTGTGAAAATGGCTGGAAATTGGGTAAAAAGATGTTTTTTCTAAAGCAATAATAAATAATGAAAGTGTTATAACTTTATTAATTTTCTTAAATATATTTCAATACATCGTATGTTTGGGTGCAAGATTAGTGTACAACCTGGTACCAGAATAGTCCTTGGGAATAGTGGTACCACTTTTATATCAGTTGCATATTTCCATTTTAGTGGTGGCATTTACAATGGGTTATTGATGAGATGATTGCATGGCAAACATAAATTATAACACAAATGAAATCTTGACGATGATTCTGAATTTTATTCTGTAATCAATATACAGTATACAAAATGTAAATATGAATGAAAACTACATATAAGTATTAAAAAAATAACAAATAATAGGTACGATAAAAGGAACAATGGAAAAAAGTCCTATCAATCGATACTGGCTTTACTTGTACAGAAATGCTGCTATTGATATACAAACAGTGCAAACCCGCTGCTGTTAAAGTACATGATTGTGTTAGTTTAGATTCGCTAACAATATAGAACATACAGGAAAAACACTGACACAAGGCTATGATCATGTAAAGAGAATCATATTCACATCTAGCGATCAAAGCCTCGCATCAGCATTTTCCCTATTTGTTCTATATTGTCATTGTTTTTCTACTGTTTACATATTGTCAGCTTAGCGTGTCAATGTTTTAGACCTACCCCCAAAGAGGATTGATGTTTCATCTAAATCGTTGCAACGAACATAATAAACGACCCCAAGTCAAGTTGTGTAGGAAATCTGTGGCCAAACAGCGACCCGCAAAACAGTTTAACAAGTCTAGGGTATGCAACTATTGGATGGACACTTGACTGACTGCAAGCCAAATACTATTGAAAATAAGCTCAATACACAACACCAACAAGCATTGCTTGAATGAATGAATTGAAATCATAAAAGAACATGCAATCATTGATCTATTACTCAACAGCAGTCAATCACTTTGAGTTGAAAATTTAAAAAATATCACAAACGTGCTGCATTTGTCCATTCTATTCTTTGTTTGGTTGAATTCTCGTTACACTGTGCAACAAGTTTTCAATAACTTTGTTACAATTTAATTACAATTCTGGGAACTGATATAATTGCCAGTATATTCTACTTTGCCATCGGATGTATTAAATCGGTTTTATTAGCCATTATTACAGCAAGACATACAAATTGGTATGTTTTATATGGATTTATTGTTAACTTTCGGTTTCAGTCATTAGCAAAATAAGACTTAGAAAAAATTGCAAAATTGGGTATATGACAAAAAAAATTGATATAATTGAATAATTATACATTTATATGTACTAGCAAGCATTTTCTTAGAGACTTACAGATGAAATTCAGTTTACAAACTCAATAATTTACATGAAATTAAAGTGTGTTACAATTCTGGATTTGTAGCAATTCTTGTTTCACTGTGCAACCTGTTTTGCAATAACTATGTTACAATTTTATTGTGATTCTGTGATTTATTTCAAAACTGGTTGTGCATCTGTTCTTTGTCCTTTGCCATTGTTTGTAAAGTTATGGATTATGTATGGTTTATGTAAATTGTAATTGCAAAATACATGGATGTTCAAAAAACTGATTTCTTTTTCGTACCTCATTCATACACATGTAAAATTCACATGAAAAATATTATTTTATACACCATTTTTAATTGATTAGGTTTTATAGAACCTTACTTAAAATTGATTAAATTAAAAAAAATCACATCTACATATCTTCTGGTAAGAGGGAGCTCTGAAGCGATTTATTTTGCTAAAATTATAGTTTATCTGTGACCTTTATTATTCTTGAAATTTTGACTGGTGCAATAAGTAAATTGTCATATTGCTGAGAACTCTGTTTTAGGTTTTTATTTTAAAAGTAATGTTTTTTATTACTAACAGAAAGCACCAAAATTACAATAAAAAAAGAAATAGTACATACTTATGATGCAGATTTATCCAATCTTCATCAAACTTCGTCAGAATGTTTGTCTGCATGAAACCTTGGATGAGTTTATTATTTGGTTATCTGGGTTCAAAAATAAGGTCACTAAGTCAAATTTTAGGGAAAACTTATGAACACACTAGAGACCACACTTATAGCCCAATCTTCACCAAACTAGGTCAGAATGTTTGTCAGCACGAAATCTTGGATGAGTTCATAACTAGGTCACGTGGGGTCAAAAAGTAAGTCACTAGGTCAAATCTTAGAAAAAACTTATGAACACACTAGAGGCCACATTTATAGGCAAATCTTCATCAAACTTGGTCAGAATGTTTGTCTGCATAAAATCTTGGGAGATTTCCTTGTTGGGTCACGTGGGGTCAAAAAGTATGTCACTAGGTCAAATCGTAGAAAAAGCTTGTGAACACACTAGAGACCCCATGTATGATCCAATCTTCACCAAACTAGGTCAGAATGTTTGCCTGCATGAATCTTGGATGAGTTCATATCTGGATCACGTGCAGTCAATAAGTAGGTCACTAGGTTAAATCTACGAAAAAGCTTGCCAGTATGAAATCTTTCATATGTTTTGAAGTGGGTCACGTGGATTCAGTAGGTTACTTGGTAAAATTCTAGAAAATGTTATCAACCCAGTGGCCACACTAATGGTCCAATTTTCACCAAAGATTTCTAAAAATAAATTATTACTTCATGCCAGATATGAGTCTACTTAAAGCCTGTGTCCTCTAGTGAGCGATTAAGAGCCATCATGGCCCCCTTTTTTATTTACTTTATATTTACATCGCTACCTTCTGTTATAAAGGCAACACTAGGCAGAGTTGTGTTATGAAGATGTGGCAGCTTATAAGCCTGGGGGTTGTCATCCGACTGGGTCTGCTGGTGTATGGAGAATGGCAGGATCAGTCCATGGCTGTAAAATACACAGATGTAGACTACCATGTCTTCAATGATGCGGCTAGATACATGGCAAAGGTCAGTTTCACATACGATCAGAATACACATGTCTGTCTGTGTAAGGTTCTATTAGTTTGTTGTTGTAGGCAGCAGACACCTAGAGTGTCTAACACATCTTTTCTACACATATATTTAAAAATAAAAACACACACCAAATACTAGATATGTGTCTATACCCATCCCTTCCTCTTGGCTTAATATATGCCAAGAAAGGGTTATAACTCCATGAATATGAAGTAAAAAGAAACCCAAATTGAAATGAAAACAGGTGGATATTGATTTTTAAAAAACAAATAAAAAAGTCCTTCAGCAAGTGTAAATTGGAAATTAAAAATTTGCATAAGAATATGACAACAAAGGGTCATTACTACTGATAACAGCAGGTATCAAACTTTTTTTGGTTGGTCTTGTTTGATTGTTTCACATTAACACAATTATGAACATATTGGCAATATAGCTAATTACTGATGGAGGAAGAACCCAGACATATGCCTGGGTAAAACCACAGGTCAGCTGGGAGACCTTCCCACATGAAAGTTATCAACACGACTGTCTGGGACTTGAACCCATGTTGTTAAGGGCTGGGGAGTTATAAGTTGTCTACTCTAATAGCTTGGCCATGGATGTCCCCTTTCATTTGTATTTTAATATCAAACAATTTCTACATTCCAAGTATGAATGAAATTCATTTAGCCCTTCAAAAGTAATTGACTTAAATCAAAAAGCAAACTTTTCTAGTTTTTCTTAATTTCAGCATATTTGTTTAAATGTTTTCTAAATGTTAAATTAAGAAAACTTATTTTCATATTTTATTTCCTAGGGACAGTCACCATATTTGAGAAGTACCTACAGATACACACCACTTCTTGCTGGAATGCTTCTACCAAACATCTGGATATCCCCCATCTTTGGAAAACTTCTATTCATTACATTTGACATTCTCACTGGCTATCTCTTATATATACTTATTCTGAACAACACTAACTTGGCATCTAAGGCAAAGATCTACAGTGCTTTGTGGATCTTTAATCCTCTACCAATGACTGTATCAACTAGAGGAAATGCTGAATCAATCATGTCGTTTTTAGTACTGTTGTGTTTAAAGTTGATGCAAGACAACAAAGTCATCCTAGCTGGTCTTGTCTATGCAGTGTCTGTCCACATGAAAATCTACCCAGTGACATATGCTTTGCCTATTTATTTGTGGCTGGGAGTTGGTACCAAGGAGAGCTCCTACAGAAAAGAACAGCAGCAAGGACTTAAGTTATGGATTCACAAAATAATTCCAACAAAGAGACACTTATATTTCATCCTTCCATCTTTGTTAACCCTATTGGTTTTAACAGCTATCTTTTACAACTGGTAAGTTGTATTTTTTATTTTCTAATAGCCAATTGCATAAATTAACAATATTTTGAAATTAGGTAATTTGTATGTCTAAGAGCTAGCACTTTTTAAATAATATTGCAAGAAATCAATGATTGGATTTCATTATTTAGGAAATATGACAAAGTCCTCTGAGCATTGCAATATATACTAAAATTGAAGAGGCACAGGACAAAGACATTCACATGCATGCCAAATGTAAAAGTGAAAACAAATTGATGATGAGTCATTAAACAAAAAGGGCAAACCCAACAGTTACCACCTTGGAATGGTCAGTCGGCAAAAGGGACTGACTGGTGTGTTTAAACCCCTTTTACAGAGCTCTAACCACACTCTTTCTGAGTAGTTTCCCAAATGTGAGCAATGAAAAGAAAATGTCTATTTAATTATAAAAAATAGCCAAGCACTAATGTTTTCTTAGATAAGTTACGATGTTGTTTAAAGAAAGTAATGATGTAGTTAAAAAAGAATGTCCACATGGCATTTAATAGACAGAAAATTATTATTTTTATTTGAAGAACTACACAAAATTGTTGATTATAGTGAATTTAATTTTTCAGTATCAAGAAAAAAATGACCAGAGAAGAAGTGTACATGGTTGTCCTGTTCATGTGTAGATGGAATGTAGGAACCAAAGATCAATGTCCATCGAAGGAAAATACATGTAGCAACCCTTATAGGATGAATTTAATGACAACAAAGATTACATGCATGGGGACATTTTTTATGACCGCCACACTGCACAGGCAACATTGTTGTAATCATGAATAAGGAAACATAACAAAAGTCCTGTGAGCAGTGCAACATATACCAAAAATTTAAAAACCTGATTGCATCGAGATACATACATGACAGATGCTAGTCCGGAGGAATTTGCGATGAATTTATGCTGATTGGTATTATCCCAGGTTTGACACAGGATGTGGACAGCAAGCTGATTCCAAGTCATTATAACTTGTTATCAATTAAATATTAACAGTTAAGATTAAACTTAATCAAATATATTTCTGGTCCTTGATAATTATTTACCTGTTTCAGGTATGGCTGGCAATTTCTTGAGCATACTTACTTGTATCACGTGACCAGGAAGGACATAAGACACAACTTCTCGCCCTATTTCTACATGCTGTACCTCCAATCAGGGGCAGAAAACTCTGTTCTCTTAGGTCTTCTTGCATTTCTTCCACAAGTAAGTAACAGTTCTGAAAAGTAAGTATTGGATCCTCCAATTTAGATACTGTTTTCCTTCTTAGCATATATGTTTGTCTGAAAATTCATCTCAGAAAACAATAGTAGTCTTATAATTAACTAACATTTTATTAATAATACAATAAATGATATTAATAATGACTAATAATATTTAATACTATTAGCATTTGTCAACACAAGTTGACTAGGGCATTCAATGTACAAGTAGATGTAACTTGCTAAGGGTAAGGAACGTGTTAACCTAAATGTTTATATAGGAAACAAGACAAATTCCAAACCGGACCAAACAGGGTTCAAAAGTAAAATAAATATTTACAATGACTTTTGACCAGTCCTGGTAGCACAATCCGCGGAGTGTTGGCTCTAGGTAGGGGTGGCCCCAGGTTCGATCTTATGCCGCGACATACCAAAGCCGTTGAAAATGGTAGTGGTATAAGGGTATTCCCACGACTGGCTGGCCCAGTGTCAGGATAATGTGACTGGGTGTGGTATCATGCCAGGTGTTCACAGCATGTTATACACAGTGAAAGCAGCACTATATCTGCTTTAAGTGGACACGGTTTCCAAATAACTGAAATACTGTTGATGGGACAACAAAGCCAGTAAACTTACAAACAATAAACAAATCCCAAGGTAGAACCACTGACACACTGCAGGTCACTAGAATCACGTTTTTGCTAACAAGTTTTAATCCTGAAAAGGACTCCAACACTTTCAGTTGAAAATTTAAAAAATATCACAAACGAGCTGCATTTGTCTGTTCTATTCTTGGTTTGGTTGAATCCTTGTTACACAGTGCAACCAGTTTTGTAATAACTTTGTTACTTGGATGAAGATGGGTTGATGATAATACTGTTGGTGATTTTGATGATGATCATCAAGGTTAACATTTTGATGATGATGATGATGAGTGTAATAATTTTAACTAAATTACATGTTGTTAACATGTTTTATAAAAGCATGTTTTATACCAGTATATTTTCTACAGGTGCTTCTGCTGCTGGTGTTTTCTTGCCATTTCTATAGAGAGCCTTTCCTTGCCTTCTATCTCAACACCATAGCATTTGTCACCTTTAACAAAGTCTGTACATCACAGGTAAATGTACTTGATAAAAAGTTTTGTTTGATTAAATGATAAGTTGTTGACAAAACTAATATGACTAAAAGATGATTAAATCAAACAAAGTAGTATTAATCTACAAGAAGCACTAAGAAAGTCTCAGACTGGTTCAAGTATTCCTGTGCAAATCTTAAACAATCAATGGCCATATTTTTTTTTTTTTTCAAAATCTGACCTGGGACTGAATTTTACTGAGCCAGGAGGAGCACTTGGTAGGGTGTTGGCTCCAGGTAGTAGAGACCCCAGATTGAAATGCAGACAACATATGAAATTCATTAAAATGGTAGTTGTATAACTCCCTTGCCTATATTCAAGCAAATATAAGGGTAGATCCTTGAGTGAATGGCCCAGTCTGTGGATAATGTTTCTGGGTGTAGTATCATGCCAGAGGTTCACTGTATGCTATACACAGTGAAGGCAGCACTGTATCTGCTTAAAGTGGTCAGTCTCCAAAAAACTGATATACTGTTGGTTGGACAATATATCCAGCAAACAATAATAAAATCAAGCAAATGTGTACAGGGGTTTGCTGAGCCAGTCATGAACATGTCTTTACTGGTGCAATCATATACATGGGTTTGCCTGACCAATCATGTACAAGTTCTTTGGGCAGGTTTTTTTAGCTCACCTGAGCTTTTGTGATACCGCTTCATCTGGCGTCCATCGTCCATCATCAACATTTTAGCTTGTAAACATACTAGAGGCCACAGTTTTTATCCAATCTTCATCAAACTTGGTCAGAATGTTTGTCTGCATGAAATCTTGGATGAGTTCATTATTGGGTCACCTGGGGTCAAAAAGAGGGTCACTAGGTCAAATTTTAGGAAAAGCTTGTGAACACACTAGAGACCACATTTATAGACTAATCTTCACCAAACTTGGTCAGAATGTTTGTCTGCATGAAATCTTGGATGAGTTCAAATCTGGATCACATGAGGTCAGAAAAGAAGGTCACTAGGTCACATCTTAGAAAAAGCTTATGAACACATAAGAGGCCACATTAATAGGTCAATCTTCATCAAACTTGGTCAAAATGTTTGCCCTCATGAAATCTGGAATGATTCATAACTGGGTCACCTGGGGTCAATAAGTAGGTCAAATCTTAGAAAAAGCTTGTGAACACACTAGAGGCCACATTCATAACCCAATCCTCACCAAACTTGATCAGATTGTTTGTCTGCATCATGTGGGTCATGTGGATTCAGTAGGTAACCTGGTAAAATTCTAGAAAATGTTATCAACCCAGTGGCCACACTAATGGTCCAATTTTCACAAAAGATTTCTAAATTAAATAACTTAATCTTCTTAATCACTTGATGCCAGATTTGAGCCTACTGAAAGCCTGTGTCATCAGGTTAGCGATAAAGGGCCATCATGGCCCTCTTTTTTTCATTTTTTTTTCTTGACCAGTTATGTACAGGTCTTTGCTAAATAATTCATGGTCTTTGCGAGATTAAATCATGAACAGGTAATTGCTTGACCAGTAATGTATAGGAACTTGCCAGACCAATCATGAATATGCTGAAGCTGGAGCAGTTGTGTATATGTCTGCTGGAATAATCATATTCAGGTCTTTGCTAGGCCATTCATGTACAGGTCTGTGTGGGACGAGTCATATACAAGACTTAGCTGGACATCTCATGATATACAGGTCTTTGTGGGACAAATCAAGCATCATATTGCCATAAGGTTTGAGAACTAGGAGGACAAATGTTTTATTTCATAACAATAAAATTTTCTAATGGTTTTGATACCCAGTGTAAAATTTGAAATGGTTAGAGTCGCCAACTTGCTTTGGCAGAGTGGTTTTTATGCATATTGTAATAAAAAAAACTTCCTCGTGCCATATGTCTTAAAAGATCATACAAAAATTACATAAACCAAATTAACGAAGGGTGAAACTGAGAAGTTGGCTGAATTTACACAATTTATTAGTAGACTATAAAGCACAACTTTTACTTAACAAATTAATATTTATGTATTTCAGTATTTCCTCTGGTATTTATGTCTGCTGCCATTGTTGCTGCCCAACCTGGCTAGCATGACCAAAGTCAAGGCCACATTCACCACAGTTGTCTGGTTTCTGGGACAGGTAAGGTCAAAGTTTAATTCAACCAGCCTTGGTATCTCAGTAGGTAGATTGTCAACTGTTGTTCCAGGTTTTGGCTTAAATCCCAGAGCAGTAATGTAATAATTCAGTAAGTCTTGATAAATGATGTTTGTGGTATTATAATAATAATATCGTTATACAGTACAAGCTTTTAATTAGGAATTATTCCAGCTTACTTTGGTGCAACAGTTCCCTTTTTCTAATTTCTTGCCTCCATTTCGGGTAGGTAGTTGGTAGTGTAACTGCCAAAAACAAGAAAATCTTTAAATTTATGAGAACGCATGAGGCTGCAACATGCACATAAAATTGTATTTAACTGAGATAAGAATGAGGTAAGCACTGTCTTGAATATAAGCAAATTAAAAACAAAATTAAGAATATTATGTTTACCAAGTACGGTATATGATAATACTTTACCAAAGGGAGGTAACCAATTAATTATTTTCCTTTTGAAAATGGGAAATAGTTTTTTTTTATATTTCCAAACAAATCATTTGCTGGGCATCACTATAATGACTATAATGGAGCTGGTGCAATAAATATACCGGTATGTATACTCGAAGTTGTCACTAGTTCAGCTATATTCCTAGTTTCTTGTAACAGTACCTCTAATGCATGAGGCAGTTACAAACCCTAAGTTTATGATATGAGAACACCTGGTAAGCCATTCAAACTACCAGTATATTTTCTGCTATTAATATTTTGTGCAAAAAGTAAAATAAAGTAAAAATGAAATTCCAACACATGTTATCTTGATTTCGCCATTCCAGGAAACAATTAAAATTTCTTTGTAATTTTCCTTTAAAGGCACTCTGGTTGTTACCTGCATACTACCTGGAGTTTGAAGGACAGAACACATTCCTCTACATATGGTTGGCCGGACTTGTGTTCTTTATCATCAACTGTTACACAATCTACGTGGTGATTGGTCATTACACACCATATGTGCATGGACCATCTTTACAGCATAGAGAATCTACACAGCATTTGAAAACTACACAGCTTAGAGATAAATCACAGCATATAGATGCTTCACCACATGAAAAAACTAAACACAGCATAGCTACCGGTACTCAAAAGATGCATAGTATGTGGACCAGAAGTCAAATGAATAAAATGAAAATTTACAATAGAAAATCATAGTTAGTGTTAAAATTCTAGAAATTTTGTGCTATTGACAATTTGAAGATCAGAAGTGGGTGCCAACTTAGAAGAGGACACTTATAAAAAATACAACATACTAGTAATGATTTTGCCTTATATTTGGTTCCCTGTTTAATTTTAAAACCAAATATTGATATTTTTCAACCTTTATATAGAAAAGACTGTTCTTAACCCTCCATATCCCATTCAGCAGTTGGTTGATATTTCATAAACTACAAAATGAAGACAAGGTATATTTATTTCTAGTAACTCAGAACTGTAACATTTTCTGCTTCAATATCGCTGTAGAAAAAACATGATAGTTCAGGGCGACTTTGGTGTACATGTATGTGACAACTGAAAAAGCCAGTACGTTAATTTTTGTCTAAATAAAGAGATTTACTACAATGACAGACAATGAGATGGAACAGTGCAAAATATTGTTGACAAACCGTCAAAAAGTAGATGAGACTATTACAAACTGGGATAAATGATAAAAAACTATGAAAAAAATATATAAAAAGTTTGAAAAAACATCAAAAAGGAGGAAACACTGAGGCATTATTTCAGTTTTTGTATAGAGAAATTTAACTGGACATGTGACTTGAACATAATTATTTAAAAACCTGCCAAGCATCAGGAAAATGGGGAAAGCTGCTTATTGTACTTGAGGGTTTTTTTTCTGTTTACTTCTCAAAGAAAACATTTTACTGGCATGATTTGAAATCTCCTTTTTGTAAACATTCTATTATGTTCAAGCCGCCTTTAAAAAAACGAGATAGTGTAATCCTTATCAAACAGTTTACAGAAAATATACCATTCCCATATGTGCTTAGTAAATATATATTTACGATTTCTTATTACTTTTTAAAATATTAATAGTTTGACTTTCATTCCTCATAGCTGTACATGTATGACCCATGTGACCTTTATAATGTCAGTACTTTATTGCGTGACCATATTCACATATGTACTTAAATGTTGTTTTTTATACTTTTTTGTTAAGATAAATACTTAATGATAAAAAACACCAATTTTCTTTTGCATTTATCAAAATAATTGATAACTGTCTTTGTTACAATAAAGTGTACTTTTAACTGAACTAGTAAGCTGTGCACATGAATTGTGCAAGTCAGCATGTCATACGAAAATAAATGGCCCTTGAATCAAATACATTTCCCATCATGTGGGCAAATCTATTCATGAATTTTATCTGTATTTAGCTAAAATAGTTTGAAGCGAAAATAAATATTTTGAATAGAGCTTTATGGGTAAATAGCCTGTACATAAACGCTGCGAAAATGAGATTCAATTATCACATTGATTAAATTAATGTAAATATAAGAACTGATTGGTATTTTCTGATATGCATGCTTTGATAAAGCAGTATGCTGGGCAGGCAAATTAACCATGAAGCATCAAACGTCAACACAGTGAATTTAAATCTTAATAAATGTGCTTAGTACTTAGCTGACAGATAACTGTTTACACTTTACATGGGGTCATATTTCTGGTAGCAATAGTCAAACAATAAACTTCTACATAATAATTTTAATGCATATATATGTTAAGACATACAATTCATTCACTTAAGTCCTCTGTACAATTTTTAATTTAATGTAAAATATAATAGAAAAAAAAAGAACATGCATGAATAAGGAAAGTTTTCAAACAGATGTAAATACATATTGTAAATTAATTGTAATCAAAAGGTTTATTATTCAACATTGATTTACCAAATTTGAATCATTTACTCTTTATCCTTTTAGCATGAATGTATCAGGTCAATACAAAAAGTGTAGATCCAGATCAGACAACTTCCAACTACATGTATTTGCCCCTCATAATTTGATCCATGTTGTGCTGATACTTCCTAACAAACAAGTTGTGCATTTCTTGTGCTGATTCTTCCTAACAAACAAGATGGGCATTTCTTGTGCTGATACTTCCTAACAAACAAGATGGGCATTTCTTGTGCTGATACTTCCTAACAAACAAGTTGTGCATTTCTTGTGCTGATTCTTCCTAACAAACAAGTTGTGCATTTCTTGTGCTGATACTTCCTAACAAACAAGTTGTGCATTTCTTGTGCTGATACTTCCTAACAAACAAGTTGTGCATTTCTTGTGCTGATTCTTCCTAACAAACAAGATGGGCATTTCTTGGGCTGATACTTCCTAACAAACAAGATGGGCATTTCTTGTGCTGATACTTCCTAACAAACAAGTTGTGCATTTCTTGTGCTGATTCTTCCTAACAAACAAGTTGTGCATTTCTTGTGCTGATACTTCCTAACAAACAAGTTGTGCATTTCTTGTGCTGATACTTCCTAACAAACAAGTTGTGCATTTCTTGTGCTGATTCTTCCTAACAAACAAGATGGGCATTTCTTGTGCTGGTACTTCCTAACAAACAAGATGGGCATTTCTTGTGCTGATACTTCCTAACAAACAAGATGGGCATTTCTTGTGCTGATACTTCCTAACAAACAAGATGGGCATTTCTTGTGCTGATACTTCCTAACAAACAAGTTGGGCATTTCTTGTGCTGATACTTCCTAAAAAACAAGTAGGGCATTTCTTGTTCTGATACTTCCTAACAAACAAGTAGGGCATTTCTTGTGCTGATACTTCCTAACAAACGAGATGGGCATTTCTTGTGCTGATACTTCCTAACAAACAAGTAGGGCATTTCTTGTGATGATACTTCCTAACAAACAAGATGGGCATTTCTTGTGCTGATACTTCCTAACAAACAAGATGGGCATTTCTTGTGATGATTCTGTCACCTGTGGTAATATCCACAACCATAATAACTTTTTTCTGAAATAAACTAAAAAATACATTTTGAAAAAATAATTAGAAATTTCTAAAAGTATCAGGTATTTCATACATGAACTTGAAAAATTGTATATAAGGTAGTATTTCATGATAAAGGAATTATATTTATGTAAGAAAATAACCGTAATTTTATGGATACAAACTCTTAACTTGAGCAGAAGCCAGAGAAAGGATGACCATCAAATGTTCATCATGGTTATTTTATTAATAGTTCTATCTACAGTAAAGTTATCACTGTTCTTTATTATGTTTAATCTGCAAGCAGAAGTGTAAACGATGTACATAAATGGACAAACTATTTTTTGGTTTATGTTTAAAAAATTTCCTTGTGTAAAACAAAATGAACAAAGTGATCCTTGTGTGTATACCTTACTAAGCTGGCGTCATAAAAAATTAGTTGAACAATACTTACGAAAAAGGATTATCAAAAATTACATTGGTGAAATGGAAATTGTCTCCCTTGGTAGTTAGTATCCAAGGCATTCCAAACTCTAAGTAGGTCCTTTTAGTTGGAATTCTCGGACTTTATTTCCTGTTCTTTTGTAGATATTGTAATTACAAACAGTGAAATGTCTTACTTTTGCATAAATATAAGCTTAAAAATCATTTACATATTTATAGAGATGTTATTTTTTTTTAAAAAAAAAGTAGCATATGTTGATGATGGTTAACCTAGGTATCACAAGAAAGGCAGAAAACTCAACATACTCTCCAAAGAGTACAAGCATAAAAACAGAGTAAAACAAATTAAATGACCTGCTTGCATTTGGGGATTGTTCAGGGGAGACTACTCATTAATGTCTCATTGATACATAGCATTCATCAAGAGGATAATTAATACTTTTATGACTGACCTGTATCAATTATAGTGAATATATAGTCAATTATATATCAATCATAGTGAATATATAGTCAATTATATATCAATCATATTGAATATACAGTCAATTATATATCAATTATAGTGAATATATATTCAACTATGTCTCAATCATAGTGAATATGTAGTCAATTTTGTCTCAATTATAGTGACTATATAGTCAATTATAGTGAATATATAGTCAATTATATTGAATATATAGTCACATATATATCAATTATATTGAATATATAGTCAATTATAGTGAATATATAGTCAATTATAGTGAATATATAGTCAATTATATATCAATTATATTGAATATATAGTCAATTATAGTGAATATATAGTCAAATATATATCAATTATATTGAATATATAGTCAATTATATATCAATCATAGTGAATATACAGTCAATTATATATCAATTATAGTGAATATATAGTCAACTATGTCTCAATCATAGTGAATATGTAGTCAATTATGTCTCAATTATAGTGAATATATAGTCGATTTTAATACTTGTGGTTTAAAAAACTCAAAAAAAGGAGATAGTGACACAAGATCTTTATGTAAACATGGGAAATAACTTAAAACCAACTGACTTGGCTCTGTAACAAATGTATGTCTAATACAAGTCCTGATTAATTGGTCATAATAATTTCATAAAAAAATACAGTTTAGCATGCACTTAGTACATGTAGTACATATAAGGTGAATATTCGATTTTAATATAATAAATTAAAAGTAAGCTTTAACATAAATGTATAAAAGAATGCAACATTTTAGGTCTTTAAAAAATCATTATTGTTCTCAATTTCCTGCTTTTAAATAATTCAAACTATGAAAAGGTTGTTTTTTTATTCAGAGTTTAAACCATTCAGAAGTAATACTGAAGAATTGAATGTATCTCGCATATGGCTTAATGTTATACCATGCTAACACTTCTGGTTTCAAACACAAATCTATGTTATACTATGTACAAAGAAAAGAAGAACAAACCTTCCACTATTTCTACTTTATTTAAGCCCTACTATGAACAAAAAGATGATAATGACTTGGTGTCTATATTTAACAAGTGTAT
The DNA here is from genome assembly GCA_007844125.1 of Sinonovacula constricta. Lineage (NCBI taxonomy): Eukaryota > Metazoa > Mollusca > Bivalvia > Cardiida > Solecurtidae > Sinonovacula > Sinonovacula constricta. Next base: position 23,906,122 of record CM017565.1, read on the forward strand.
CATACAATATGAAGGTATATTTTGCAAAAGTTAGATTTTACACTAACTTCAAAGTTTCAATCAATATAAACAATGATATACATTTAGCCCCTTCAGGTATTGCATGTGTGTGTGTATGTGAGATACAAATATATAACATCAAAGTTATTTGTCTAGTAGACTGGATCTCTAGCAGGAAGAAACATGATAATATACCTGTAGTCAAGGAATAATGAAAAGTTAATACAGAAGCCTTTTGCATTTGTTTTTGAAATATACTATAGTGACAATGTCTTATTCAGGATTGAATGAAACATAATAGGTGCAAATGGTTAGAAAAAAAAATCCCCATTAAGTTTTAGTAATATGACATTATATTATTATAATGTCATAAGGTTGCAGTCATGAATTTAGAAGTTAAAACAGTTGAGCGTTAGCGATGACATCATTGATATCAGTAAGAAGTGACAGTTATACTTTGAACACGTTTTCCCCGAGCACATCTCCTTGTTATTGCATCCATTTTTAAGGGATCCAGTGTACTAAATTAAGTTGGTGATAAATATTTGCTCCATGCATATACAGACATGCATAATAATATGTAAACAAGTGTAAGTACTTTTAATAGTTGCTTTAGGAATAAAAAATCAACCCTTAAGTCTGGTTTTTAACTTGGAAAAAAAATAACATTACCAAAGCAACCAAACAAGCCTTTGATGTGTATTATTTTGCAATATTAAGCCCATATTTCTAAACACTTGATGCCTTACCATTTTTTTGTCTTCAAATGATACAACGTTCGTTCTTTTGTTGTATAGGGTCTCTGTATGAAACCCATTTATTCTAATGGAAACAAAGAAGAAATAATAAAAACAGACTGTAGAAAATTATATACAAGTATTATTCACTCAGGCATAACAACACTATAATTTAAAAATGTAAATGATATTGTTACTTTTCAAATAAGCACCTTCTTTGGTACACAAACAGTAACTGAAAAAATGAGATGTGCGGGTACACCAAATGCCACTAACAATTTTAAATGCCATATACAAACAAAGCTAAAAATGTCTGTTTATTAAAATACCCTTTATTAGTATATTGTCCAAAAAAAAATGAAATGTCCTTATAACCACATTATACGGCTGCTTGCTAAACAATCATTATTTTTTTAAAGCCTCGAATAAAATAAGTCAGTTTGTTTTTTGTTACATTGTACCAACTCAATTATTGTCATACTGGCATTGTCCACCTACTTATTGGTGGAGGAAGACCTCTCCACATGAAAGTTCTTGCCCAGACTGGGACTTGATCCCTCCTCCCAATAAGTAAAGTCATCTAGACTGTATGTTTATTTTATATACAACACCTCACTCTGGCATACAATTGTACTGATGGTGACTGAGATTTCATTCATGTTAACTTATAAATGTATGTTTAATATAATGTGTATTAATGAAGGTGTAGTTTGATGACAATTTGTAGTTCACAGAGCTGCCAATACACAAATCAACTTCTAGATCATAATAATGTTTCTAACTACCAAACTTAAAATATTTTTAAGGTTTACATATAATAATTATTAATTACATGTATTATAATTGAAATAACAATTATCATGAAAATACTTTATATTATAAGGCTACACAGATGGAAAAATCCAATCTTCCCAGTGGGCCTCGAAACAAATACATGTATTAATTGGTGATAAGTTAATTAAAAAAAAATAACAGGTAAAATATGCAAATGAGTCCAATTATGATTTGAATAAAGTGTTCTACACATACATGTATAAGAAAAACATAATACATTTAACATTTCATTTTACAACAGAAGGCAGATATTCCTATGTAAGGCCACTTGTAAATAAAAGAGCAATACCATTTTTGCTAATACATCTTAAAAATAATCACCACAGAATGAAGAAAAATTGTTTAACAGGAAGAATAATGTTGTAACAGGATAAAGAAATATATGATAAAATCTTTTAACATGTGTATATAATGACATAACAACTTACTCAACAGGAGCCTGTCAAGTAATTAAATAGGGAAAAGCTCAAACTTATCGTTTAACCAGCAGCAAAAAAAGTGGCTGAATAAAAGTATGCTCAAATATTCTTTAAGGCACCTTCTGTTGAAGAATACCCCTGAAGAAGGCTAATCAATAAAACTTCATAATTATTTCCAGAAGGTAGAATTTTTTTTTACCAAGGTCCAATATTAACCATAGGTTGTGTTCATTTACCAAGCGTTTCCACAGATTTGCCTTAACTTTAAAAAAAAAAGAGAGAGAAAATTTAAGGAGACCTCTTTAAAGTTATAAGAATTTATCTTAACAAAATACTGAACATTTAAAATCATTTTTCCAATACAAGTTCATTTTTAGTTAAGGAAAATATTTTTTGTTAAGACTCTTTGTGACTTCAGTTCAGGTAAAGTGGGGGGGGAAAGATTGAAAATATATTTGGTAAATTTTGCTAATCTGTTGACATATGTTTAAAAAATAGTTGGCAAGAAATTAAAACCATCCATAAATACTAATATATTAACATACATGTAGGAAACACAATGCTAAATATAAATCCATATAAAATTATCAAAATAAAATATTTACCCCAATGGAGATAGCTCCTTCTGATTATCAAACCTTACTGGTTTGTAACTTGTCTATCTCAAACTTGATATTAAAGTTAATTTACCAAACATTTTGAAAAAAACTTGTTTACATAGTAACATGATATAAGGCGAATAGTTTTGCAAAACAATTAAGTTAATTAAAACAAAAACATTATTAAGACATTCAGTAAGCAAGGAAAGTATAATCAAACAGTATTTGTGTATTTGAAATACAAATCTGGTCACAGTGATAATGTCCAGATATAACAAGGAGGTGATGTAGGTAAAAAGACTAATTTCTTATTGCCTATCAGTATTAATACATATCCTTGAACAACTCACGAGTTGTATAATAGAAAAACGATTATTGTATAATAATAATAAAAAAAATATATTTTAATGTCTTTTCTTTCAGTTTGTTGTAATGTTTTTAAAAGTACCATAAATTTACAAAAAAATAATAATCTCTATTTTCACTAACAAGACGATAAAAACAAATTCTAAAGAAATTAACTTTTTACTAACAAAACATTATATAAAAAATAAGATAAAAAAGCTGTCTGTGGGGATTTGGACCAGGCACCTTTTGAGCAGCTAGCTCAAAACCTTCCACTGCTAAAATTTATATTCCTTTTACTATATAAGAATATCTGATAATTTTTATTGAAAGAACTGTCCAAGCAGTTACATTTTCAACTTAAATGCATTAATAAGGGAGTAGATTTCATCATGAAAATGATATAAAATTAATGCCATTACTAATGTTAATGAAGTTTAAGTGCATCAGGCAGAAAGTTTTATTGACCTATATGCAGCAATTTTGGAACAGCAAACCTTCCTTTCAATTTTCTTACATTTTGACAATTTACCTATCTGGCAGAAAAAAGCATGTAAGAATATAATCATTTTCTTTTTTTGAAACATTCTTACATGCTCATATCCAAAAAAGAAACAAACTAGACCTCAGACAGGCAAAAAAACCCACAACAAAAACAAAATACATCTGGGTCATTAATGCTATTTTAAACTACTACACAAACAGAAATATTGTCAGTGTTGCCTTGGCAACTATCCATAGCTTTTCATTTGACTCACATCTTAACCCTATCTAGTAGTCTGCATGTTAAACACAAGACCATCTCTAGCATCCCCCTCTGCCTGATCGCCATACGTCGAGTACAATATCTGTGCCTGACCTGCACTCATTCTGTCTGGGTGCTGACCGAGATACCCTGCACCGTGATGCTCCTCGAGCTCATTGTACCGTGAGTTCCTTGCATCCCGGCTATCAGCCACACCAGGATTCTTGTACCCAGCATAAATACCACCTGGAAAATGGGAACCAGGGGTAAAGAGGGATGGTTTAAGCAGCGAATCCATGGGCGCAGTCAAATGAGTGTATGTGAGTCCTCCGCTTGTAATGTTACGATTCGGGTTCAGGTCATGAACCCCGAGATGCTGGTAGGGTGATGGTTCTTTTATCTGGTGACTAGGCACAGTTGCTTTGGGTATGAGTCGTTCAGAAGGTGTTTGTTTCAGCAATGTCAACAGCTGGTTGTCTACTTTTACATTTTGGTCATCATCATTGGCAGGCAATTCTTGAATGGTTTCCATTTCAGAATTTGTTCCGGGAACAGTTGATGCAAGATTCATTAGTGTCATGGCTGCCACAGATTTTGGACTTTTCGTCATAGTATGGAGGGACTCGGCAGTTTCTCTCACTAGGTTTTTATCCAATTGCATAACTTTGTAAGAATGTTCTTTGTCCACAAAGTTGATTGGCCTGTAATTGCTGTTAGCTTTAACCTTTCTTTTCTTCTCGCTTCTTCCCCCACCTTCCTTCCTTGTTGATCCACCAATATTTCTTTCCTTTACAGAGATGATTCTTGCCCCTTCCTCAGGTTTCTTGGGGTCTAAGCCTCTATCGTAAAGCCCAGTAAACACTGACAGAGCATCCAGGTGGTAATTTTCACCAATCACATCTCCATGTGTCTCAACAATGTGTTTTCTAAAATCATTAGCATTGTTCGTACCAAAGTCACATGACTTGCATGGATAAATCTTCATCCCCTTGTGTTTCTTTGTCAGCAAGATGTGCTTCCTAATATTTTCATGTGTATTGCAAGCATATTCGCAATATGGGCATTTGAATGGCTTTGAGCCAATATGAATCCTCATATGCCGATGCAAATGAGTGCTATTGCCAGCTTTATAAGTGCAATACTCACAATGATACTTTCTTTCTCCAGTGTGTGTTCTGTGATGACGCCTGAGGCGGTATTTGGTTGCTGCCGCATAACCACAAACATCGCAGAGGAAAGGTCGGTTCTGGTCGTGAGTCATCATGTGGGCTTTCAACTCTGTGCGGAAGACAAACTTCCAGTGACAACCTGGCGCCTCGCAGACAAATTCCCTGGTCTTGTGTCGACGTAGATGCTTCTGTAGCTGACCTTCAAAGTAGAATGACTGTCCACAAGTGTCGCAAGTATGCTGCTTTTCTTTTTCCGCTTTCTCAGCCAGGTGGACTTTCATGTGCTCTTCATAGGAAGAACTCTTTTTAAAGTTCTTCCCACAGATTTCGCATGAACAAGCAAGGCAGCCAAAATGTCCGAGAAGATGACGCCGCAATGTTACAGTCGAAGCGAACTCTTTTGGACAGATCTTGCATTTGTATGGCTTGTCCCCAGTGTGAATTCGCAGATGCTCCAGGAAAGTGTTTCTCTTTAAGAGGTTTCCACATTCTGGGCAAGCAATTGTGCCTCTTATTTCCAGCTTTTCTGCCTCCACTAAAATGTCCTTGTATTTTTCCCGTGTGACATCATAGCCATTACACTGTGCCAGCACTTCTTCCTCCGTAGACACATGAAAATGTTTATAGGCAGTATGAAACTTACAATACTTCTCGTCTGTAAATTTCTTTTTACAGATGTGGCACTCAAAGAACTGACTAGTGGCAGTGTTGGATTCTGACCTTGAGATATTGTCCTGGTGCTCTCGACTGAGAATATGAAGTTTCAAAGCCTTCTCAGACAAGAAAACCAAATCACACACCTCACACATTTTAATCTGTCCCGAGTGCTCCTGAAGATAATGGGGCCTGAGATCATTATAGACAGACACTGTGAATGGACAATGATCGCACTTAAAGATCTTATTCGACGAAAGCTTTGGTAGTTCAGATCTCTTTCTCCTCTTTTTCTTTCCTACCATGTCTGTCACTTTAACCTTGCCTATCCTGGTTCTCCTGCTTTGTTTTTTCTTCTTCGGAGGTGGCCAGTCATTATCCTCATCGTCTTCCTCCTCCTCAACATAATCTTCATCAGCAGCATCTTTGTTGGATGATCTATCCTCCACCGCCTCACCATTCACTTTAAGAGATTCTTTATTAGCTTTATGGTCCACAAACTGGTTATGGCATCCATTCTCTTTTGCAGCTGACTCATCTTTATCTTCATTCTTCCCCACCTTATCCTGTTCTTCTGTTGCAAGAATCACCTGATAGTCTTCATCAACATCCTTATCATCTTCCTTTACTTTTACTTTTTCAGCTTCCTTGTCTTCTTTCTTTAGGAACTTTGCTGCAAGAACTTGATTCAGATGCTTTCTGGTTTTTTCATGCATTCTCAATGCATGTTTTCCAGCAACACGGACATTGCAGAGATTGCAACTAAGCTTCTTTTCTGGCTCATGATGCCGAATTCTATGCAGCTCAAAAGCACTTACACTCGCAAACATCTTGTTGCAGTCCTTACAGATTGGTCGTATCCTCTGGCCAATCACACGCTTTGTTGCACCTTCAACGATCTCACCATCTTTGTGTTTTATCTGAATATGGTGCTTGAGGCGGGAGTAGGTCCTCACTTGTAGTCCACAGTATTTACATAAGCACTTTACATGGCATTCCTTTACTAAACAAATCCTCTTACGTTTGGCCACAAAGGCTTTGTGACTCTTGCTGCACATATGTGTTAAAAACTCTGGTTGGGAGTGGGTTTTGAAAGAACACAGGGTACACAGGATCTCGCCCATTAGATCACTGCAGTTTTCCTGGTGTACTTCAGTGGTCAGATGGTCTTCCAAATTGGCATGGTTGTTGAAATAATATCGACAGATGGTACATTGGTAAGGACTGAAGCGCACAATGTATTTCTGGTACTGCTGCAGTAACTGAAAAGCCTCTAGTGGCATGGCAGAAGCCCGGTTTCTGTGATACTTTGATATTAGATGCTGAGCTAGCAGGTACTTGTTTTGATATTTTTTGTCACAGACAGTACAAATAAACAAAGGCACGTCCATATACATGCCATCATCAGCATCTGCCTCACTGGTGGTTACATTATCAACATTTCCATCTTTGATTTCTACTTCATTCTCAATGTTTTCATCCATAGTGACTTCAACTGCTTCAGTAACCTTTTCTGGATCTTCTTCATAAGCATCTGTCTCTGTTTCACATACTTGTTCATCATCATCCAAATGCATTTCACCCTTTTCCTTATTCATAGTTTCACTCTCATTATTTGTCTTTGTCTTACTGGCCTCATCTATCTCTACAGATTCACTCATCTCTTGATCCTCTGCTCTTGTCTCAACAGTTGTTCCTTTTGACTCATCATTTACTTCTTCCTCCTCTCTATGCTTATCTTGGTACATTTTTACACTCTTTCCTTTGCCTCTGGCAAAATTCACTGGAGCAATCTCTTGTTGCCCAAACACTTTCTCCTTGTGTTCCTTACTACTGCAGTGTTTGGAATATTTAAAACGGTTCTCAAAAGACAGTTGACAGAAATTGCATGTTCGAGAAGCTGTATTTTTTTTGCTCTTTGGGCATGGCTTTCTGCTGCTTTTCAAGGTTTGCTTTAGAGCTAGGATATTTTTACCACCAGTAGCCCGGGAGCCATAATATTTCTTCTTTGTTTCTGCTGGTGCCTGACCAGGAGGCCACTTTCCACGGAACATTTGCCTGAAAACAGTAACATTTCTTTATTTTACATCTTTATATACTAGAACACTTTTGGTGTATATGGTTGTTATAAATACAGAATAAAGTTACCAACATGTCTTCACAGGTCAGATGGAAGACATTCTCTCATGATAAAACTGACCCTGAATGGGATTTAAATCTAAGCAGTGAAGAGTTGAGATACCTTCAGGAAACATTTTGCATAGGGAGCAAATGACAATGTTACTTAAAAAGTTTTTTTAACTCATTGAAGCCTTACCTTGCACTAGAGTGAATGTCTAAAAGAACATTATTATTCAGGGCTTAAGAGATCTTAATTTTAAATTTTGTACATAAGAGAGAAATTCATAGTAATAACAATATTCCACTTGTAACAAATTCCTGCATGGCGTATACATGTGGCATTGTTCTTTATTGGCTGTTTATCAATTCTTCCCAAACAATGTAGGTATAAGCACCTCATCACTCTTATTGAATGAAATTACCACAACTTTGGAATTGTTATGCTGGAAATGTTATCCTAAACATATAACTTTACAGCATCTTGAAATATGTAGGTGCTTCTTACAAAACTGTAACATCTTCAAATGCACATGCATTCCATTGTTTCTCTACTATATCAAATGCCACAAGTTCATACAATTAACACACTGGCTAAATTTCCTGATCACACAGCAGCACTGTTAATGCAATTATGTAAAAGTAGAAAGTAAGTGCTGTACACATGACAAACTCAAAGTCAACATATGCTTGTGTCTTAAAACTGGCAGCAATTTTTATCATTTTTTTTTAACTGTGATTAGAATATAATCATAAATAGAAGCTTTTATTTGATACACGTATGCATATTTATTTGAAATTTAAAGTAAGAAGTTGCAGTATCACTGTAGTACACACAAAAAGATTGCTTTAGATTTTTCATTTTGTAATGTTGCGTGTCAGTCTCACTTACTAAACATTTACTCGTAGTTCTATTTTAATGCTACTTTTCTTCACTAATATGCAATCATTTGCCAATTTTTTATGCAAATTGCTGCAACTTCAACCTTCAGCAATGTTGAATTCTTAATAAGTGGAACATCTTGTATAGTAATAATGTTGAAATTAAACATCACTGAAATCTACATAAAGCATCCAATCATAATTACACATGCAGAGCATTTGTTTCTCAATTGGATATTACCAAAGGCCAATAAATGCGTTATTATACCCAACTAATGACTGAAGATGTTTGTACCTTTAGTTTCATTTAAAACAAGGATCACAAGGATAGGCTTGCTTCTTGGATTAAACACGAGACGGACCCGATCATTATTGATTATCATGTGTTGAAAACAGTATGTCACTTAGTTTTTCTATTTTCAAACTGGGTAATTATATTGATGGTCAAATTTTGTGCATGGAATGGGAGTCATTATTGTATGTCTTGATCGATAAATGATATATATGCTTAAAAATAAAGAATGTACAAATATAATGTCTTCTGAGGAACTTGTCAAAATACTTGTGGAAGGGCCCTGTAAAAGCTAACAGTCCTCATACATATATTTAATTATAATTTAATATATTATTATGACAAAACCTAAACAATTTGGACTAGTGGATTCAACACTACTTCCATGAAGGAAATAATGTTAAAAGCCACAAAACAATGAGATTGTTGTAAAAAATAAAAAGAACCTTGTTTCTGCACAGCTGTTCATATTTATTTAACCAAGCTTAAAGTCTAAGGGAAATTACTCTTATAAAAATTTCTATACTTAACACTGCCCAAAGACAAAATTCAAAGATCATTTTTAAATTTAAAACCTATTATTTAACTAATTAGTCAAATGATTTGAACTTGAAGGAGAATAAAAAAATTACAATTTCCTACTAAAAGACATGTTTTGATAATTTTTGTGATATTCAAAACAAACAAAAAAGTACTTATACTGCAAACTAAAAGTATACATATTTTTGTTCTCACAAACCCCAGACTTAATAAATAAATTAGTATTTACACTGAAAAGACTGTCCTATGTGAATGCAGTGTAAATGTGTACAGCACATCTGATAAGGGACATACTTTAATGCAGTTCTTTTATTTAAAACTTTACATTGCAAGTACTCTTTAAAGTTTCTACATTGCAAGTACTCTTTAAAGTATCTTTTAACAAATACCTACAAAATAAATTTTATTTGAGAATTATTGGATATATTTCTTCATTTGCTCACACTTTGTCCCCTTATTCTGAGCTCTGAGTTGTATAAATAACTATTGAGAGTAGTTTGTTGCCATACAAACCTATTGCTGCGTTTAGCACTAGGCTGGGTTCCTGGTTTCCACTTCCCTCCTGTTTGATGGGCATTAATGTCTTCACCCGAATCATCAGACAGACTGTCAAGGGAAACATCATCCGCAAAGTTGAACCCAAGGTCCTCTTCATCACTGCTAAATGTTAGATTATTCAAAAAAGTTGAAATGGGCAGAAGCGACTGGTTAGATCCTTTCTCCACTCGTGGACCATTTTTACTCATAAGCTCAAGAGACTGAAAAAAGTGGTCTACTTTCTCTGAGGCTGTATTTAAGTCTGAGTCTTTCGATGCATTTCCCGGCATTATATCATTGATGTTTATGCTGTTTCGAATATTTGGGCTTTTATCACTCTTAGCCATGTTGTACATAGAGTTGGCAATTTCGCCTCGATAATGACCAGCCCTTCTAGGGTTCAAGCAGGCACTTAGGAGACCATGATCATCATTTCGATCCACAGGTTTACTGCCATGTGATGCTGAGAAGACAGGACTGAGGCTGAGCGCATTGGACAGGATGTCCCCGTTACCATGGTGACTAGTTCTGCTGGTGTCAAAGAGGCTTTGATTCACTGGCATGTTCTGCTGAATAGTCGTACAGAACATCTCGCTGAGGGAGCCAACATTGTCACTGGAGCCAGATGGAAAATGCTCAGGATCAAAGTCATCAAGTGTGTTTGTGATAGTAGCTTGAGTATTGAGAACGGAGTCGACAAATCCTGGGTTCTGTCCTGATGCTGCCAAAGAAAATGTCTGTTGACCACCACCATTTCCGTGATTGAAAGATGATCCAAGAAACGATGAACTGCTGGAACCGATCGTGAAAGAAGTTGTGTTGAAGTCTGCAACGGCACTGTCTGTAGTAAAACTGGTCTGACGTGGAAGATTGGAGTCTTTTGCCCCTTTTCGACCACTGCATTCGTTCTTTTTGTGGTTGACATAATTAAGAATGCCAGTGATGGTACTGTGGCATACAAGACACATGTGAACATCGGTATCTTCATCGTCATTCATTTTTCTGAAAAGAGTAACATTATACTTTGTATTATTCTTATACTACCAGTATAGTCATAATTGCACAAGACTAACTAAACTAAACTTTAAGCGTGTTTACAAACATGTACATATATTTAGCAATCACTTTTAATCCAAAATATTGTTTGTAGCTTGGAGATAGAGAGAAAGTATATAAGCTGCAAAGTTAGCTAAGTTAGAAGAGCATATGCTTTTATTACAAAATGATACATTCACCCTAATGTTCAAGTCCTGGATTGGCTGCACACTTTTACATATCAACCATCCTAGTTGCTATCCCTGTCATATATATATATATATATATATATATATATATATATATATATATATATATATATATATATATATATATATATATATATATGACAGCGACCAATGATAATCATTTTAGTGACATATCCAGCTATTATGGGTGAAGAAGACCCCAGGCAAATGTCTAGATAGAACCATCAGTGCATGGCATGCATTACATAATAAAACATACTAACAAGGTACACATGTCTATTCCCAGTCAAAAGTTCCACAGCATCAAGTTGCTTTATTACCAATTCCTTATCCCCACAAGTGTCATGAATCTTCAATTATTTATTTTGATCAGCTTTAATCACTTTATATAAATTAATACAGTAACATTTTTTATGCATTTCTTTCTACATAAAAAATGATATACATTTATTAATCTTTTTTCTGTGTGCACGCTGTTCACCATAATTTAGAAAATTTTTAAATGGGGTGCAAACTGGAAGATTTTGTCCAGACAGCTACAGTACATGTGATACCATTTCGCACCTAATATTTTGCCACCCAGGTCCAGGATGCTTCGCTATCTATTAGCTCTAATTGAAATAACAATACTACAAGTTGTCGTTTGTGCATGCTACAGTCTGTATATTATAACATAACACTATTATTAAATAAAATTGTCTTTGTTGTCAGTTTACAACCATGGCTAATTTGAACTAATATTAAATAAAAAAAAATGTTGTCATTTTTCACCTTGAACATATTTTGACATTTGATGTATAAGTTTACTAAATGATTAGAATGTATATGCTAAATATTAAGTTATTATTGGAATAACATGGAGAACAAGTATAAGGTAAACATTTAAATAACTTGTTGTGTTAAAATTTTATTTTTGCTTGCAATTATGGCTGCGTATGTATACCTTCCAACTAGGCTACTACTATCAACATTTACCACAGATTTTATAAATCATTAAGTTATTTGACTAACCAAGTCACAATGCATACAATATGCAAACTATATAGTATATTGGCACATATTGAGTCTGAATTCAGTCACTGAAATCACGGAAAACTTTGCAACGATACCACTTCACCACTCCACAAAACATCACTATCTTGGGTTAAGTATATTCTCTGCAACTAAAATTAAGTTTTGACTAAAACTCCCAGACTAAGGTTGGCTGAATGATCGCCGACTTAGGGCCAAAATCAGCATCAGCAGCCTACTATTATTAAATGGACACAAGAGATTGTTGCTCTAAGCTTATGATATCGTTGAATAGATCTTGTTTTTTATGTATCTAAAAAAATCTTTTCTACTCTCTGCATATAATACACATATATCTAAGTAATTCTGTTGAAGTTTTTATAGATATCTCAAATGTTTGGTTTTCAAATCCGCAAAACAGGCTCTGTATTTTTAAAAGAACTGTTATCTTTCAATATATAAGTATATGATTTGTTTATTAGACAGTATAAAATGCACAAGTATATAGATATATCATGAAATCCTGTTAAATGTGGTAGTGAAACATCTAGGTGCCAAACATCTGAGGTGTGAAACATAACTGGTAGCGACACAGATGGTAGCTAAGCATCTGTAAAACCATCAGGCCAATCTGCTATAAATAGCATTGCCAAATGCTGACTTATAATATTCTTTGAGTGCCAGGAAAATATTGATGAGCAACTTATGACTTTTCTCAGTCATTCACTGAAATGTAGTTAGTGAGACATGCTAAACTTGAGTTGAAGTTGACCAAACTTGGTTAACTTTACAGAACCATTCTACAATGTTCTCATTATACTATATGCCTTCATGTTGAAACAGAAATGTAAATAAAGACATTTTCGTTGCCAACAATTTAAAGACATATCACAGCAATGAATAAAAAAAATGCAGATTTTGTCTACAGTATGGAACATTATACTCTCCATAAACTACGTGGAAAATATCCCCACCATGTTTCACGAATTGGAATGCTGCGTTAATATCTTTAAACATGCCCTCTGTATTGCTAAGTAATAAGAATAATATTAATACACTTTATCTGTGTGACGATCGCTTTGATGGAGAACTTCTCTTTCAATCTAGCCTATGACCATTTTTGTCACTTTTAGGCCTTCGTCTTTTCCTCAATGTTTAGAGCGGAAATGGATTAATAAGTTATCGAAGTACGCATGCGCATGAAGCTGGGGCATCAAATGTTTTACTTCCGGGGTTATGCCGGCTGCTTGAGCAGATGAAAGGCGGCACGTCATGCACTGTAAATCGGAGGCTGATTACGACTCGTTACTTAAACGTCGATATCTAGGTGTTATACAATGACAAGACGAAAACAGTTCCAGCCTAAGAGACTACCATGTAAGTGTTGTTATTTACTTTTCTGCCCTGTTTCTTGTAGTTTTCAACGGTAATCCGCGCTACTTGTCTGCTAGCAGCCGCGAACTGAGTGTCACGCTCGATTAGAGGCTTGTTTGTTTACAAATTCAACTTGTCAATGTGTTGTATAAAGCGGTCTGCTACTGAAACCTGGGCCAAGTGTGTATTTTTATCGGCTCGGGTCGGGTTGTCAGTGCATATGAATAAGGGTTATGGACATTTAAAGTCGCCCGAGTTACGCTGCCGTCGTTATAACAATCCAACATCTGCTGTTTGTACTTGTGGCATCAATCAAAAATTTCATTGCAGGTTGTCAATCAAATGTCACGTGGTCTTTGTTCTGTCTCGTGCGATCAATCTAGGTGTACATCAATCAAGCAAGGGTATTATTGTTAAAGCATTTGTTTGAGAACTCAAACAAAACCGGCTGCCTAGAAGCTGACATTAGTGGAAGATTTATTATTTTATGTATAATACCCTGGGTATTGAATTAGCTTTACATGATGTTGTTTGCATTTCGCATTGATTTTATTTGCACTGCTGCATTTTTCCAACCTGTAATTATCTTGGTTGTCATACATTTGTCATACAGTAATGTTGGTTCTCTTTGGAAAGAAAAAAATATAAAAAAGTATGTCAGCCCCAGTGTAGGCTGAAACTGGAGATGCTAATTGACTTGTGATTGATGCATTCTTTTGTCACTCACTGGCACAGCACAAATAACATCATTTATTTCTTGTGTGTCAAGTCTTAAAAACCATAAATAATGTTTTTTAATGGAGCAAAGCTGTCTGAAAACCAAGTGGGGTAGAATTGCCCATCCTTGTTGTTTAATCAAGCTAGTTTTGAATGATTCAGGAGTGACAGTCTGTCACTGAATGATGGGATGCTTTCTTTCTGCATTTGACAAATGATGGAGCTGAGAGAGAATTCTATACAGAACAGTCCACTGACTCAGGACAACTTTTAATGGCATTTTTGTCTTTGTAAACAGATGTAGTGAGGGAGAGAACATAACTTTAGATTAAAGAAATAAATCTTGAAGTAAATGTAAAAAAATATCCCATAATTCTCCTAAAAAATAAAGTTCATATTATAGGGTACTGGTTAAGATGGTCACATTAAGATAATTTTATCAATGATAAAAAAGTTTGGATACACAAATCAACACATAAAATAAACTTTGTAATGATCTCTGGGAAATAGTCTGCTGGTTTGCTTTTAGCAGAGAATCTGTTGAATTTCGAAAAAAGATATATTTTTAAATCTTTAGGATCATAAAAATACAGAGACAGAGAGAAAAAACAGGGTAGAGAAAAGAGAATATCTTAAACACAAATTAAGTATGTTATTTTTTTCACTGTTTTCCGTTATTCTAGTAGAACAAGTCTTTATCTATGGTGAAATTGTGGGGGTTTGTCAGTAGCTCCTTTCAATTAATCACCAGTTTCTAATTTATTTCTAGTAGCTGTGTCGGCTAAACTCCTCTCTTGCAGTTACTGTTTTATTTATGCCCCAAACAGGCGCACATTACACCGTATTTGATATGTATTAAAAGATGAAGTAAATACTTTGTATTCCCAATTGGACATAGAAGTTTATGAATTGATTAGTTTTAGATATAAACCTATCATTGCTTTTATCCTGTGGATTGATCCATTGTGAGATATTAATGCAATGCTGTAGAATATTAGGGAAAATTAATAAATTCTCCCCAAAGCCAGTGAAGTTGGCAGAAACTGTGTTTATTGTGTAGTGGGAATCATTATTTACAACTCTGTCCAGTCACTATGTATAAATCATCATTGTCCGAACTCCACTTTATCTTTTCTACATACGAATTTCACTTAATCATGTTAGATGCGAGACAGTATGATTTCTCTTGTAGAAATAATTACAGTGTATTCTTCCCCCATATTTCATGTAAATCCACAATAATCAGAGTAATTCAAGTGTCAGTGAAATTACTGAGTGATGTATGATGGAGATTTGAATGCTGAGAAGTCTTGGAGGTGGGGACATCAGTCACTGCTCAACAGCTCTGTCCTCTATACCCTTCTCATAAGGGGAGGTAAATCTGATATGGTTAAGCAAAATATCCTATAATTCTCAACTAAGCACTTTGTTGGTGGTGTTCATTTAAAGTGTCACATTGAGACAAGGTTCTAATAAGTAACAACTTGAAAGTTTTGCAGGGTGCAGGGTGCAACCTGTGGTTAAGTACTTGTAACTGTTCTGACAGCTTGCCTCTAATTGCATGGGTTTGAGTCCCTGTCATGGGGAAGGACTTAATGTATAAAGGTCTTCAAGCTGACCTGCAGTGTGGCGGTGGTTCTACCCAGATATCAGACATTGATGT
Source organism: Sinonovacula constricta (assembly GCA_007844125.1). NCBI lineage: Eukaryota > Metazoa > Mollusca > Bivalvia > Cardiida > Solecurtidae > Sinonovacula > Sinonovacula constricta. Next base: position 23,922,002 of record CM017565.1, read on the forward strand.
GATGTATTAAAACAACAAAACGATACAAAGGTTTAAGAATTAAAACCAAGGATTTAGCACAAGAAACACTCCTTTTTGCTTGGAGCTTCTTCCTGTCATCCCCATGAATGACTGAGGAACACATATATCTTCACAGCACTTTCCTCCCTTCCACTGTTTATAATGTTGAATGCACTAAAATAGAAACATCCTTGATTATCAACAACTATATAGCTATCCATTCGTGAACTCTGTGTTTTCAGTAGTATTAAAGAAGAAATAACTTAAGATTGTAAAATTAGATCAAGATTTTCTGTGGAAATATATCCCATAATTCTTTTCTTGTCTCTATAATGGGTTATATAAAGGATTTTGATGTAGAGATAATCCTGTAAATACATGTAGTAATACTTTAATGGTTTAGATGTGAAATAAATAGTTATGAAAAGTATTCTCCCCTTCATTAAAAGGTCAGTTTTAATATGTCTCTTTAGAGCCAGGGACATTCTGCTGACAGGACAGAAGTTTCTATTGGGGTATACACATATTAAAGAATATGATGCTTTATTTGACCTGGCATTTTGGCTCTGAAAGTTCCTAAGACCCATGTATAGAAGGTTTCACACCATACTAAAGTCTCAAAAAAATGGAAAGTTATGGTTACATCCCTTGGTTTCATCCAGTAAATCATGGTAATTTTATGACTGGTTGACCCAATGTCAGCCTGTCTGGTTCATTTGACAATGTACAATATATCATATTAATTCATTAACATGAAGCAGCATGTTATCATAGATTAAGTCATTAACATGAAGTAGTATATAATCGAAGAAAAGGTAGAGCTATATTGGGTTCAGGTAAATGCTCTTTATTAGAATGACTGGGTCACTGGGGGATTGTTTGTGAGACATTAATCCCAGCCACAAAACAGACAATGCTTCCTGAGTAGTTTATTTAAAAACATGCTAAGTATGATTTAGTTGTATAGTTTCTGACCCTGACCATGTTGTTCAATTTGTTATCATGTGGGGAGGTTTTCTAGCTAACCTGTGGTGCGCCGGTGGTTCTACCCAGACTTAAGTCTGGGGGTCTTCCTCCACCAGTAAGTACCTAGTACCTAGCAGGCTTTAGAGGTGGTATCTGACAGTGTGCCTGTATCAAATTGATGTAATAATACCCTACCACTGCTTTGGGGAATTAGGACATAATTTATACATATACTCATGCTTTAGTATAAGTAAAGACAGTTTTGAACACTACCTATTATGTTAGGCACTAATAATCGGGATAAAAAACGCACTAGAAGTGCAATCATCCCAAATCTATAATTAAGCACGATAGTGATCTCTGCTAAAAATAGATATAAATGTCAAAGCGGATTACTTAGATAACAACATTGTGTAATCTTAAATGTGAGTTGTCACATAGTTTTCTTAGTTAAAAATAGCTTTCTCTGCAGCATGGCTCAGATAGGAAATACCTGTTTGCAGTGACGAATGGGGATTTATGCTTAACTGTTCACACATATCTACGGCATCAATGAACAGCATTTTGCAGAACCTTTTCAGGTAACAATGACTTATTTGATTATTTGAGAACCAAGTCTTTGGTCCAAACTGTCGGATACCACCTTGAAAAGAGAATCTATAAATTTTCTTTCACACCCTACTTTCCCACATTACACATTAGGAATGTTAGGATTTGTAAAGGCTGTAATAAGTACCTAAAACACTATATGGGAATTAAACGGTAGCGAACAAGAAAAAAACAATAAAAAAGCCCTTTTCTCCTTCAAGTGTATGTTTAAATCATATTAATATTATATACCGTGTTTAATCCATTTGGAAAAGATCTGGTATTGAATGATACATGCATTCTTTTTAAGAATACATTTGAAAGAGGGTGGTGGGTGGGCATGGTTGGTGCAGGTACTTACTGATGAGTGAGTAGTCAATAAATAATGAAGAGCATTATTTAATTAATACTTGATTGGCATTCAGAGAGTAAGCTTTCATTATGAAGTAACAATTTATTTCATACAAACAATCATAATTTCTCTGTATTTTATATGTTTTTTTTTTCAATTTTCACTTTCATTATAAAGTACAAAAATATTGTTCGCATCTTTATTTTGCACTATTTCTATTTTTGATTGTTTGATTTTATTATTTTAAAACTTGAAATTATTAAAACAGTTGTCTTGAATTTCAAAATCTGTTAAATATTGTGTAAAGACATAATTATCAGACTGCTTTTTATACTTATAATTGCTCTGGAATTTGGAACAAGTGTTCCTGACGGTTCCTGAGGGAGACATTTAATTTAATGTAGTTGAGAACTATGGCTTAATCACTTGTATGCGAGGCACAGGTTAATGAGACCTTAAACTTTATGCTGGCTGATCATTATAAGGGTATTAATTACATAAGTGAAAAACAAACAGCCGAGTAAGTTTTTTTTTGATATTAAAAGATTCTTTGTGTATGTGATTGTTTTTGTGAAAGTTACCGTAGTGATAATTTTGAAAAGTTAATATCTGTTAAATGTTGCTTGTTATTGGGGATGTTTGATACTTAAGATGTTTTTAGATGGGTTTAGTTGAAATTGATGATGTTTGCAATAATTGAAAGTTTTCTGTGTCCTTTTTTGTTAATATATTTATTTTAATGATTATTTGATTCTTTTAAGTATGGATAAGGGACAATTTTTGTTTGGTTTTGTGAAGTATATGAAAAATAGATAATAATGATGAAATAAAGACTATTTGAATATCTTTAATGATTGGATCTAATTAAAGTTCTTCATTTATTGGATTTTTTGTCATCAAACTTTGTTCAAAGAACAGTTTCACATTGGGGTTTTTTCCCCTTTGAAGACTGGTATTTATTATATTGGGTCTTTGTTCAAATCACAAAAAGTAAGTTTTTTCCCCAATTTCATGGAGGCAATGCCTAATTCAAAGAACGTAAAAACTTCTAATTGTCACCCCTGGTCAAATAAATGACATAATTGACAACTTTAAGCATATGAGAAAGATATTGTTTTGTAAATGAATGAAATATAAAAGTAGTTGAATGAACCAATTTTTTTTATTTTTTTTATTTTTTTATTTGATATGTACATTTTTCCCCAATTATTTCTAAAACAAGGCAAAAAATTTCCAATACGGGGGTCGGGTCCCCAAATGGTGAGAAAAACACTAAGTTTATATATTTTATTACAATTTTACATGTATCTATGCTTGATGTACACAGTTGTTAATACTATTTCAAAGGGGTGCAATTTATATAAACTTAAGTAATTAAGCTATGTAAAATGATTTTAGTCACATTCTGAAACGTTATGATTAGTTACAAAAGCATTTGTGTTAACCTGTGATATGCATTTTTTTTTTATTTCATGATGTTGCCTTTTGCTGACATCTCTTCCAAAAAATGATGTGATTTGTACACATCTCTGCAACAGGAAACTTCAAGTCCATTTAAATACAGGCACAAAGTTTGTACTTTAGGCGGAAGGTTTCAATTGCGATACTTTAACCATAACTCACAAACTTGTTTTTTTCCCTTAAATAATTGAAAATGAATGTAATATGGGATTCACATTGTCTTTTAAAATGTTTGCACTAAATGAACCTATATGTTTATACGCAACATTGGACCTGGTTGAAGGTAATTCTAAACTCATAAATGACATTAAGTTGTATAACATTTGTATTGATTTTTATTTAATCCTCCTTGAATTACCATGTTCTTGTTGTTCCGTGTACTTTGTGATCTATTGTATGAACCTATAATCTGATGTAGTCATTGAGACTTTCTGACTTTCTTTTGTCTCTCGGGATAGTGATTTGGTTGTCTTTCTTTGTATATATCCATTGTTTGATCTGTCCATCTATCTACAAGTGAAATGTTTAAAGGTCTTTCACCAATCAATAACATTGTAGAAATTTTAGAAAATATGGCCATATTCGTAAATGGTAGGACTGAACAAACATATCTGTGTGTATCAGATGGTTGTTGATTTTTTTTCTATTTTTTTTTATCGGGTAGATGAATAGATATTCACTGAGATGGTAGACAGATTAATCATAATCATCTACTTATCTTTTTTATCAGATAAACAGTTGATTATGATTAATATGTAATTATATATAAATATATATATATATATATATAATATATATAATGATCTCTGTTTAAATGTTTATGTATAAAATCCAATTATTAGACAATATATAGTCATTATGATATCATAGTGTATATCTTTATAATGCAATAATTATAAGCTATATGTCCTTTCAGCCATTTTTTTTATTCCAAAAAGATGTTTGTCATCAGGTGACATTTAGGTTTGATAAAATAATGCCGTTTTACAGATTGTTACTGTTTGCCACAAATGGGTCACTTAATACAAAAGGTACCATTTTCGACATAAAAATATAACAAAACAAGTGCACGACTGTTTATAAACTTGCTGCAAACGTTTTAAATTAGTTACACAATTTCGTGTGAAAATGACAATTTATTAATTTATAGTGCAAGTCTTTACTAATGATCTGCATAAATTATAATCGCCACGATTTGTAAAATCTTACTAATGTAACTCTACATGAAATTTGCTAAGAATTGACTTTAAGGGTAAAAATATAATTTGGTATTAGTTTTTCAATCTAAGCTGTTGGAAACCTCTGAGAAGTTATACTTAACCTACAAAGGTGTTTATAGAATGGCATTTTTTGCCTTATGTCACTAAAGTAGATCTAATGCAATTGGAAACAAATCGTATCTTCTGCAGAGGAAATGACTTAGGTGATACGATCATCGTAATATTACATTTAGCATACGGCACTTAATCAAGTAAGCAAATAAAATGAGAAAGGGACAGAATACAACAGCCATAATATCTCTTATTTATTTAACTTTGTAAACTGTGTGTGTGAAATCTTTGAAACTTTTATGCCCCATTTTTATTTGTTTAGGTCTCTGCCAGAAAAGTTGGTGCCTGTGGCCATTTTCCTATTATGCGTAAACCTACTTTTGCTAGGATGTCCCTTTATTATGCTGTAGAAGCATCTAAGAGAGGGTATTTAAAAATCTGTCTAAAAATATAGTTCCTAATAACTAATACAGTGCATGTTTCTTTATGATTAACATTTCTTGATACATAACAGACATGGAAAGATTTTTTAAAATTAGACATAATAAAAAGTCTTAATACAGTTAATTTTCTATTCATTGATTAATAGGTTAGCAGAATATGCCTGGTTCTACATAGACGCAGATTGATATTGTGACTATTCCAATCAACTGTTGGCATGAACAAAAGTGTGACAACCCAGACAAGTGCTTGGTGGTCAAGTCACTACAGTTTTTGACTCATAACCCCCAGACCCTCATCCCCTCAGTGAGTTTGAGCCTCATTTAAGGAGGCGAGAGTGTCTTCAAGCTGACCAGTTGGGTAAAACAACACATGCTTGAAGGTTTTAATGATTTTGCGTCTTAAATAAAATAACTCAAAACATTTCATGAAAGAGCCCCTCATGTTAATCAGCTTTTTCTCCCTTTAACCCCAGCCCCCTCTAAAAAAATATAATGGGCTTACTAATTAGTCTCATAGAGCATAGAGAAAATCCTGTGGATGCTTCAGTTGTTACACACTTTTCCTCACTCTCTTTCTTCTTTCACCCCCCACACCCCTGCATTTCTGCTCGATGCGGCTGGGTTTTTATTATGCCAACTGTTATTCGTCAAGTGTATTGTCAGGTTGATAAGCCAAGACATTTCATATCAAGCTGATTACAAAATGTCTTCTTCTTTTGTTTGAGGAATAACATGTGTATTACTTCTGATATGTGTAATTATAGTTTCCAGTTTTATAAGTTTCCCAGATAATTGTATGTGGCAGCTCTAGGCCCAGTGAAACACTAGCCTTTCCTTCAGAATTTGAGTGATTGTTCTTTATTTATTTATTTTTCACTCATCAGTGAGGACACATTCCTGTTTTAATGTGTCCTAAAAATAATGCATGTACCAATGGTAGCTAGGTCTTTCCTTATTGATTTTAGCATAATTTAACTATATAATACATTTTTCGTATTTAAAACAGATACTATAATAAGAGGTGTAAATACCACTTTGGTATTATTTTCAAATAAACTAATGTTTTTAGTACTACTTGTTTTAAATTAGTAGAGAAATCAGTAGAGCGTTGGCTCCAGATACTAGAGGCCCTCTGTTCAATCCTTTGCTGCGACATACCAAATGCATTAAAAACGGTAGTGGCTCTTTTGCTTACACTTAGGCAAATATAAGGGTAGTTCCACGACTGGTTGGCCTGGTGAGGCAAATATAAGGGTAGTTCCACGACTGGTTAGCCCGGTGTCAGGATAATGTGGGATGGGATTAGCTGGCATTTTTGCTGATACTGTGCAGGGACATTTCTATCATTATAGCACAGGGGCACTTATGAGGTGCCCAGGGACTGGACCCGGCCGGTCAATAATACTGACACCGACGAGTCGGACGTAATGCTGTCCCCTTAGCCCCGAGTGTTAGGGAAGCCACTACTACCAACTTTATAGTCTTTGGTTTGACTCGGCTGGGGTCTGAACCCACGACCTCCCGATCCACAAGCTCTGCCACCTGAGCAATTGCTGCCCATCAGGATAATGAGACTGGGTGTGGTATCATGCCTGGTGTTCACAACATGCTATACACAGTAAAGGCAGCACTATATCTCCTTCCGGTGTACATCGTCTTCAGATAACTGAAACATTGTTGGTGGGATGATAAACCCATTAAACATAGTTTTCAAAAATGATGCCACTCCTTATGTCTTTAGGTTTGGTAAATATTTATCGATTATCACTAAAAAGCTGCTAAATACAAATTAATAAAGCTAAGACAAATAGTGTGGATACAGATCAACCAGCTTCCTGATAGGAACTGTCCACATTAGGATCTCTACTTTTTGCTGCTGTGTCTAGAAATATGTGTAGGCATTCTGGTATATAGATGTATGATTATGATAAGTACGATAATAATAAAGTATGGTAATAATAATATATACGGTAATAAATAGTATGCTAATTATAGGAGCGTATGAGTAATTAATGAAATACGAGGGGTACTCTCTGTGTAAGGACTGGTGTGAAATTGATAGATATTTAGAATAATTGTGATATTTTAATGAACTCCTTTCAGACCAAGATAGTCCATTGGTAGGGGGCTTGAGCCGAACTTAAGTGATCAAAAGGTTTGAACTTATACAGGATACTGCTGATTTCCTTGAGGAAGAAAAACAATTTTTTTTCAAATCTCTAATTAAGCTATAATTGGGATTTCAGCTAAAAATAGATATCAGCGTCAGAGCGTAGTATACAGATAGACAAGTAAAGTGATTGCAAAAATATGTTCTCACGTGGTGTTCTTAATGTAATAATAGCTGACTGTGGTGTGTGACTCAGATAGGCATTAACATTTTCGTAATGACTTGTAAGGTGTTATTTATGCTTTGTTTACCACATGGGTGTATTTCACCAATGAACAGCATTTTGCGGGATCTTTTCAAATAATTTAATTTGAAAGTGATTTATTTTGTTGCATAAAAAAATTGGTCCAGACCTTCAGATACCGCTTTTAATCTATATTACATTTAATTTGACAAAATTTCTGACATGAATAACAAGTGCAAATATGTATTTAAACATCTATGATACTAATGGTAATAATTTGATGGTTTTTCTTCTAATGTTTTTCAATATTTCAGTTTTAGTTTTATTACATTTTCTCATTTTATGGTTTTCCTGTTTATTTTTTAACTTATTTCTATCTTAGTTTTTTTTATTTCATTTTCTTATATTTTGTGGTTTACCTGTTTATGTTTTCACTTCTTTCAGCCTTAGTTTTATCATTACATTTTCTCATATTCCTTAATTATTTCAGCTTAGACAAAGATTTTTAAGGAATGAACAGTGCTAAATGGCGTCATAAAACAGTGTTGTGCAATTAAATTGAAAATTTGACACTATAGATATATTTTATGAACTATTTTGTTTCCATATTTTTACCTTTTTGTGAAAATTATAAATGCTGTCTGTAATTTGACAGGATTAAAATAGTTACATTTCTTCATAAATAACCAAGGTGTTAATTAATTCAATTGTTGGTAAATTCTTAATTATATTTGAGAGAAAATAAAACATAAACCACACACAGCGAGAGTTGTCAATTCAAACTGTCTTACGTCTATTTTTTGTGAATCATAGCCTAAAACAGTTACACTAATTAATTTTGAAATGTATAATAATAACGTAAGAAATTAACCCCACATGTTTTAGACAAGTATCTTGATTTAAGATTAAGCTAAATTAATCCTTAATGGATTTTAATTTGCCAAGTCACTAAAATGTGTCTTAAAGGCCTCAAAACTAGGATCATTTGTTCAGAGAACTTTGCACAAAAAGTTATAAATTATTATTCCAATTAGCACAGTGTTCAATTAAAATGTATAATATTAATAATTTAAGTTACATATTTCATTACAGGCAAAGAAATGATAGAAGATTGTCAGGATCAGGTGGGTTAATTAGATCTATGATACTATGGTGGTAAAAATCCTTTCTTTAAATTAAAATAAAGATAGTGGAGAAAAATGTGGAATATTTATGTTCATGGGATTTGAATGATTCAAGCAATCATTAAGGATTATAAATTTTATTTACGGGTAATTCCTAGGTGTGGCGGTCACTTTAGTTATGTGAGTGCTTTAACGCTTGTTTATGAAAACAATTCTGCAATTAATGAATAATACATAAAATAAATAATGATATAATAATAATAATAATAATAATAATAAAAATAATAATAATAAATACATAATATTATAATAAATAATTAATATTTATAATGAGCAATAATTATTATAATAATTATTTTTAACATCATCAGTAGTTGAACATCATACATTATTAAAATAAACAATAACTGATAATGTTACCAATAAATAATAAAAATAAGTACAGTTAATAAATATTGCAGATTAATAATTTTAACTAATAATAATGTGTTTTAATAATTAATACAGTAAAAAAAATAATAAATTACAAAAATAAATTGATAAATAATAAATATTACTAATGCATAAAAAATATGATAATAAATATTGTGAATAAGTATAATTAATACAATAATTAAATATGAAAATTTGGAGTTAATTCATTATCTTAACCATCCTCATCATACCCATCATCATCATAACCATCATTATCACAACTTTTATTGTAATCATCTTCATTATCTACAACATCATCTTGATCCTCCTCCTCATATTCATTATCTTAACCATCATTATCATAACCATCATTATCTTAACCATTATCATCATAACCATCATCATCATCAAGCATCATTATCACAACTTTTATCATAATAATCATCATCATTATCATCATCATCATCATCATCATCATCATCATCAGTAGTTGAGCAGCAACAGGATGCTACAACCATTTATTCGTCTCTGGTCATGTTTGTTCATGATTCAGAAAGTTAATTTTATTTATAGTCAACCATTTTCGTGTAGTTCAAATCGAAATAATACCATATTCTTTTCTAAACACTATGTGGACATTATTTTTCAATGACGTCACTACTTTCGTCATAACTTATAGAAAATATCAGCGCTTGGACATTTTGTATTCAAATAGATCGTTTTTCTTTTCATTGCTTGCATTTGAGAAACTTGTCTGGAAGTGCGAGGTTAGAGCTCTGTAAAACCAGTTTAAGCACCCCAGCACCTCCATATTGCCGTCTGACCGTTCCAAGGCGGTAACTGTCGGATTTGCTCTTTTCATTAAATGACTCATCACAAATTTGTTCTTACTTTTCGCTTGGCTTGCATGTGAAATACCTTTGTTCTGTGCCTTTTCGGAGTTTGGTATATGTTGCAATGCTCATAGGACTTTGTCATATATTCTTATTTATCTACCCACATCGACAATAACTCACCCCTTCAAGTATGGGTATCAGAGTTCCATTTGAGGCAAATTCTTGATGTGCTGAAATATTCCAGGTGATCACTTGACGTATGTGCTGAAATATTCCAGCTGACTTAAGGTATAGGCTGAAATATTCCAGCTGATGAGGTATAGGCTGAAATATTCCAGTTGACTTGAGGTATAGGTTACAGTATTCCAGCTGACCTAAGGTATAGGCTGAAATATTCCAGCTGACTTGAGGTATAGGCTGAAATATTCCAGCTGACTTGAGGTATGTGCTGAAATATTCCAGCTTACTTGAGGTATATGCTGAAATATTCCAGCTGGCTTGAGGTATTGGATAAAGTATTCCAGCTGACTTAAGGTATATGCTGAAATATTCCAGCTGACTTGAGGTATGGGCTGAAGTATTCCAGCAGACTTGCACTGTGTGCTAAAGTATTCCAGCTGACTTGAGGTATAGGTTGAAATATTCCAGCTGACTTGAGGTATGTGCTGAAGTATTCCAGCTGACTAGAGGTACAGGCTGAAGTATTCCAGCTGACTTGAGGTATATGCTGAAGTATTCCAGCTGACTTGAGGTATGGGCTGAAGTATTCCAGCTGACATGATGTATGGGCTGAAGTATTCCAGCTGACTTGAGGTATGGGCTGAAGTATTCCAGCTGACTTAAGGTATATGCTGAAATATTCCAGCTGACTTGAGGTATGGACCGAAATATTCCAGCTGACTTGCACTTTGTGCTGAAGTATTCCAGCTGACTTGCACTGTGTGCTGAAGTATTCCAGCAGACTTGCTCTGTGTGCTGAAATATTCCAGCTGATTTGAGGTGTGTCAGTGGTTCTACCCAGTTGTTCATCCACATTAAATTAAGACTGAATGAAGATGCTGGAATGATAAGGATAAAACAATTAAGATTAATATGAAACACAAAATTATTTGCGCACCAAAGAATGTTGATGCTGAAGAAAATAGTATTTAAGTATTAAAGTAAGTAACTCCATTACTATATAAAATATATATAATACATAATATTATAAATAAAGTTAAGAAATGGAGGAAGAATGAGATAAAGAGTAACATACAAGCAAATAATCTCATAAGTTACATGGTCTGTTGACAGTTTATTCAATTTTATTCAATTTTACTTTCGGTCTTTCCCTATCCTATCTATCAAGAATGTCACAATTGCTTTGAAAACATAAACTTCACTCATGTTCAATATGAGAAAATAATAACGCCAGAAAAAAAGCAGAACTGGAGAGAGGCTGAGAATGAGGACATGAGCCAATATGAATTGAATAAATTCAATTAAACTTATGAAATTACAGAACTAATTTTCCAGATACTCAGCTTGCTGAACAAGTCTTAAGTATATGCAATTTGCAGTTTTTGTCACATCGTAATGTCTTCAAATTGTGCAGGAACAAAAGCTGACAATTCCACGGAGAGTGATAAAATGTAAATAAGCCGATTAATGGCTGTAGACTTGCACAGCGATCATTTGGAGACAACATAACAGAGGTTATTCTAGTATACGAGCCAATATCCACACCTAAAAATGGCTTGTTATATTGGCAAAATTATGTTTCTTTGCCCTCAGACCTTTGTCTTTGCTTGTAAATATGTCGCTGTGTGTTCTGCTATACTTATGTGTCCATAATATAACATTTTTTATTTGTTGAAGTTTGTAATTAATTATTTGGTTATTAAACTTCAAGACAGTCGATGCACATTTCATTCTTTTGAACAAGTTTTTCGATGCAGTTTAAAAACCTCATAAATGTGTAATGTATAGTCTTTAGATGACATAATGGATAAATTTCTAAGATTTTAATAATCATCTTTACCCAGCATTTCTTGGTATGTATTATTTCTATTGAAACATTCTGGTGACTCATCCACTTGCATACTTTTCAAGTTTTAAGTTGAACTTTTTATTAATATATTCAATTTGTGTGTGTATGTCTTTTTAAAGGTTTTCTGACAACCATTTGTTTGATCCTTGTTGTCTATTATAATCTACCTGATTTTGATATCGTGTTATCCTTTACAGATTAACCTATAACACATCATTTATTTTAATGGTATTATCATAAGGAAGCCATTGCACTAGCAAGGAAAATGTTGTGCAAGATTTCAAGTTGTTTTCCTGGTGGGGGGTTGGTAATTAGAAGGTAGATGGTAGAGAGGTAAAGTAGTTTTAAATTACCATAACAAATGATCAACCAGGTAACATTTTTCATGGTTATCAAAAACTAACATACTTGGCTTCCGCATTTGTTTGCCTGACGGTAAAATCCAACTTGAATTTCTGATATCTCGCTATACGTTGACATACAGAATAATTTTAAAAAATAGGACTGTCTTTTAACCCCTTCATTCATAGTATATGTATATGATTTTGAAACTTTACCTATTTTTGTTGATTTTCATTGAAACAGTTTTAAGTATTTTTAAAACAAGTATGTTCAAAAATTAATTTTAGATCAGAGGCTAAACCAGTCTACACATAAACCCTTTGCTGTGCAGAATCTACAACAGATAGAGTGATAGCTGTGCACGCTTTTCACAGGTGTAAAATGGCCTATCCATGATTAAAAGGACTTATATATGTTAACTAATTTTGGATGAATAATTTGAATTAATAAACATTATGCAGTTGATAGATATTTTAGATTAGTGCTGATGATGGCTTTACAAATAAAGTTGTAGATACATAAATTGATTCAACATATTATAATTAAAAGTCTTTGTCAACAAAATACTTGCTATAATGACCGTATATGTGGCCTTGCGATGTAAAGAAACCCACTTTTTTTTATTTATTGATCATAATTGTGGCCATGCAGTGTAAAGAAAAATAAAAAAATCCCCCCCCCCCAATATTGACTGGCTTTGGTGTTACTATATATAGTTTCCACCCCTGAGGCAACAGCTCCTGGGTTTGATGCTCAGGTGCAGCAGTGTTTGGCTGAGAACTATGGGTTATATTTTCAATCTAGATTTACCCACCAGCCCTTACCTGTCAATTAAAGGTGGTATCTGACAGTTTGGACCAATTTTTTTATCCCCTAAAATAACCAAAACATGTTGTTACCTGAACAGATCCAACGAAATGCTGTTTATTGATGTTCTACTCCTACATGAAAAGTGAAGTACAACTCCACAATCATCATTATAAACATGGTTTTCCTATCTGAACCAGGCTGCATGGTTAGCTATTTTCAAACTAAGAAAACCATGTGACCATATACTTTTGAAATCACAATGTACTAACATACAGGTAATTTGCTTTGACGTTGCTGCCAATTTTTAGCCCAAATCCAAATCTTACTTATTTATAGATTTGGAAAGAATGAACACTTTGAATAATTTTTAATGAGTTGTACCTGAGATAGTGTTTAAAATCAACTTTGCTTTAACATAAGTATGAGTTTCTGCAGATATTATGGATATAGACCCCAAACAGGGATCATATATTGTTGTATGAATTTGGTAAAGGCAAAATGTCAGATACCACATTTAATGTCTTGTATTCTTTAAAAGTGGTATCCGATAGTTTGGAATAAATTTTATTTTCTCAAATAACCAAATAATTTATGGTTATCTGCAAAATGCTGTTCATTGATATCCTAGATCTGTGTGAACAGTCAAGCATAAATCACCACTTGTCATTGCAAACAGGTATTTTCTATCCGAGCCATGCTGCAGAGATAGCTATATTTAAACTTAGAAAACCACGCCACCACTTACTTTTGAGATCACATTGTATAGTCCTCCAGGTAATCATAACAGAGGCCACTATCAAGCTTTTTATTCAATTGGAGAAAAAAAAAACCAGAGTGAATTTTTTCATGATTAGTTCTGTCTAACAATTCAGTTTGTGTTCAAAATCGTATTTATTAGAACTAAAGTATAAATTTATACACAAATTATGCCAAAATTCCCTAAAGCAGTGGTTTGATATTAATATATGTATTTTATTTAAGCAAACTGTCGGATACCACCTTGAAGATGTTAGAATCCAGTTTACCCTATATTTAATTTCATACTGTTTAAGTTAACAACTTCTGAATAAAACCTACCTATTGATTGTGTTCACTCTTGAGCTGCTAAGCTCGCATTTTGCAGGCTTAGTCAAACAGTGTTGATCTCAATCAGGGTTGTTACTGTTTGTTGCAGGGACTTAACCTGTACATAAGGTAACCACTGCATGTATTTGTTATGACACAGTCAACATCTAGAATGGGTTATTAACCAATGTAGCAGGTGCAGGGTTGAACATCTTAGGGCTGAGTTGACAGCAGATTTTTGAATGTCATGATGAATCCCTGACGACATGCAATGATTGTATTAACATGGCACTGCTCAAAGTCTGCTGGCACCACTACCATCAGGCTGACACATCGTAGCAAGATGTGAACCATGTTGCTATGGTCATCTTTCACATTGTGTAGTGTTACACTTTTTATGTTGTTTGCTTGGGGGTTTTTTTGTGTTTGTTGGGGGAATATTTTTTTTTTTCCTGGGAGTGGAGACAGGGCAAGGTTTGGGAACAATGTATGATTTTGAGGTGTTAAGTAAGTATTGCTTGTATGATTTGAAATACATGTCCAAATGGTTAAACTAATTAAAATGACAAGGCACAAGATTTAACATAAGGGTCATGAGTCCTATCAGTAATTATGTAGTTCCCATTTTATTGTGGTTTGTGAAAAAGAAAATTGTGTGTGTATATGGGAGTTGTGGATGAGGACGAGCAGGGGCGTTGGGGAGATGGGGTAAAGTGTAGAAGTCTCCTTAGGAGCCAAACGTGTTATCAGGGATATGGCTTTACCTCAGAAAATTGATATCAGTTAAGAGAACTTGTTACCTAATCAACCAGTCATTAGTTTTGATTTTGAAGATGTTGTTTAATTTTATTTAGAACTTCCTTTCAACAGCCAAGATGTATACAACTGGTGGAGACATTGGTGCTGGTATCACTGCTAATCAAATCTATGCATGGAAGATATAGCTGTAGTAAACCAGATACAGTGCTGCTTTCACTGTTATACCATGCTGGAGAAACATCATACCAAGTGAGGAGGTCTGTTGAGTGTAAGTTCCAAGAGTTGAGTATAAGTTCCAAGTATTGAGTATAAGTTCCTAGTGTTGGGTATGAGTTCCAAGAGTTATAAGTTCCAGTTCCAAGAGTTAAGAATGAGTTCCAAGTGTTAAGTATGAGTTGCAAGAGTTGAGCATGAGTTCCAAGTAAAGTATGAGTTCCTAGAGTTGAGCATTAGTTCCAAGAGTTAAGTATAAGTTCCAGTTCCAAGTATTAAGTATGAGTTCCAAGTGTTGAGTATGAGTTGCAAGAGTTGAGTATAAGTTCCAAATGTTGAGTATGAGTTCCAAGAATTGAGCATGAGTTCCAAGTATAGAGTATAAGTTCCTAGAGTTGAGTGTGAGCTCCAAGAGTTGAGTATAAGCTCAAGTTCCAAGAGTTGAGAATGAGTTCCAAGTATTGAATATGAGTTCTGAGTATTAAGTATGAGTTCCAAGTATTGAGTATGAGTTCCAAGAGTTGAGTATAAGTTCCAAGTGTTTATTATGATTTCCAAGAGTTGAGCATGAGTTCCAGTTCCAAGAGTCAAGAATGAGTATGAATTCCAACAGTTGAGTATGAGTTGCAACAGTTAAGTATGAGTTCCAACCATTGAGTATGGGTTCCAAGTAATGAGTATGAGTTCCAAGTGTTAAGAATGAATTCCAACAATTGTGTATGAGTTCAAAAAGTTGAATATGGGTTCCAAGAGTTGAGGATAGGTTCCAAGACAATAGGTTTATTTTTGTGTATGAGAGGCCTTTATTATTAAATGATGTAAATTGGACCTACTTCATCTTTTGTATATCAAAGCTGAGCAAGATCTATCATAGCTTAAACCCCTTTCCCCTACTCCATTTCCAGTCACTTGCTTGACAAAGTCAGATAAAATGCTGCTTTCACTGTGACTGCATGGTCACAACACAGATTTCTTTTTTTATGGTCAGCAAATATAAGGGTAGTTCCACTACTGGTTGGCCCAGTGTCAGGATAATGTGACTGGGCGTGGTATCTTGCCAAGTGTTCACGGCATGCTATACACAATGAAGACAGCACTATATCTGCTTCAAGTGGACACCGTCTCCAGATAACTGAAATACTGTTAGTGAGATGATAAACCCAATAAACAAACTTGCCTTACACAGTGAAGGTAAGCACTATCTCTGCTTCAAGTGGACACTTTCTCTAGGTTACTGAAATATTGTTGGAGGGATGATAAACCCAATAAGCAAACATGCTATACACAGTGAAGGTAGCACTATATCTGTTTCAACTTGGCACTGTCTCTAGTTAACTGAAATGCAGATGGTGGAACAATAAAGCCAAGAAACACAGATGCTTTACACAGTGAAGGCAGCACTTTACCTCTTTCATGTGGACAGCGTCTCCAGATAACTGAAATCCTGTTGGTGGGATGATAAACCCAATAAATAAACAAATAAACCAACCCTCCCTGTCATACCATGGCACAATACCATAGAAATAGTCTGATATTGAGCAGTTTTTTTCTAAAATCTGTTAACAATTGACCCATGTTTTTATTTGACCCATCACATCTCTTGTCTGTTGTACCTGACCAGTCTTTATCCTAGTTATAGTTTTTCTCAAACAGTCTGCTGCCTTTGCTGTGATAATATGGCTTAGACATGTGAAACAATTTTGGAAAGACAAACATCAGTTGTAGTTAATCAAGGAATAAGCATAATCAGATGTGAGAGAGTTTCTTTTTTGCTCTGGTTCCTAGCTTGCTAAGCACTGATTTATATGGCTTTTGCAAATAGTCCATTACAGCCATCTCCCTCTGATCACGATCTGCACAATGTGCTCACAAGTCTCTCCCAATATGTCTTTCCTCTTTTTCATGTCATTGTAAGAAGATGATTAAAACAAATCATGGTTTATTTACAAATGCAGCAAGGTAAGAGTTACGAGGCCTCCTGTATAAATTGCTGTAAATTGAGGCTCTACATCTTTTATCAATTGTAGCTTTGACCACTCACTATTATTCCTCCTGTTTTGTGTCCATAATGCCCACCTATTATTTCAGCCATAATCTTGATCTCAACTGTCCTGTCTTTGCTGTCCCTTCCCTTGACCACTGGTTCATTGGTCACTACAGCTGACCACTGAATGTCCACTAAATCACACAAGAGAGTGGCACTACTTTGTCTGTGGAGTGATATATCGCATTGTTCACCAGTAGGGGGAAGAAGAAAGGAGGTGGACCAGTGAGAGATTCACTACCGATTCACGAATCAAGGAGCCAATTTTCGCCACAAATAAAAAAAAGAGATTGCAGCATTCTGAAGGACCTGCTACCCTTAACCAATCTTTTTGACATGCAAATTGGTTGCAGAAAATCTACAACCCATATTTAAGTATTTTCGCTGTAACCAGTAGTCATTACGTTTGATGTATTCGCTTGAGTCTACAGCCCCATCTATTGCTGGTTACTGGGCAAGAGATTTTTTTCTCCGATTATCATCCGTTAGTTATTGTTGGGGGGTATTTACACAAAAAGCATTTTATAGACTTATTAGTTTTCATAATAAATATCTTGCCATTGCTCTTATGTCATGGGGACTGCGTAAATCAGACATAATGGCGGATGAACAAAGTTATGAATCTAACTGTTCAATATGTCCCTGCTGGGATACTTTATTTACGGGTGTGATAAATGTAGAATAAAGAAATGGCGTCCCTACCTCTGACAGTTGGCTGGTGCATCAGGGTAAAAGATTATAAAACTGAGATTAAGCTCGAGACTAATCTTGAGCATCTGATTGGTTAGATTTTAAATTTTATTTGAATCCAACCAATCAAATGAAAGATAACTTTCTCTGACTAAAAACTCAATTTTCATAATCTCCATAATTCACACATTTATTCAAAGTTTAAAGAGGAAAAAATCCAACACTCATAGCAATAGCTTAGGTGAGAATGCTTTTGTAAAGCTGTCTTGCATATTATTTGCTAAAATAAACCTATTTTGAAAAGCTAGTTTAAGGGAAGAATTTTAATTATTTTTCAGCTTCTTAAAGAAGAAAAAAAATGTTAAAATGACTTAAGTGAGTATGGTCATATTTTTATTTATAATACTAACATGAAAAAGGTACAATAATTGAAATGTATATTTAAAAATCATAAGCCATTTAATATTGTGTAGAGAGTAAGCAAAAATACTTGAACATTGAGGGTTTCTGTTTTTCATTATTGCCTTCTTTTCTTCTCACTGTCTATTTTTTGTTTTTCTGTCTGTGAAGGGTCTTAAGTTAGGTATTAATATTACTTTTAATTGTATGAATACTGTTCTGCCTAGAGGGTCACCTGTAGCTAAGCAATTTGAATTACCAACTTGTAATATCTCAGCCCCTTACTGTGTGGGTTTGAGTTCTGTTCGGGGCAAAAACTTTCATGTGGAGAGGTCCAACAACTAATCTATGGTTTTCCAGTCTTTCTACCCAGACTTGATTCTGCTGCCCTCCACCAATAATTAGCTGGACGTCACCAGCATGTTGGTAATTGTGTTGGTGCAATGTAACTAAAAACAAAACAAACTAATGTTCTGCCTGGCTGTGTCAGTTTGTATTACTTTTTGCTCTCTGTCCATCTGTCTGTGTGTATGTTTGTTTGTCACTCTGCATGTGTCTATGTCTGTCCTTGTCAGTCTGTGTGTCTGTGCATGTCTGTCTTTATTTGTCTCTTGTGTATGTATGTTTGTATTTCTGTGTACTGTGAAAGCATTTTATTTCGTGGGGCATTTAATTTCGTGGAATTTGTGGGCAAGTCAATCCACGAATTTAAGTACCAACGATATAAAATCCCCTCGGTTAGACTTTCGAATGCTAGATTTACTTGTAAATCATGTTAACATATTTTTACTAAACAGGACATAAAGCTCAAACAAACAGACGATTTCACCACACTTTATTTACATTGTATTGACATAGAACGATAAAACATGTTTACGAACATAAGCCATTTAATCATAAAAAACAATCTAAGCTAAGTAATTTTATACTGTAATATATACATGAGCACTATAAATACTTTATAGGTGTAGGCTGTTTACTCAAGGGTCTGTTTTGTGTCAGTTTGCATAGTACGCTAATTGGCGTTAATTGACAGTCAATGGCTTCGTTAAATTAGACCCTTAAAAGAACCCGCGCCCCTAACATCTTTATGAATATAATCCCTAAAATGACACTCTAATTGACAGGTGTCATAAAAGTCGTCTGATGAGACTCGGCTGTGAAAACATTGTTTATATGTTGGCATGTTTGTGTATCTGTGTGTCTGTCTGTGTCTGTATGTGTATATTTGTTTTGTCAATAATGTTGTCTATCTGTATGTCTGTGTGTGTATTCTGTGTGTGTCTGTGTTCTGTGTTTGTACATCTGTGTATCTATCTGTTTGTCGGTGTTTGTGTATCTGTTTGTCTATCTTTTTATGTCTGAGTATCTTTGATATCAGTCTGTATGTGTGTTCGTATGTATAAATGTCTGTGTGTTTGTGCATCTGTCTTTTTGGATGTGTCTATCTGTGTGCCAACTTGTCTGTCTGTCTGTCTGTCTTTTTTCATTATTCCTGTCTATATGCATACCCCTATCTATGTGCCAGTCTCTATCCTGCTGTCTTTCTGTATTTGTATGACCTTATGTCAATCATTCTGTGTTTTTGCCCTGCCTTTTATACCCATCTTTCATTTATCACTGTCTGTCATTTCTTCTGTTGTTTCAGCATTTTCCACTTGCAGGTACCTCAAACAAACCCTTGGCTCTTGTCTTGGAATGAAATAAAATAAAACTAAGAAATGAAAGCAAAGCAATGGTGTTTGATGCTATTTTGAGTTTGATAGATCTTGATCCTTGAGCACGTAATGATTACACAGATTTGGTCTATCATCCCTCCATAAGTCTTCCTTTATCTGCGATAAACAGTCTTGTTCAAAAATACCGAATTCATCAAATGATTACCACATGATGTTTGCCTGACATGCTGGAGCAAGTAGCTTTGATGTCTGGTCCAAATCTATTTGAACTGAACATCTCCATGCATTTTTCAGCTCCCTACAATCTTATGAATGCATTGGTAATGTTGCGCCAATGCGTCCATCAAGTGTGTGTAAATCCCCCTGAGGGAATTTCTTGGAAACCTTGATGGGCTGCTATAACTGTATTATATCGGTAAATATGCCTCTGACAGCTTCAAACATGTCTAATAAGCCTACAGCAGGGCTGTTGTGCACAGTGCTAATGACTTTAACAAGAGTAATGCCGAGTTTTATGTGTAATTTTATTTTTCAGAACAAGAGAAAAGTACATAAAAAAGCATGCACTGTTTATATTATTTTTATGCGTTTTTATTTTATTAGACTGTTATCAAAACATATGATCATAATGTTCATGGTTTTGTGTTTTTTAATTATGAAATAAAAATTATCGGGGTGTGTATTGATTTTTTTCAGGATTTTCTTCAAAAAATAAATATAAAATTAAAAAGAAGAAAAATAGTTACTAATTGGCAGAATTAAGTACTGGTTGTAATCCAACAACGGAAGTTGCATGCTACTGAATGTAAGGTAGCGCAGTCGGTAGAGCGTCTGGCCCTGGTATGGGAGGCCCTGGGTTTGAACCCAGGCCGCAATATGCCAAAGTTATAAAAATGGTAGTGGTATAGCTCCCATGCTTATACTCAAGCAATTATAAGAATAATTCCTCGACTGGTTGGCCCGGTAGGATAATGTGACTGGCTGTGGTATCATGCCAGGTGTTCATGGCATGCTATACACAGTGAAGGCAGCACTGTATCTAGATAACTGAAATACTGTTGGTGGGACGATAAACCCAATACACAAACTGAAAATAAGAGATTGTCATTATTATATTGTATAGGATGATAAAAACTAGACACTAATTTAGCTACTAGTGAGTTCTATGCTATTGATGGGATATGCTGATCTAGATTGGATCTACAGTACAACTGTTTACTTAAGTCTAATAATTTTGAGCAGACTTAAGTGTCAAAATAAAGTATGTTAACAAATTTTTTTCTTAAGGAACATTTCGACTGAATGGAAAGGGTCGACTAATTATGAAAAGTTGTTATTTTGTGGAGTGGATTATTAAAATTGCATACTCAATTCTATGAAACAAATAAAAAGTATTGGAGGCTTATAAATTTTATTTGGCCTTTTTATGCAGCTCACGTCCTTGAGGTGGACTATAAACTTGTAATCATAATCCTAACTTGGTTAATTGGTAATTAATGTGTTAATTGGATATTTAGCTCCCTGTCTTTAAATGACCAGAATTAATTGTTCATGTTTTTTTCCAAAATATATATCAATGAATGAGAACACTTCCATTTTAGGTATTTTTCAAAATACCCAAGAGAAAATAATTTTGAAGTTTGTTTTCTGAATGAGAGCCATTTCTCTCATATGAGGTGTAGAGTTTAACAGGATGATACTTGTATTGGGTTATGATGGTCATGAGTAGGAGGTTGGTGGTGGTGATGATGGTGATGGTGGTGATGATAATAATGGTGGTCGTGATGATAATGTTAATGATAATGATGAGGATGATAATGGTGAGGGGGGATGATAATGGGGATGATTATGATAATGTTGATGATAATGGTAATGGTTATGATGATAATGGTGATAATAATTATGGTGATGGTGATGATGATAATGGTGATTACCAAAACAATAAAAATAATGAGAAAAACAACAAAAAATGTGATTTTTCTTTAGAAACTTATTTAATACATAAAAAAGAATGCTCAAAAGAACAAAAACAGGCAATTTTCTGCTTATTGACTTTTTTAAAATTCTAAAACTGATCTCCCTTGTTCATTTCCTGTTTCTCCTTCTCTGTTTTGGTGTTGAATGTTGTTTTTTCTTTTATGGAGTTTTTATGGAGTCATTAAGACCATCAGTGTATGCAGGTGATTGCATGAAACGGTTACTGTGGTACTATATAGGAAACACTAAAATACTTACTTCAATTTACGACAGTTGTAACGAACATGTTTTGCACAAGTTCACTCTTATACTTGCTCTTATTTGATACTTTTATGTCCCTGGGGAGAACTTAATCCCCAGTCTTACCCTCATCATGATCGTATTTTCTATCTATTTCTTGACAACTTCTAGTGTCGCAATGCAAGTCTGTCTTCGATTATACATCACTATGTTCGCTCTCCCACTGATTTAATTGTTCACATTTTGCTATGGTAATACTTAGTACCCCATTTGAAATTGGCCAATAATTTGTACGGCGTTATAAAATTTGATTGGTTAAAACGATAACATTTTGCGTTAATTGCTTGCCAGGACATTCTTCCTGCAATAATTTTAGACAGTTCAGCATTTCGATGGTAAGTAATGTCTATATATATTAACTTTGTTCAAATCTTTTTAACATCAAGCGACCTCTATTTTTTCTCAGCCTCATTAAAATGTCACATCTTTGTATTTCCTGTGGCAAATTTACAGCAATCTTGTCCATTTTTTTTATTTCTATGCCAACCAATATCATATATTACCTCACATGAGTTAATACCTATTCACTAATTACTTTGTTAAACACAAACAATTTGCTAAAAATTTAAATGTGAACTTTCTTATAGAAAAAAAACACCTTGTTATGCAGACTACATGTATAGGTAATTAAAAATTACCGAGACACCTTTCAGAAAAAGAAATCAGGTCTGGGAAATTTCCAATGTTGAAAGCCTTGGTATGCTACCTTATTTACATTTTGTTAATAGCTTATACAAAATTCTGTGGCTTGGTGGTAAACACGCGGACTTGTAACTCTTCGGACTGCTTGCCTCCCACTGCCTGGGTTCGAGACCCTGTTGAGGCGATGGACTTAATGTCGGAAGGTCTTCTGGCTGACCTGTGGTGCATGGGTGTTTACCCAGATATTTGTCTTAGGTCTTCCTCCACCAAAATAGCTGGATGTTGCTATAATGTCCATAATTCATAATTGAATTGCTGTGATGTTTTTCTACCAAAACAACAACAAAAACAAAAAACAAACAAAAAAACAAAAACATAAAACAAACAACATCGAAAAAACAACGAACTTGATCAGTTTGTGTTTACCAGGCTAAAAGTTAAAAAAATTTAATGTTAACTATTGCTAGATATTAATTATCAGATAATCTCTGCCATTGATGTTGGTTGGTATTTTTAGACTACATGTACTTGTCTACCAAGGAAATTGTGAATAAAATAAAATGAATAGGAATAAAATGCTTATAATGAAGCCAAAAAAAAAAGAAGACAAAATGGAAGTTTTACTCAAATTCTGACAAACATATAATATTATTAATTTATTGTACCATAAAGATAATTCACATTTAATAGCTACCTGTATTTCTCCTTATATTAGAGTTATTTTTTTATTATATTATCAGTAACTATTCACATTCTCTCTGGCTAATGCATTGACAGTTCATGTGAATTTATTGTTTTTTCTTTGTTATATTACATCCACACAGTTATGGTCATATTGACTATGCCTAGCTAATTATTGGTGGAGGAAGACCCAGACTTATGTTTGGGTAGAACCACCAGTGCACCACAGGTTAACTGCTAATATTCAGCTAATTATTGGTGGAGGAAGACCCAGACTTATGTTTGGGTAGAACCACCAGTGCACCACAGGTTAACTGCTAATATTCAGCTAATTATTGGTGGAGGAAGACCCAGACTTATGTTTGGGTAGAACCACCAGTGCACCACAGGTTAACTGCTAATATCCAGCTAATTATTGGTGGAGGAAGACCCAGACTTATGTTTGGGTAGAACCACCAGTGCACCACAGGTTAACAGTTAATATCCAGCTAATTATTGGTAGAGGAAGACCCAGACTTATGTTTGGGTAGAACCACAGTGCACCACAGGTTAACAGTTAATATCCAGCTAATTATTGGTAGAGGAAGACCCAGACTTATGTTTGGGTAGAACCACAGTGCACCACAGGTTAACAGTTAATATCCAGCTAATTATTGGTAGAGGAAGACCCAGACTTATGTTTGGGTAGAACCACCAGTGCACCACAGGTTAACAGTTAATATCCAGCTAATTATTGGTAGAGGAAGACCCAGACTTATGTTTGGGTAGAACCACCAGTGCACCACAGGTTAACTGCTAATATTCAGCTAATTATTGGTGGAGGAAGACCCAGACTTATGTTTGGGTAGAACCACCATTGTACCACAGGTTAACTGCTAATATCCAGCTAATTATTGGTGGAGGAAGACCCAGACTTATGTTTGGGTAGAACCACCATTGTACCACAGGTTAACTGCTAATATCCAGCTAATTATTGGTGGAGGAAGACCCAGACTTATGTTTGGGTAGAACCACCATTGCACCACAGGTTAACTGCTAATATCCAGCTAATCATTGGTGGAGGAAGACCCAGACTTATGTGTGGGTAGAACCACCATTGTACCACAGGTTAACTGCTAATATCCAGCTAATTATTGGTGGAGGAAGACCCAGACTTATGTTTGGGTAGAACCACCATTGTACCACAGGTTAACTGCTAATATCCAGCTAATTATTGGTGGAGGAAGACCCAGACTTATGTTTGGGTAGAACCACCATTGTACCACAGGTTAACTGCTAATATCCAGCTAATTATTGGTGGAGGAAGACCCAGACTTATGTTTGGGTAGAACCACCATTGCACCACAGGTTAACTGCTAATATCCAGCTAATCATTGGTGGAGGAAGACCCAGACTTATGTGTGGGTAGAACCACCATTGTACCACAGGTTAACTGCTAATATCCAGCTAATTATTGGTGGAGGAAGACCCAGACTTATGTTTGGGTAGAACCACCATTGTACCACAGGTTAACTGCTAATATCCAGCTAATTATTGGTGGAGGAATACCCAGACTTGTCTTTGGGAAGAACTACCAGCGCACTGCAGGTTTTATTTTCAAGGCATAATGAAAAGATAATAATATTAGAATATATATGTTTTTAAATTCTATATTTATTAAAGTTATGGTGTGTGAAAGCCTGAACTCACCAGTTATAATGGTATTTAAGGCAGGCTGTCAAATGTTAAATGATAAATTTATAATGTTCTTTGGACAGCTACTGTCTGTTTTGGTTATTTATATGTGTAGATTTATAATAAAACAATTATGAACTGTTCAGCTGTTATGCTCGGTCTCCATCAGTATTTTTTTGTTCCAATAAATCTGATAACACTATGCATACTAGCCAAACATCCATTATTATATAATTTTACTTACTTAGCAAAGTTTCTGGCTTTTAATACAATAAAAACATGAAACGGACAAGAAGAAGACATAAAAAGAAAGTAAATAATTAAAGAAGGAAGTTCTACTAAACAAGAAGAATATTAAACAAAACAAGAAAAAAAAGAAAAAAATATATATAACAAAAAAGTAAGAACAAGAAGAAGAAAAAAAGGTGAAAAAGTGATATAGAGTACAAGAAAAAAGTAGTTAAATAAGAAGAAAAAAAGATAGAAAATATATACTAGGAAAATTAAGCATGAATGATGAAGATATGCTTTATTCCCTCAAGCCCATGAACAACATAGTATTAAATAACTTCAAATACAAATATTATTACTGTGTATATTTTACCTAATTGTTCAAAAAAGTAAAAACTGTCACCAAACTAGCAAAAATGGTTTTGGTTTTCATGTGAGCCTACACAATTAATATTTACAGCCTGTTTTAATGGTGGTATTCAACAGTTTACCTAATACAATTAACAAAATCAATTAACCTGTTTTAAGCTATTTGGGCATAATTTCTGTCTATACTTATGCTTTTTTCCTTAATAAAGACCTTATCACAAGTTCATTTGTTAGAAAGTACAAACCTGAAATTCTCTCTCAATGTTTATTCTTAACAAATCTATAAATACTTGCCCACAGATATTTTTGCTAAAAATAGATACCAATATGAGAGTGGATTTTCAGGATGGTGATATAATGTGATCTCAAAAGTAAATGGTCACATGGCTTTCTTAGCTAACTTTGCAGTGTGGCTCAGTTAGAGAATACATGTTGGTTATGATGAGTGTGGTGGTATGCACCACTTTCTACATGCATGTAAATAAAGGGCATCAATAAACAGAATTTTGTGGTATTTTTTTTAGGAAACAATGTGGAATAATTCTTCTGCACTTAAGGAAATGATTTTTTTAACTCATACCATTATGAGAACCAACCATTTTCAAAATTGAAAGTTAAAATATATGATATAAGAAGCAAGATTACAAGAAACCAAACAATGTTGTTAAAATATGAAAAAAAGAATAACAATAAAAAAAACAATAGAAAAGAAAAAAGAAGAAACATACTGCAAAAATAACTAGACATATGCTACAAGAATGCAAGAAAAATAGCTACCTGAAGAAAATGAATATAATATATAAGAGAAACAAAACCAAAACATTCACACACAAAATAAGAAAAAAAGAAAGAAAACACTTCCATCTAACTAGAAGCCGACTGCAGTAGTCAGTTACACGTCTTGCTCCAGTGACAACTTCATTATCATGAAAAACCGCTTCCCTTATGCGATTGACATGTCCTTACAAGCCTTTGATAGGCCCATGTCGGTTTTGCTGACATTTTCTAAATTATCCGGCAATACCTGAGGCCCGAGAGTGGTTTCTTTACCAAACAAGGCTGCAGTGGGGTCCCCCCCCATAACACATCTTCAGCCACACTCAGTCGCATTTCAAATTCAATTAAGCGACAAATGGAATGAGAATTTTGGTGTCGTAGTTGCGGAAGGTCTTACTGGGGAGGTGACAAGTTACCTGAGGCCAAACTGCGAGAGGTTTTTTGTGGAGATGGGAGCTGACAGCTAACAACATCAAAACTTGGATACCTAATTACAGGCTTCATATTGACTAATGGTTCCCCTACTGGTCATGGTTCAGAGTTAATCCTTTGGTAGTATCATGTCAACTGAGTAGCCGTAAGATTATTTAATCATCCCCAAATATTCTCAATGGACTTTTATTAAGCATCCTTCTACACAGATTTTAGTTTGATGTGGACATACTGAGAAATGAATCAAATTATAACTAGGTGTGAGCTATTTTGTTTTATGGTTAGTGGGAAAAGTAGGAGTTAATTTTGGAAGTGATTCACAGGGAGAGACATTGTAATTTTATAATAGTTGCTTTTTTTTTTGAAGACCATGCAAGGGATACAAATGTTTTTAGTGAGACAATAATGTGAATTGGAAAAAAAAAAAAAAAAATATGTTTAAACAAAATCTTAATTGTCAGTTAAATCTGTAAGATATTTAATTAATAAATAAAAAGCAACCAAAGCATATCACTTGCTGATTATAATCTACACTTTCAAATTTTCTTTCTGAGGGATTGTTAAAATGTTTTGTTGTATTTCCATGGAGACTTGGCGCAAAAAACTCCAAATATTTTGTGTTGCTATATATTAAACATAGCATACTTAAGGAAAAGATAATCACTATGAACCTGATGGGGTACATTAATATATCCCATAATTTCTTCACTTAGGCAAAATTAGATTAGCAGGCCTACCCCGCCCTTACATAATTTTTTGTATTTAAATTCTTAAAAAATTATGTATAATATCATTTCATGATTGTGGTTCATAAGATTATAATAGTAAAGTTCAGCTTTATACCAAGTTTAAATGCAAGATCTTTATATAGCCAGATTTAGTAAGTTATTTTGGGAACTTTTAATCCTAAAATCCTATCAAAAAGAAATAAAAAACGCATCCTCATTTGCATGTGATTTTTTAAAAAAAAATGTCAAGGTAAACAAGTATTAATAATATATATATATATATATATATATATATATATATATATATATATATATATATATATATATAATTAATACTTGTTTAATGTTTATCAATGGATAGATACATAGATATATATATATATATATATATATATATATATATATATATCTATGTACCTACCCATCTGTCCATCTTTATATATATTTATAAGTTAATTTATAGTTTAGACTAAACACTGTTTATTGGCACTCATCACAATAGCCTTATAAACTGGTAAACTGTTCATAACCCCCAAAAATGCTTATTTGTGAATAAACCATACAAAATGTTTAAAACTTGCTAACATGCAGTGACAGTGACATCAAGGCATTAATGTAAGGGACCAGGGACGGATCCAAAAACATTGAGGGGGGAGGGGGGTATGAATAAAGATCTTTTCAACTATCACACTAAATACTAGATATACATACACAGGTAGAAACCCTAACTTCGGACAAAGCAGTAAACAGACAACATTTACTTTAAAAGTTTAGTATTTTTTAAGCTTACATGTATGTGTTTTCACAACTCTACTCTTTTACCTGGTTGGTGGTCAGGGGTGTGTGGAATGCATCCCCCCTGGATCTCTCCCCTGGATCCATCCATGGTAGGGACTAAGAAAAATGTGTGGACCCTGATTTGATAGCTTTTAGCAAGGAAAGTCTTGTCTAGATCTACTCTTTCTGCCTAATTTGTATCCTGGATGCTTAGCAGGCTAAGAGTTAATGTATTCTGGATCACACTGATGCAAAAATGTTGATCCAAATATCTCCGAAACCTGCCGGAAGTTGGTTGATCAGGGCCAGCACTATTTACTCTCTAGTCTCTAATACTCTCTAGTCTCTAATATACTCTAGTCTCTTAAACTCTCTAATACACTCTAGTCACTTATATTTCTAGTCTGATATGCTATAATCACTAATACTCTCATCTCTAATACACTCTAGTCTCTAATACTCTCTAATATACTCTAGTCTCTAATACTCTCTAATACACTCTAGTCACTTGTACTCTCTAGTCTCCAATACTCTGTAGTCTCTAATACACTCTAGTCTTATACTCTGTAGTCTCTAATAATGTCTTGACGTCAGTTACGATTAAATTCAGTTAAGTAAATGGATGACACTCTTAAAGAAACACTGTTGTGAAGATGGCATAAATCTATCAACTCTGTTAAATAACATTGACAAAACATGAAAAATGACTCAATATTTGTGATTTATTATTAATTTTAAGTACATATTGCATGTAATAAATAATAAAAATGTGATAATAAAAGGATGTTAATAGAACTTTTATAATTTAAAAAAATAAAGTAAATACATTTTTTCTGTCATGAGAAAAAAAAAATCTTCCTTGTCATGTCTTATTGTTAAAAAGATTGACAAAGCCTATTATTGTATTTTAGCAATATATTGCTCTGCTTTGTCTTTTCCTCTGCTTGTTAATTATATGTCTGTCCATTGCAATTTTGTACTGGCAAGTTGGATAGATCTTGTGCAGAAGTGCAGTGCACAAGGACTGTAACTCTGCCTGTGTTCATTTTGAATGATATTCTGAAAATTGTCTTGTCGGGAAAATGACATAGACATTATTCAATTTACTCACTTCAAACTTGATATGTAGGTCCTTTGGGGTGAGTGGAACCACTGTGCACAAGAACCATAACTCTACTAACTTAAATCTTTTCATTATCTCCCTTAGTTTATTTTTATTGTTATTTTATATACAGTGCACAAGAACCATAACTCTACCAACATTATTTTTAGTTATCTTTCTTAGTTTAGTTTATTTGTTTATTTTTACAGTGCACAAGAACCATAACTCTTCCAGCACTATTTTAGTTATTAAAAGATACAGTACACAAGAATCATAACTTAATGTTATCTGGTTTATATGTCTGTGTCCAGCATATTTTCAAGGAGCATAACCCAGTTACATTTATTTCTTGTTACATTATGAGACTTATTGCATAATAAGGGGCTGTATCTGTGATTGTAGGAATGGGACATATGTTTTTAGTTTGAATAAAAAATCACATTTCTGTAAGCATTATATCACTAGATGCATCAGAGATCATATTATTGAGGAGTTCTGTTTCAGTGATGCCATCATTGACATACACATAAAGTGTAGAAAATGTGGTTCTATGTGTCAAGCACATACACAAAACTGTGATCAAGTCGCCTTAAAGGTGGTATCCAGCAGTTTGTTTTTATCAAATTCATGTATCAAATTCTTGTATCAATCTCTAACCACTGCTTTGGGAAATTATGGCATAATTTCTGCATAAACTCATACTTTTGTATAAGTAAAGAGCATCAATGAGGAGCATGTTAAAGGATCTTTTCAGGTAACAACTTATTTGGTTGATTTAGAAAAACTAATTTGGTCCAAACTGTCTGATACCACCTTTAAAGTTGTCTATAAAAAAACAACAATGTGTCCCTGATGCCTTGTTTTTAAAAGATCCATGTTTCTTGTTTCTAATATAATGTCACGCTTGTGTCAATATTTTGCATATCTAAAATCGCCTCATGGAGTTTTGGCCCCTTCTTGAGATGTTCGAAAAACAAACGTCTGGAGCATCTGTTAAACTTAGTTAAAGTTTAAAGGTGTTTCCTTTAATTGTTTTTTTACATGTGGTTAAGTAAGGTTTTTGCATTAAAATACACACTTTTTTAGCTAAAAAATAGCCTTTTTTAATTTTAGACATTATAAAAACACATATAGTACATACTGGTAGTTCTTAATTCCCCTCAGCCTGGGATTGAGTTCCAGTCAGGATAAAAAATTGATATTTTATAGACATCTTCGAAATGACACGCACTGCATAATTGGTTTTACACAGACTTACATTTTTCTATTTTCCTCCACTAATAACAGTTGTCTTAATGATTTTGTTAATAATTTGGTGTACACGTACAATAAATGATCATGCCATATGACCTTTGAAGTGTCAGTGTGTCATAAAACCCAAAATACAATACAAAATCTAATATCTTGTAGATGTAGATATCAGTTGTGATTCTATATTCCTGACATCTATTGCAGTTTTACTGCATTGTGAAAAAAATGATATAAAATTGCAACTCGACCAGTGCAAATCTTATTGCGATTGGGAAAACATACTTGATAGATATGAGAATTATATTATTATCGGGTGTAAATTGCGTGCAGTTTTTGTCTGGTCCCCACTTCATCTTAGTTTCACAGCACAATATTAAGTTCTTGTAGCATAATGTCATATGCAGTTTGATGCTAAATTCAGTTAGCGCAAAACAACTTATATCAGTCTATTAGAAAAGATGAATGCCGTATCACAAGAACTGAAAGTAGCGACAAAAATTACTTACTGCAATATCCGCTATAGAGTGTCATAAATATTTAACCATTTTTGAATAGAATTCCCCTAGGGGGTCCATAAAATTGTTATTTAAACCTCGTTGCTTTTAGTTAGACAGTATACATATGAAGCTTCAATGTTATTTAAACTGATAGGTAAACATCAACCCATTCATCATACAATGCTCTCTTGCTTTATGAAAACGAAACATTTTTCAGAAGAAAGAAAAAAAATTCAACAAAAGCGTAGAGCCCTGTAAAGTTCGAGAGATAAGCAAATAAATTTAGGAGGAAAAGATGAATTATTAAGGCGTTGCAATACCTTAGCACTTAAAAATGTATACTTTTATAGGGACATAAGGCTTCTCTGGACTTAGCTTCAAACATTGTTGCAATAAAAATGCCATGCTATCAAATAGTTAGGCCCCTATCGTTGATGCTGTTAATATTTAATAACAGTATATTGGAAACTAGATTGAAGAGGCCTGGGTAACCTTAGCATAGTACAAAATGTTCAGATCCAAGTATAAAAACACTATAAACATAAGTTATTGGCTATTTGAATTGTTTGATATTAAGTTGTTTGTAAAGCTCGTTTTAAATGTTGATGTTTTGTTTAAGCCTTTGTTCCTGAAAATGATGTTTTGTCTACAGGACATATTTTTGTGTATTTTTTGTATGTACATGTTTATTTCAGTTTTTATTTTTTTCTGTTTCAAGATTTTTTATATTTTTTTTTAATAGAAGTGAAATTTCTTTATATACAGTGTCATTGCATATAAATAGTATTAGTACACATAAACAGCTACATATAAATTAAAATTGAAATTCACTCAAGAAAAAAAGAGTAAACATGAAACATTTGTCCTGATAAATATACCTATTAGACAGCATTACCCCAACTTCTTGTCATTGCATATAACTTGCATATAATTTACAGTCTAATTTATCACTCCAGACAAAAGTAATATTCCTTTGATGTGTGTTTAAAATGCAGATAAAGAAGCAATTAAAATGTATCATAACAGATGTTGCCTATTTTTGTAATGTTCTGTCTGTATAATAATGCATTTATCATACATTTTGTATATTGAAATAAATGTCTCAACAAATAATGCCAAGAGGAAAAACTAAT
Organism: Sinonovacula constricta; assembly: GCA_007844125.1. Taxonomy (NCBI): domain Eukaryota; kingdom Metazoa; phylum Mollusca; class Bivalvia; order Cardiida; family Solecurtidae; genus Sinonovacula; species Sinonovacula constricta. The sequence goes on from CM017565.1 coordinate 23,954,412, forward strand.
ATCAGAACTGTATCAAAGATATATATATATATCAAATATCAGAACTGTATCAAAGATATATATATATAAATAAATATATATATATATATATATATATATATATATATATATATATATATATATATATATATATATATATATATATATATATATATATATATATATATAATACATGTATAGACATATGGATATATAGATCTCTATATACCTTTAATACAGTTCGGATATTTGATTTTCCTCTTGGCAATATATATATATATATATCATATTTTAAATCATATTTTAAATATTGCAACTGCATCAAAAATACATATATAAATAATGTTTCAAATAAAATATCAAAGAAAAATATATGTATCAAATCAAATATCACAACAGTATTAAATATTTATATTTATCATCTATTAAATTTCAAACTGTATTGAAGTGGAACATTAATTATGTAATAATTTATTTTATATGTATCGGTGATGAATATGAATCAAATCAAATGTCACAACTGTATAAAATATTAGTCATCTAATCAAATATCTGAATTGTATCCATGTTGAATATTACTAATATAATTGATTATTAAATCTGCATCATAGATAAATATGAAACAGATCAAATATCACAACGGTATACAATATTGATATCCATTTCTATATCCAAGATGAATATTGATGATGTTATAATGAAATAACAACTGCATCTAATAAAAATATTAATCATATAATTAGATATTATAATCATATCCAAAATGAATATTAAACATGTGGTCAAATATCACAACCATGTTCCAAGATTAATATAAATCATATAAAATTAAATATTATAATTGTATTCAAGATAGATATTAAACATATGATCAAATATCACAACCATGTCCAAGATTGATATAAATCATATAAAATTAAATATTATAATTGTATTCAAGATAGATATTAAACATATGATCAAATATCACAACCATGTCCAAGATTGATATAAATCATATAAAATTAAATATTATAATTATATTCAAGAAAGATATTAAACATATGATCAACTTGTTTTAAGCTTCTTATCATAAGGAGCAGCCAGTTATGTTTAAGTTACTCAGCTCCAAAGGGGAAAGTGAATTGTTGCAGCAATATTTTCCTAACTTTCAGCCTGTGTGGCATGAATTAAACAGACTGTGCAAATAGTGCAGATCTAGATCTGTCAACTCCTGCTGGAAAGTATCTGATCAGAATCTGCACTATTTGCTGATGAGATTCTAACGGTAAACCAACTTACCTTGTCAGGGTAGCGTTTAGCAATTAATTAAACAGTTTTGTTGGTTATTATGTCTCATTAGTATTACATGTAGATGGAAGCAGATGATGAAGAATTAAGTATGTTTTGGTTATAGATCCACCAAGTTTAAGTGAGTAAATTTATCAATAAATCTACTTATGTTGGTACTGCGACTTATTAAAAGAGTCTGTGTCAGACAAATCTTAATGAGTAGTTGAGTACCAGCAACTAATGGCTAATTGGAGAATAAATTGATTAAAACATTAAATAGCCCAACCCACCCTCAAAAACAACAACCACAAACTTAAAAAAAATAACTACACCTATAATCATTAGTGCTAGTGTCTGTTAATTTATTATGACGGAACCTAGTTATAGCCAAGTAAATGTCTGTGTGAGAAAAGAGAAGAAAAATATTTACCTCTCGCTGAGTTAAGCATTTGTCTGGACAAATCATTGTTCTTTGGTATTCTTAGTAATGAGAATATACGACCATCTTCTGCAAATCCCCTTCACATACGTAAGCAAAAGTTTGAAATCATCTCTGATTCGCAAGACTTGTCTAAACCACTCAATTAGCATCGGTGTTAATGAGATAGTCTAAATATTTCATGGGTAGACATTGCAACTAATTTGATATTTCAGATTCATTTTCAAATAGAGCGCTACTGCTGATCGTAAATGAAATAAGTGTCAAAACTTCTTTACTGCAATGTCAGTAATTGTCGACAGTCATTATGTAACAACAAGAAGCCAAATTAATACTGAGATGGTGGGAATGTATTCATGTCACCAGTAGTTACGGATTTTACAAGTTTCTTGGCTGATATTGACTTGTATACATTCATGTACAAGTGCAATTATAATACATTAAGTCATTATCTTGTAGATGTTTTTCATTCTTTTGTTTTGTTTGTTTATATAGTTGTATGATTGCATCTTCTCTTGTATGAAATTGTGACCATACCAGTTCATAATTAGTTTTTAAATTTTAACTTGATAATTATCAATACATTCTTGTATAATTTGTATATTATTGTAGATTTTTATTTTGTATGTTTTAATGTTTTGTTTTTTTACAATGGTTTAACATTTGTGTTACTTTTCTCTGAATATAATAAGGAGAACAGGTATCACAAGATTTTGTTTTTATTTTGTCTTTGTTACATCACACTATCACAAGTTTTGGACATGTTGGCTTTTTATTGGTGGAGGAAGACCCCACACATGTCTGTGTTGAACCACCTGCGCACCAAGTCCACTTGAAGACCTTCCAGACCGGGACTTGAACCCATGCATTTGGATGCTGAGGAGTTATAATCGGCATCTCAAAAAACTTGGCCGGGTGTCCCCTCTATAGACTTTGTTTCACCTAAAAGAAATATGGTCATTCAAACAATCATAAATGTTCACAGTACTGTGTTGAGTACTGTCATAACTTTGATAATTATACACATAATCTATAATTATACACATAATCTATAATTATATACAAAATCTATAATTATAAACATAATCTAGTTTAAAAAAATGATTAGAACTAATTCTTTTTTTAATTAAAAGAAAAAAATAGAATGATTGTTTTTAAGAATTTGCTTGGTTAAAACTTATAATGATCAAAATTTTCCTGATCTGTTTCCATGCAATGATTGGTTTATAATGGTGCATATTTAAAGAGTAAATTAGCAAGTATTTCTGGCATTTTGTTTACAAAAAAACAACACTAACTGCGTGCTTTATAACCGTCAAACAGCAGAACTGTATAAAGGCTCAGCTAGCTGCCCAGAATGTCTGACAGGTTAATACCTGTCAGTTACTTAACTGATAATTATTAATTATTTTTATGACAGTAAGATATGCATTTAGTTAATTAAACCATATTGCTGTATTTGAAGTGATAAAAAATCATTGTATTATATGGTAAAACTCATAACTTGTATATTTATTTAGTGATGAATTGTCAAATATAATATTTATCTTTTGATATATTGAAAAAGTCCATTTTCACCTCAGATAGTTATGACAGCCCTGTACTTCAGAAATTTTAAATCAGCAAAAATATGGACAAACCATCACATTATAAAGACTTCCTTTGAAATTCCAAACAAGCATAAGCAAATATATTGACTGCAAGAACAGATTGCTACTTAGGAACATCGCACTGAAGACCTAAAAACCTGCTAATGAATCTTAATAGCAAATCTACTGTACATGTCATTGTTTTTAGTGTCCGATAGGTAGAAACCATCAAAATGTCTGGTGTCTGATTTGGAAATAAGGATGAAGGGTGTAAGATGGGGGAAAGGGGAATAAAAAAAGAGGGTGGTGGCTTAGACAGTTGATGGAAAGCGGGCATGGAACCTCACAAAACTGTGCTGGGGCAAAAAAAGACCAGAACCCTGCATCCCCCTATTGTCGAAGCACATTCCAGAACAATTACTGATGATAATGTTTGTATGTGCACTGATTATTCCTCCGGTCTGATCAAGTTTGACATGATTTACATAGACCTTTCATGTCACTTTGTATTTTGTTAGTTTACCCAGAATGATTGGCGGCAAGACTGGAATGGCTCAAGGCGGCCTCGTTTGTAGCAGAAGTGACAGTTTTATCTTAGGACGCCCTCTCTCCCTTAATCTTCCTCCCTCTTTCATTGTGATCTATGGCTGGGGTGTGAGCTAGTATCTATTTACTCCTAACCTGTTTAGTACTTATTAATTGGGTCCCCAGGAAGTGTAGATTCAGATCAGATTGGTCCAAATCTATGACATCATTTAATTTAAAAGGCAAATAGTGTAGATTCAAATAAATTTCTATCATCACTTCTAATTTGATTGTCATAATTTTATAAGAATCTATGGCATATAATGTAGTTTCAAATTGATGCCCTGATTACTTTAATATAGTGCTGGGTACTGATTGAATGAGGTCTCATAATGAATTACTGTCCAGAGAAATTTTTCTGTTTACATCTCACTAGCTAAATACCATTTAGTAAAAAAAAAATGCAAAAAGGATGGAACCTGATCACACAGGAAAAAGTACCATAGCTACTGTATGACCAGGATCTGCATTATCTATTAATCTTAATGCCAAAGTTTATAAAAATATTACCCTTTCACAAAAGAATTTAACATCACCCACCAATGCGGCAGCTAGTATAGGTTCTGATCATCATGCTTCTTGTTGGGAAAGTTCATTGTTACTTTCTGATCAGCTCCAGGTATGGGAGGTCCAGGGTTCGATCCTGGGCCGTGTCATACCCAAGTCGTAAAATATGTTAGTGGTATAGCTCCTTTGCCAATGCTCAAGCAAATGCAAGGGTTGTTCCATGATTGGTTGGCCTGGTGTCAGGATAATGTGACTTAGTGTAGTATCATGCCAGGTGTTCACGGCATGCTATACACAGTGAAGGCAGCACTATATCTGCTTCAAGTGGACACTGTCTCCAGATAACTGAAATACTGTTAATGGGATGATAAACCAAATAAACAAACTCTCTGATCCAGATCTGCACTATTTGCTGTCAGGTAGTGGCATATTTTAAATATAATTTTAGTCCAATTATGATACATGCAGCATTTACATCGGGATCTTCATTATTTTCTGAGAAGTCCCCACCCACGCCCGAGCGCACAGCCCTTAGCCCCACTCCCCACCCCTCCAATGATTGATTACCCATGATGATTAACTTAGTGCAAGTTACATATTATGAAAAGGAATACTGCACATGGTCAATATTTTAACATCAGAGAGACAATCAAAACTTGCTTATTGGATTAGTTAACTATGATGATAGGAATTGTGAAGCATTTTTTGTTAAGTGGTGAAGATGTTGATCTCTGGATTGGTGGGTAATGAGTCCAACTCTGGACCGGACAAGTTGTCATGAAATTGTTACTTTAATATTATAGATTAATTATATGTTCATCATTACCATGATACTTTAAAGGTGGTCTCCGACAGTTTGGACCAAAATATTTGATCAAAATATTTTTTCTCAAATAACCAAATAAGTCACTGTTCCTGGAAAAGATCCTGCAAAATGCAGTTACTGATGCCCTAGGTCAGTGTAAACAGTGAAACATAAATCCTCATTCCTCATTGCAAACAAGTAGTTCCTATCTAAGTCATGCTGCGCAGATTAACTAGGAAAACCACGTGACAACTCACTCTTGAGATTACATTATCTCGACATCCGGGTAATCTACTCTGAGAGTCTGACTCTATTTTTAGCAGAGATCACTATCATGCTTATCTATAGATATTGAATGATTGAGTGTTTTATCGAGATTTGTATTGTCGAAAATATGAGCAGTGTTCAAAACAATCTTTATTTATATTAAATATGAGATTATGCAGAAATTATGCTCTAATTATCCAAAGCAGTGATATTTTTACATTATATTCATATAGGCAAACTATCAGATACCACCTATAACCAAAAAAGGTCAAATTAATTTTAATGTTGCATTTTTATGTATTTTTGAATTGTAGCAGTTGCAAAATGGATGTTGAGAATAAAGGATGAACCTGGAGATGAGTCTTATCATTGCATACAAAGCTCTAACAATTTAAGAAACAAGTTTGCTAGTTTTTGGCATGGCTATCAACGTCACATTGCTTCACATGGTAAATATCATGATTCACATAAAAAATATACTGGTTCTACCTTGAAGGTTGGACAGTCAGGAGGGACAAGCTTTACAAGGAAGTGCAAGTAATTGTCACATGAAGTGATTGACATACTCAGTAATTGTCACATTCTGTAACTGGTAATTGTTCTATATAGTTATTGTCACATATGATAATTGCCACATTATGGTAATTGTCTAAGTGTTTTCAATTGAATTGTCATATACATGGCACTGCAAGTCAACATTAGTCACATTGATGAATTAAGTAAATTTTTCTGGCCATATAATATACAATAACTGTCGAAATAAGGAAATCATGAAAATTAGAAATGTATCATAATTGTCAATTGTGTCTAATTATATAGGCAATTACTGCAATGAACACGAGCCTAAGGCTGTTTTTAAGTCCTGATATAAGAAATGTATAGCTTGCTGTTTCTTCCTTTTTTAGATACCATATTTTCGAGAATGGGAATGAAATAATAATTTAAACTTAAATTATGAATAATGAAGGCCTGACAAGTAAAAATTATTTATAATATAAATTATGATTTAGGCCATAAAGTAATAATTCTGATTAGGGCCATAGGAGTAATAAATATGATTAAGACCAGAGAAGTAATAATTATGATGTTACGACCGGATGTTGCTATGTAAGTTTATTTATAGAATGGCACGTTTACTAAACAACGAAATGGTGTAACAGAAAGAACAAGCCAGCAACAAACTAGTACAATAATGTTTTATTTTAATAAACAATTAAATCTATGGCGTAATCAAACATCAACAAATAAATGAGACAAAATTTCAGAAAGCAAAATAAATATTAGCTTACAGTTTGTCCCTTTAGGAGGTGTCCCTTTAACATTCCAATAAATAATCCAACGTCGAATAATCCTGAAGAGTTTTCGGTGGAATGTCCTCGTAGATAAGCAAAGTTGAAATAATCCAAAGGTAGAACCAGCCACGACTGTTAATAATATAAATACACACTATAATATTTATATCACTGTAGAATACAGTTAAGTCCACGTAAGTTCCAACACAGAAAAGATTTAATATAGAAGCTGCAAGTATTTCCAAACTATATGTCCAATCTCTAAAGCAAACTTTTTATCCAGACTTCCAAACTTTTAAACTTACTTTATATCGGCAAACACGCCCTTATATATACCCAAAGAATTTCCAGAACATTCACGAACCCAGAACATTCTCGAAAACCAGTTAAAAATAAACAATTTAACTTTCTAGCAGTTACGCGAATGCTAGGTCATCAAACCCACAACGGTAAACAACCCTTAACCTGACTAGCGTAACCTTAAACGCTGGTGTACTACTGTACACAACAATGATTAAGGGCATAGAAGTAATAAATGTGATTAAGACCATAGAAGTAATAATTATAATTAAGGCCAAAGAATTAATAATTATGATTAAGGCCATAGACATAAAAATAATTATAAAGGCCATAGAAATTATAATGATAATCTAGACAGAAAAAGCACTGATTATTGAAGAATTTATTGTGAATTTAAATCTCACATTTTTAAATTTCCATATTTATCTTTATTTCTTACAAAATTAAATTATAGCTATTTTAAAGAATTTTAAAGGTATTAATAATCAATCAACAGAATCATATTGAGGCTACATAGACATTGTTGCTAATTTTATTTTAACTTTTATTTAATTACAACACACTGACACAATTATGGTCATATTGACGACGTTCAACCAATTATTGGTGAATTAAGACCCAGACAAGCCTTTATAGAAACACCGGCACATCGCAGGTCTTCTGGATGACCTCTCCGCATGAAAGTTCTGGTCCTGACTGGGATACAAACACAGTCCGTGAAGGACTGAGGAGTTACAAGTCAACAACTGCCAGGGTGCACCACAGTTTCACTCTTTTACTCTTGTTACAATTGAAACCCAAGACACAAAATCAAGCTTGTGACAGTTTTAACTTGAAGTAGCTCCAGTGCTGCCTTCACTGCAAGCATGAACAAATCTGACACAAAACAATATTATTATATGACATTATCCAGATATTGGGCCAACCTTTCCTGGATTCACTTATAAAGCTAAGTGTGGGAAAGGGGGACAGCCTCATTTGCAGAAACAGTTGTCTGTTAATATTTTGCTTAAGCTTAAACTTTGGCTGCTCAGAATTTACTCAAAACTTCATTTTGAACACTTCATTGTAAAAGATATCAATAGGTAAAAAGCTCACAAGGTTTATAGTGTACAATATTGAGATTGTAACAGTTTGTCCCCGTGACAGTATGTTGCAGTAACAGTATGTCCCAGTAAGAAGTTAACATGTAAGTTTGTGCAAATGGGAGACAGAGAGAGAAGGGAGAGAAAAGAGACAGAGAGAAGGAAAGAAAACGATTGTATGCATAAAGCAACAATACAAATGTAGAATGAGGATTCCACTCATAACTATAGCAGCTTATGGTATATAATAATAAGGAATTGTAACATTTGGGATTCTGGGCGTCAGCACTTGGACTGAGAAAAATCTCAGCAGCTTAATGTTTCTGCCAGTGTGACCTGATGTCTGTACAAGCATGGAACCAGTCTATAAACAGTGAGAGGGGACATTATCCTGAGATTGTCTATCAGCCATTACTGACAGACTGTCACACATCAGACACATGTTGGTAATTAAACAAATTATGATTGAACCATTAAACCAGTCTAATTTATCAATGACTGTAGGACTGGTGCCCAGAACAATAAGGCTGGTACTCAGCAGCAGAATTTACTATGGAAGAGTAAAAGATGACCCAGTGTAATGTTTTGTTGCTTTGTGGTGATGTCGCTTCTGAGAGCATCCAAAGTAATGAGAAAGCTGGATTGCGGAAGTACAAAGAATTAAACCTGCATGACCTTCACTACGCCTTCATGCCTGAAAAAAAGAGGTGCATGACAAAACAAATATGTATATAGAAGATGGCTAGACACATTATGTTGTGGCAAGTTTCAAATGGTAACCTTAATTAGGTAATCTATTTAAACTAGATGTTCATGTGGTTATATTGTAAAATGCAGATAAAATGTGACACTATCTAAAAACTTAGTCTCATTCACCCACCCCATCGCAGGGTACAGAAGCAAATAACTCTTTCAACTGTAACTAGACAAATTACTATTTTAGATATAGATGCAATAAATTAATAGATAAATTAATGCTTTTTGCTTCCCCAAATGCTTTGTTGCAGGTTCTCAATATGACGATGTCAAGTTGACCATTTTTGTACTCACTGTGAAAACAGAGTTATTGCTGTACCCAGAAAGCTGCCAACCTTACAATTAACAATTTAATTTACATTTTTTACAATTTATAAATATGATGAACATATACTGATTTGGAGCTAAACATATGGAATCATAACTATTCCAATTTAAATATTTCCTACAATTGTGTAATTGCAAAAGGATTAAGAAGAAATCTAAATCTGTTTTGATTGGAGTGTGCTTGTTTTAAAAACAACAAGAAATATCAACAAATATCAACAAATAATTTGAAGACATGATTTTAAACTTTTGTATTTATTCTTAAGTAGTGTTATAACAATACGGTTGTTGTCATTTTGAGAAAGTAAACTTGTCAATAAGCGTTTAATTTAATTAATGTTAATGGAGTTATTGTAAAAATGATCACCATGTCATATGGAATTGAAATACCAGTAATAGTGTTACTTTTATAATAAAGATGATAGCATAATGTCAGGACTAATGTATTGCCTGCCACACTATTTTCCCCATATAAAAAGTAAAAAAGAGTTATAACTCTCAAGAGCCACTATTGAGTGATTAACAGGTTGTTGAACTTCAGATTTGCGATGACATTTGGCTTCTGTTTAGTCTTATTGTTAGGTATGATAGGCACAGTTGCTAGCATATCCAGTGGGCAAACCTCTGGAGGACAATACAGGTAGCATATCCAGTGGGCACACCTCTGGAGGATAATGTGGGTAGCATACCCAGTGGGGGCACCTCATGGGGACAGTGTGGGTAGCATATCCAGTAGGCATACCTCTTGGGGACAATGTGGATAGCGAATCCATTAGGCACGCCTCTGTAGGACAATGCAGATAGCATATCAAGTGGGCATATCTCTGGAGGACAATGGTGGTAGCATATCCAGTAGTTGCACTTCTTGGGGACAATGCAGGTAGCATATCAAGTGGGCATATCTCTGGAGGACAATGGAGGTAGCATATCCAGTGGGCACACCTCTGGAGGACAATGGTGGTAGCATATCCAGTAGTTGCACTTCTTGGGGACAATGCAGGTAGCATAACAAGTGGGCATATCTCTGGAGGACAATGGGAGTAGCATATCCAGTGGGCACACCTCTGGAGGACAATGGTGGTAGCATATCCAGTGGGCACACCTCTGGAGGACAATGGTGGTAGCATATCCAGTAGTTGCACTTCTTGGGGACAATGCAGATAGCATATCAAGTGGGCATATCTCTGGAGGACAATGGTGGTAGCATATCCAGTAGTTGCACTTCTTGGGGACAATGCAGGTAGCATATCAAGTGGGCATATCTCTGGAGGACAATGGAGGTAGCATATCCAGTGGGCACACCTCTGGAGGACAATGGTGGTAGCATATCCAGTAGTTGCACTTCTTGGGGACAATGCAGGTAGCATATCAAGTGGGCATATCTCTGGAGGACAATGGAGGTAGCATATCCAGTGGGCACACCTCTGGAGGACAATGGTGGTAGCATATCCAGTAGTTGCACTTCTTGGGGACAATGGAGGTAGCATAACAAGTGGGCATATCTCTGGAGGACAATGGTGGTAGCATATCCAGTAGTTGCACTTCTTGGGGACAATGCAGGTAGCATAACAAGTGGGCATATCTCTGGAGGACAATGGTGGTAGCATATCCAGTAGTTGCACTTCTTGGGGACAATGCAGGTAGCATAACAAGTGGGCATATCTCTGGAGAACAATGGGAGTAGCATATCCAGTAGGAGCACCTCTTGGGGACAATGCAGGTAGCATATCCAGTGGGCACATCTCTGGAGGACAATGTGGGTAGCAGGTACCAAATCCAGTGGGCATACCTCGCTAGCATACTCAGCGGGCACACCTCTAGAGGATGTTTGGGCTAGCATATCCACTGGTCACAGCTCTGGCAGACAAAGGGGATAGCATATCCAGTAGGCACACCTCTGGAGGGCGATGGAAATAACATACCCATTGGGCACACCTCTGGCCTACGATGGGGGTAGCATATCTAGTGGGCACACCTGTTGAGGACAATGGGAGTAGCATATCCAGTAGAGACACAGCTAGAGGATGATGGGCCTAGCATACAGCAGGCACAGCTTTGGCAGACAATGGGGAAAGCATATCCAGTTGGTGCACCTCTAGCTTACCTGGTTGGCACACCTCAGGAGACTGATGGTAGCATACCTAGTGGGAGCACCTAAGGAGGACAATGGGAATAGCATAAAAACTTCTTATGAAAGATACCTGCTAAAACTAACACAAGAATTGGTCTTTACAGTGGTTTAAACATGCTTGTCAGCTCCTTTGTAAAATGCTTTTAAACTTTCTCTTGATTATGTCACTTTCAGACTAAAGCCTTTGCTATGGTATGGAGTACCTGTAAACTATACATTAAAATCACACAGAAAGAAGCGTAAGGAAATGTTTACATCTTAAACACATTCAGTTGGAATTCATAAAAAGCTGGATGATGTTGTTTTGAATTTTAGGTTCACTGCAATAAGTGTTCACAAAGTATAAAGTTGCTCTGTATTTATGTTCATTGTTCACCTACAAAGTATAAAGTTGCTCTGTATTTATGTTCAATGTGTTGCTCTGTATTTATGTTCAATGTTCATCTACAAAGTATAAAATTGCTCTGTGACCAGACCTGGTAGCGCAATCGGTAGAGCTTCGGCTCCAGGTACGGGAGGCCCCGGGTTTGATCCCGGGCCGCGACATACCAAAGTCGTTAAAAATGGTAGTGGTATTGCTCCCTTGCTAACGCTTAAGCAAATATAAGGGTAGTTCAACGACTGGTTGGAATGGTGTCAGGATAATGTGACTGGGTGTGGTATCATGCCAGGTGTGCACGGCATGCTATACACAGTGAAGGCAGCACTATAACTGCTTCAAGTGGACACCGTCTCCAGATAACTGAAATATTGTTGGTGGGACAGTAAACCCAATAAACAAACAAACAAACAAACAAAATTGCTCTGTATTTCACATTATACACAGATAGTGTTCACCCGTCAAGTTATAGGTTGTTTTATATATTTTCACCCATGAAGTTTAAAGTTGTTTTGTATTTAATGTTTAACACAATAAATGCTCACCTGTTTAGTACAAAGTTGTTTTTTATTTAAAGTTTACCACAACATGTGTTCACTCTATTCATTTTTATACTAACCTTAGGTAAATCTGTCCTCTTGTCTCGCCACGATAGGAATGTTAAGTGGAATAGTGACTTTTGTCTGAAAGGTCTTAGATGATGAGTTATGGTTGCATATAAACTGGCAGGGAATGATGTACAGTGGACAGTCCTAGGCATGACTCTGTGTCTACAAGAAACAATGGGAAATGACACTCCTTTGGAGACAAGCTGTTGTAGAAATGATAATAGTAAAAATTTACTTAAGATTATGTTTATAGTCTATAAGAACAGTGTTTAAACTTTTCAAAGCTAAGAAATAATGATCTTAACTATAAGCACAAAATTTATTGGGCTTAGGTTGTTTGATCAAGATATGTGCTTTTTGCTACAGAATAACTTGCCTTTTTTACCATTGCATGAAGTCATAGCAAATGTAGCTTAGGGAGAAAAATGTGCCGTCAGTCTGGGACTCGAACACAGGACCATTCACTAACAGGGCGAATGCTCTACCAACTGACCTAACCCGACTGCCTACACATTCGCTTCTAATCACTCAACTATATATAACCTGGGCAACTTTTCATTCGTCTTTGAGATTCCTCAGACCATATGCTCTACATCAAACTTACTAGCACTTCTCAAGCACTTGTACCATAATTACAATGGGTCATTTCGTTTGGTGCCATTGTAAGTTAAGGAGAAAAATCTGCAGCCAGTCCAGGATTCTAACCTAGGACCCTTCGCTAACAATGCAAATGCTCTACCAACTGAGGATGGCTATCACATTCTCTCAATATCAACAAGCCTCACAGATATCTCTGATTTCGTATTAGCTAGTAATAAATGTAAGGGTTATACCACAGTATCTCTGGCCCTAAGTATAAATTATGGTATCATGTAGCCCTTGGTTATAACAAAGCATCTTGAGGCCCTTGGTTATATATAAGGATTGTAATGAAATATCTCGAGGCCCTTGGATATAAGGGCTGTAATGACATATTTTGTGACCCATGATTAAAAGCGCTATAACAAAGTATCTTGAGGCCCTTGGTTATTAAGGCTGTAGTGAAATATCTTGCGAACCTTGGTTATAAGGACTATAACAAAGTATCTTGAGGCCCTTGCTTAAAAGGGCTGACTGAAATATCTTGTGACCTATGGTTAAAAACGCTATAATAAAGTATCTTGACGCCCTTGGTTATAAAGGCTGTAGTGAAATATCTTGTGAAACGTGGTTATAAGGACTGTAATGAAATTTCTTGTGACCCTTGGTTACAAGGGCTATAAACAAAGTATCTCAGAGTTTTTTTATTAATTGTGGCAGCAAAGTCCTCAATCCAAATTATGGAAGCAATCACAATTATCCCTCTTATCTTAAGTTGAATCTTCACTACTAAGGGTTTATTTGTTGACTGGTTTAACCATGGATATACTATTAAATGATGAAACATACATGTGTTAGGAATACTTTGAACTGCTTTAAAAAAAAAAAAAAAAAAAAAAAATTAAAGTTTCAAAATCAAATACAAGTTCTCTAAATGAAAGGGTTAATAAATTAAGTGAGAACATCGCTTTATACCTGTAACACGTTAACACATTAGTCCATGATAATAAAACTTTTTAGGTACAAACAACAACAAACATTCCAGGTATCTCATTGGCCACATTTCAGACAGACATGTTAAAGCATATGAAAATATTATATAAGGTATTTATCTTTGTTAGGGAAAAAATCACAGGGAAAGATGGATCACAGGGAAAGTTGGCTTTTTCAGCTTTTGCTGTCTAATGGAACGAAAGCACTGATTAAGAATTCTTACTGCTGATTGCCATAACAAAGTATACCTTGGAAAAATTCACAGCATTGAGCGGGATTCGAACCCTGACCAAAGGAGTTAAAAGCCGTTATCATAACCACTACGCGGAAGTGTCAACTCCCTAACACAGTTGTTAGGTATTGCTTAAATACACAGAAGCACACAAAACTAGGCATAATGAGGGATGGATGATGCTGGTAACAATAATGAACTCCAATTTCAGAGCAAAGTAACACAACTTTGGCACTGTGGTCTCATCCGAAACTGAATACTAACTATGACCATCTGCTGTAGTGGTTTTATAACCTCTCATCTTCAGAAGATCTGCAGTGGTCCATTCAATCATCATCATAAACTAGAACCTATCAGGCCTGACAATCAAAATTCAGAACATTTTGTCATGGTGAGCCCATTACATAATTCAGCCATTAGCTCTTAGCCTGCTCAGCACAAATTGGTCAGGCTTGGTCAGATATTGTAGACCCAGGTTGGCCAGATACCATTGGGATGTATCTGGTCAGGATCTGAACTATTTGCTGCAGGTCTCTCAAATGTGATATCACCTATATCATGGAACTGTTTGATTTAATTGGGTTTCATTCACACAGGCTAGCTATGGGTTAATTTCTTTAATCATAATGTTTATCACTAAGACTAGCTATGGCCACATTGTGTGATGGGGCTACCCTTGAATGGAGAGCTGGAACATTGTACAGGAACAGATGGTAAAATGGCTGGTCCACAGGGTGGTGTCATTATGTTGTGGGGTTTAAGCTTTATTATGTTTCATAAGAGTTTTGTTTCAAAGACAAAATGGGATATTTTGTGTTTAATATTTATTGGGGTCTTTTTTTTTTTTTAATTTTGACGTAGAAGAAAACATTAACTTGACCATGTTAATGTTAAACTATAATTTTTAAAACTTTTCTTTGATTCTTTATTAGAAAAAATGCAAGTCCAAATCAAATCAAACATTGGCCATCAGTGTAGCTCCTGATCAAACAGCTGCTGAACATGTTACACACTATTATTTGCTGCTAAGTCGTTATAGATGTAGTTACATATCGCATATGTTGTTAGAAGTTCTATGAATTAGTTTGGGTTATAAATGTGAGCATATAATGGAGTATACCAAAAAACAACTTGATTTTTATCAAAAATTTATCTTATTTTGTAGTGTTCCAAGAGTATGCAATCATAAAGGATAACAGTTATACAGACAAATAGATGGAAAGTATGTATGAGAGATAGAACAGTGTAAATATGGAAAGGGAAAATAAGAAAGAGAGGTAGAGATGGACAGATAGACAGAAAAAAAAGTGTGGAGACAAAGTTGGTAATTAAACTGTAAGATAGACAAGAGGGAGAGAGAGAGAGAGAGTACAAAATGCAAAGGAAGAATGAAAGAAAGCAGCTGGAGAAGAGCTTTAGAAGGGTAGAACAAGAAGGTGTAGAGGGAAATATGGTAATGTAATAGTAAGATAAAGAAATGGCCGACTTGTGAGGAGGGAAAGAATCAAAAATGCAAAGGAAGAATGAAAGAAAGTTGATGGAGACAATAACTATAGAAGGGTTGGCTACATAAATTTTGCTCTCATCTGGCAGATCAAAGGGGCCACTGCACGACAGAGGGATGATGGATGGATGCTGGGTATCTGGGTACACAGTCATGTGGCAATATTTCAAAATGATAACAGCTAATTGTCAACTATAAAAACTGGTTTATGAATCTCAGGCTATACTTGGCTCTTGTATGGATCTTGTGTGACCTTATGGCTTCCCCCTGCATTTTATGTTAAGGTTCAGTAAATCGGTCTGGATAGCTGGAACAATGAGTTGGAATGGAGATAGCAGATAGTGGCTTTGGACCAGATACTTGCAGTTATAGATCATGATGATGATGATGAAGATGACGATGATGATGATGAAGACGATAATGCAGAGGAGGAGAAGGATGTGGAAGAAGAAGATGATGATGATGACGATGATGATAATGATGAAGAGGAGGAGGAGGAGAAGAGGAGAAGGATGTTTATATTGATAATGGTGTAGAAGATTATGATAATCACGGTAATATAGTAATGTCACTGCTTCCTATAGCACAGATCTGATTAGGATGACTAAGAAAAATGTTTTTCTTTTAAAATGATTAAAGGTGGTATCAAACAGTTATATCTAACAGCATCTTACTCGTGTATGTGGAGATATTGGAACAAAAAATCTACTCATATGTATAGTTTAGTCTCGGTGAATATGATTTTAAACACTGTCTAATTTGTAAAATGTTACTAATTATGAAATTATGAAAAAAATGCACTTAATGTTCGTCTTTCCAAAGATTACCATGATGGAGATTTCCTCTAAAAATAGATATTGATATCGCAGTCATTTATAGTCCAATCCTTAAAGAATGAAGAATACAAAGTTTATGGTTGTAGGTTCACAATTGCACCCACAATGATGACATCACATTATCTGAATAATAAGTGGACAAGTGGATTTGTCATGTCAGTTTAAAGAAAGCTTTTTATGCAGATTTGGCAGAGATGAACATTCTTTTTTTGTGTTATTGAGATGGCACATGTATGCTACATTCTGCACAAAGATCTAGGGCAACATGTAGCAGTACCTTTTTAGGTAACAATAACCGATTGGGTGGTTTGAGAAAATGATTTTCTGTTCAAATCTGGGATACCATTATTGACCTGCTGTAAGAATGATCATTTCTATCTTAACAATTAAGGCAAGACTTGGTTAGCTTAATGGTTTCCAGATGGTTTTAAGTTTTTGTGTGTGTGTTTTTTTATGTTAAGATTCAGCAATTACCACAAATTACACCAATAAAACAAACCTAACCTACATTAAACTTGTTTTAAAAAAAACAACAGCATCATGCTTATATTTATTGCACATAGTATTGTTGTTTCGCTAGATTTCCGCCCATTAAATTCTTATCAATATGGTGCCCTGGGTGCTAGCCAATCATTGAAGTTGTGCTTGAACTCTGTAGCCTGTATAGAGGCTGTCTGGGCCTTGACTAATTGATTATTAATTGGTCGTTTCTTTTCTCTGTACAAAACAATATTTATCAATTTCATACTTCCCTATCAAATATTTTACTGGCTTATCAAGATAATATATCTGCAATTTCGTGAGAAGAGCAAAGAATTCTTGAGACATATACTCTTTGATGCATAGCATTGCTTGCACTACGTTTGAAAATTGCTCGTAGATGAAAATTGATGGATTATGATTGGGCTCAAAAAGTGATGAACAGTCGGCAGATAGTCTGGGATAGTTAATTAGGCAACGTTTAGAGGCATACACAATTATTGAAGACAAGCTTATGTTTTCAACTATGTCTCTCATTGACTTTTATTGCTTGTCTGTGTGTGGGTTGTAAACTTCTGGTTGTTCTAAGGACTTCTAGAAGGGTGGGATGAGAATGTTGAAAGGCTTTACTTTTTCATAGTTTTTCATAATTTAATAACTTTAAATATATATTTGGAGTATTTTTGACATTACTAAGGGTTTAAAAAAAAATATTTTATTTTATTAAAATGTCCAATTTGCTTTTTGAAACAAAAGCATTTTTCTCCATAAGCTTGTATTTATAAGTGGGTTAATGTTGAATATCTTTGTTGAAAGTTCCTTTACCAGTTTTGTGTGTTTAATGACTGATAATGCAGTCTGTAACAACTTGCAGTTGGTGCTAATTATCCCAGTGTTCGAGGATTGATAACTTTGAGATACTCTGAAATTAAAAATGTCCAAAGAGTCTTTAGTGTTTGGCCATAATTGTATACAATTTCAACCATTTTCTTACATGGAATCAAGTGTGGTCCCTCTTCATTATAGTGTTGGTATAAAACACTAGTGTTATTTATGTATTACTATTTCTATTATTACTTTTACTGTTTCATTAAAGGCTGCCTGGGATAAATGCATGCAAAAAATATTAAAAAAATAATTTAAACAAATATTGCACATAAATATAAGTACATTCCAGTACGCAGTATCGAGGAACAAAGATTTTCTGCAACACTGTCTGATGCCATTATATGGACTAGGAACATACAAATGTAATGGACGGGGCGCCCGTGGTGTAGTGGTAGAGTCGTCGATTTGTAACTCCTCTGACTGCTTGGCCTCTCAACGCATTGATTTGAGTCCTATTTGGGGTGAAGGACTTAATGTGTGAAGGTCTTCAAGCTGACTTGCGGTGCCCCCATGGTTCTACCCAGGCATGTGTTTGGTGTCTTCCTCCGCCAAAAAGCTGGACGTTTTTGAAATGATCAAAACTGGTCGCTGCGATGTATTTCAAAAACAAAACAAACAAATGCACAAGTTAATGTCAAAAGTGCTCTTCAGTTTATTAAAGTACTTAAATAGTTCATATGTGGTGAATGGCAGAACAGTCTATGAAAGTCTATAAACTTAAACATTCATCGGAATTTAGATTGATAAATTCATATAAGAGAGAACAGCACCTACTGAAGACTTTAATGACAACAAAACTTAGAAACAAAAGTTAGGGAGCCATTTAACCAGGAAGCAGGTATTACTTTTAATTGCTCATGCTACATGTGGCAGTAAATATTTATGCCATTTCCTTGTCACTTAAGCTGAGCACCTTTGTCAAAAGTATGAACACATTCATCATATACAACGGAATAATACAATTTTACTTTTTGAGGCCTTGTCTTTAATACCATGAAACCAGAAAAAACACAACATAATTGAAAATTTTACTAAATACATAAATAAATAAACTTGTGATAAAAAAGAAGTCAAAATATATATGTAAAGAAGGAAAAAAAGATAGTTACTGATGAATTTAGAAATGAGACTCCTAAAAATTTAAGGTAAGCAAAGAAAGATAAAGAGTGTGGACTTAATCTGTTGTTTCTTTGTGTTGTCTCTTTTTTATTATTGTACTTCTGGTTCTAAAAGTCTGCGTCTACTTTTGCTGCTGCTGCTGCTGCTACTTCTAAAATTTTATTTCCATTTGCCCAGTACTTTGAAATAAACTTTTCTTTCCTTTGTTAATTTTTTTCTCAATAATAAACTAATAAAACAGTCCTTTTTTCATATAAATATTTTTATTGCCATTTGATTTAAACTATATTTGCAATAAGAAAAGAAAATTGTCAATTTCAATAGAACTTATTGAGTAATCATATTTTTAATTTCTGTTATTTTTACTCTATAAGATTCTTTGTTGACTACATTATGGTGAAATAACAGCTCTTTGAACCTTTGTAGTCGTGAAATACCTCAATACTTCTGGTAGGTTTGCAATAATGAAGCTTCCCTTGATAATGTGTCATACAATTGTAGTTGAATTATAGGAGAAGTGACATTATACTGAATCTCATTATTATTTCTACTCATTAAACATGATGCCATTAAAACACTTAACCCCTATCCTGCCTTAGCAGTAAGAAACCCATTCCAAATTCTAAGGGATTTGTTCATAACTTTATGCGTAAGTAACAAAACATATTAACTGACATACACCAATAAGTAGTATCGATACATTACAATAGAATCAGCACTCAGTGGGGACAGGTTGATCAGAATCTACACTAATTGCTAAAGCCTAATCAATTTGTGCTTTGTTATGAATTAATTATTTGCCATTTATAAGGAAAAAAACAACTTATCATGTCTGTAAATAGTGCAGGATTCATTTGTGGGAGAGTAAGATTAACAATCCTGAGCTGTGCTGTTTTCTGCTGTGTCTGTCGGTATATTTTGTTGTCTTTGCATGCAGTTGTTAGTGTAACATAACTAACAATTAGTTTTGGTTATTATCAGACAGCAGAATAAGGCCTGTATACTTAATATGAAAGAATTTTCCTCAAAATAAGATTTTCCGAATGGAAGATGGCTGTTATTTGATGACGTTTTCCCAGGGGAGTTTAGTAGATGGGGAAACTGATGGATTAACGTCAGCATTGTGAAATGCATATAATTTAGTTGAAAGTTAGGTATATATGTTGATTTCCCGCATTTTACTTTAATGCATGTGTAAGTAGTATTAACTGGAGAATTATTCTTGTTGCAGTTACAAGTAAAGAAAGATTTATATGTTTGACATACATACCTAGGTATATAGAGAAATGGCACTGGTTAGTTTATTATATTATACAGCCAGCATGCAGTTTAGGAACATATATATAGTGAACCATAAAAAAAAATGATCATTAAGTTGTCACAAGAGAGAAAAAGGTGGATTTTACACCTTGCAATCTCAGTTGATACCTCAATGTGCTAAATAATAAGTATAGATAAAGAGGATCTGAATCAAGTTGTCTTTTAATACAAACCTTTATAAAATAAGTTCCAGAAAAGTAAAAGTAAGTGAGCCTATGACTAACTTACTATCACTGTTCCTGGACAAGTTTTATATATGTTTGTATTAAATGGTGAGTGCCAGATTCTTTTTATCACATCATTTAAGTTGCCAGTATACGATTTTACAAAATTTTAACAACAATACATGGTGAAACAGTTGAATAAGATTATCTGCATTGTGATGTCTATGGCATCATCTGCCACAACGTTGTATTAACAAAATATGTAATGGGGTGTATTGAATGGATAACAGAGGGAATCATGGGATAAAAATTGATCTCTATCACAAACATTGAGCTCAAAAACATTCTTTGAATACATAAAACAAAGTTTTTTTTCTGCTTTGCTTAATAAAAGCAATATGCTCACTGCATTTTATTCCTCAGGGGATAAATTCCCTCCCACTTCATCTAGTGTTATCTTTCAGATGAAACTGCATTTAGTAACATTGATATATCCTAATATATTTTATTCACATTTCAAATATGACAGGAGGGAAACTTTATGAAAACTAATAGCTACCAAGATAGGGCTATAAGTCTTGTTTAATGAACATACCAATGTTTTCAAGTATTTGGTTGACAGTCAATATTTTATAGGAACTAATAGCTACCAAGATAGGGCCATTAAGTATTGTTCAGTGAACATACCAATATTGTCAGGTATTTGGTTGACAGTCGATATTTTATAGAAACTTATTACTACCAAGATAGGACTATAAGTCCTTGTTGTTAAATATTTGGTTGACAGTCAATATTTTTATGGAAACTTATAGCTACCAAGATAGGTCCATAAGTCTTGTTCAGTGAACAAACCAATGTTGTAAGGTATTTGGTTGACAGTCAATATTTTATAGAAACTAATAGCTACCAAGACTACTTTTAGTCGTGTTTAGTGAACATTCCAATGTTTTCAAGTATTTGGTTGACAGTTGATATTTTATAGGAACTAATAGCTACTAAGATAGAACCATAAGTCTTGTTCAGTGAACATACCAATGTTGTCAAGTAAGTGTTGGGTTGATAGTCAATACTTTATAAAGAGTATGCCTGTATTCATACTTTTAATAAGCATCAACATCACATTGATCTTAAGCACAAGTTTCTTAATTTACCCTCCCGTAGGTCACAGACTGTAACGATGCACCAAAAACTAGGACCTTTTTCTCAGGCTTTAACCTATAGAATTAGCACTTGGTTATTAACCTTGCTGTTTAGGGATGTGGGTCTGTAAAGATTAAGACAAATGTTTGCGTATTTGATGAATACGTCTCAGAAACACGGTAATAATAGACCTCCGATCATTGCATTCAGTGGGGACAATTAAAGTTTGTTTAATGAGGTCGTGAGGGGGGGAGCGTTTGACTGCCTTGTAGACAAATGGTTAATTCTGCTAGAAATAAATAAGCATTAAATGGGTCTCATTGTTATAAGGCATTTCGAGGGATGTGTTAGCATTTGAGCTCTTCGGTTTAAACATTTATGGTGTGGGTAATTAGAAAGTCTGTGACAAAGTGCAGGAAAGAGCATCTAAAGTAAAAAGTAAAAGGTACCAGTTAGGGTGTAAGTATTTAAGTATTTGCAGCAATTTGTTTGCGAAAAGGGGAGGAACACTTTGTTTCATTTGTAGAAAATAATAGATATTTTTAAGCTGTTTAGTAGCTAGGTATGTAAAACCACAGTACAAGTGATTGTTTTTACATCTGGCTGTCTTTGGGGAAGACATGATCATGGATTGTGAATAAAAACAAAAACAAAGAGACCACCACTTTGTTTAACCATAGGATTTAAGAAAAAAATGCAAATAAGTTTATCAGCAGTAGGTTAAAACTAAAAAATTAAAGTTTTTTATTTTGTAGGGGCTGAATTTTGATACAAGAATTTGCAGCACATTCTATTTTTATGTTTATTGTACTAGAAAGTGGGTAAAGATAAGGTTTGCAGAAGGAAAGGGAATTACCATTGTTGATCTTAAAAATTCCACTGTAGTCATAGAGATGTCTTTTCATGTTTTTTAATAAGTTTTCAGATAATTTTCTCTTATCACTATTCATGCTTATTATATAATTACAAAGCAATTGGGCTTATTTTGGAGTGATAGAGAACAAATGGCCAGCAAATAGGTTTAACTAGATCCTTTCTATTATGCTGAAACTAAAATTATTGAGATGTGTTTCATGTTCATGCAAATTATCGCATTTTTCTTGTTGAATGTAAAAAAACTCAAACTGTACTAATTTTGGAGAGGTTATGAAAATAACACTTGCTGATATATATGATGTTATTTTGGGGTGCTTACTTGTTTGTAGCTCACCTGAGCACAACGTGCTCAAGAGGAGCTTTTGTGATATCGCTTCGTTCGTCGATCTTTGTCAGCATTTTAGCTTGTAAACACAAGAGGCCACAGTTTTCATCCAGTCATCATTAAACTTGGTCAGAATGTTTGTCTGCATGAAATCTTGGACAGTTCGTAACTGGGTCACGTGGGGTCAAAAAGTAGGTCACTAGATCAAATCTTCAAAAAAGTTTGTGAACACACTAAAGGCCATATTTATAGGCCAATCTTCATCAATCTTGGTCAGAATGTTTGTCTACATAAAATCTTGGATGAGTTTGTTAATGGGTCATGTGGGGTCATAGAGTAGGTCTCTAGGTCAAATTTTAGAAAAAGCTTGTGAACACACTAGAGACTCCATTAATGGCCCAATCATCACCAAACTTGATCAGAATGTTTGCCTGCATGAAATCTTGGATGAGTTTATAACTGGGTCACATGGGGTCTATAAGTAGGTCAGTAGGTCAAATCTTAGAAAAAGCTTGTGAACACACTAGAGACCACATTTATAGCCTAATCTTCATCAAATTCAATCAGAATGTTTGTCTGCATGAAACTTTGGATGAGTTCATTATTGGGTCACATGGGGTCAAAAAGTAGGTCTCTAGGTCAAATCTTTGCAAAAGCTTGTGAACACACTAAGGACCACATTCATAGCCTAATCTTCACCAAACTTGATCAGATTGTTTGTCTGCATCAAATCTTGGATGATTATATTATTGGGTCATGTCGGGTCAAAAAGTAGGTTTCATTTTAGAAAAACCTTGTGAAAACACCACACTGATGGCCCAATCTTCACTAAACTTGGCCAACATGTTTGCCAGTATGAAATCTTACATATGTTTTGAAGTAAATTATGTAGATTCAGTAGGTTACTTGGTAAAATTCTAGAAAATGTTATCAACCCAATGGCCAATCTTCACCAAAATTTCCATAGTAAATAACTCTTAATAACTTAATACCAGATTTGAGCCTAATAAAAGCCTGTGTCATCAGGTGAGTGATTAAGGGCCATCATGGCCCTCTTGTTTATGCTTTTTTTAGAGACTCCCCCCCCCATATATAACCTGTATATGAAAGTTGTTATAAACTAGTTTTCCAATATTCTTAAAGGTAACTTACTAAAGGTGGTATCCGACAGTTTACCTATAGCAAATGCATGTAACAATATTTCCCCATGGTTTCTAGGAATTTATGCATAATTTCTGCATAAACTCATATTTTAGTCTAAATAAACGATTTTGAACATTATATCGTAAGACAGCACACATTATGAAAAAAATCACTATAAATCTTCATTCTTTCCAAATCTATAAATAAACACTCTGATCTCTGCTATAACTAGATACCGACATCAGCGCGGATTTCCGGGATGATGATATAACATGATCTCAAAAGTAAGTTGTCACGTGGTTTTTTTTAGTTTAAAAAAAACAACATTTCCATAGAGTGGCTCAGATAGGAGATACCTGTTTGCAATGACAAGTGAAAATTCATGCTTCACTGTTCACACAGATCTAGGGCATCAACGAACATCATTTTGCAGGCGCTTTTCAGGTAACAATGACTTATTTGGTTAATTGAGAATAGAAATTTTGATCCAAACTGTCAGATACCTCCTTTAACAATGAGTTTATGTGATAATTGTGTTTAAACGTAGACTTTGGATTCTTAACATGTTATTTTCCAAAACAATTAAGATATCTAATTAAAAAGATATATAAGAATGTACATGTAAAAATGTACAAAAGCTATATGAAAGAAAGAGTCTGTGTTATGTTTTAGTTACTAAGTATTCATGATAATCTGTTTTTAATTGTGTACATGTATAATTAGCAACATGATTAAAAAAAATAATCTACAACATTTTACAAGATATCCTGAACATTTATTGCTTATTCTTTGACATCGTAATCATTTACACGACTCATCAGTATCTACTTTCCCTTGAGAAATTTCAAAATGCTTTATTTGATTTTAAAAAAATTTTTACAATTAAAATATGTTTTTATTCATCTCTTGAAAATTTCTTATACATGTAGTTCAATGAAAAACCCTGAATAATAGTCCACACCTAACATCATCTTAATATTTTTTGTACATTAGTTTTGCTTGACAAAGAATATCATATTTATGCACTATGCATTACTATTTTTTGTTTTGTTTTAAACTAATAAACATTGAATGATATTACCAACAAGCATTAATTAAAATAATATTCTCAAACATGGATTTTCACCCACTTAGAGTAAGTGGAGTTAAGTCACAAATTACAATGAAGTATATTTTCAGGAAAAAAAAGATCTGAAAGGGAAATATAATTCCAATGTCATAATGCTACAAATTCAAGAATAAGCCTTTAGATGGATTGGGGTGTCCCAATTTATCATTTGCATTGACAAATAGGGATTAGGATGTAATTTTCACGCTAATTTCCCAGCACTGGATTATAGGGCTTTTTGGATTTTGTCGGGGAGTCTCTTGAGTGCAGCCTGATGACTGTTGTATGCCAGTTGTTCCATTTCTTCTGTTTCTCATTAAGTTGTGTCACTGTTGTCTGTCAGTCAGGGAAAGAGAAGGAAATCCTGTCAATATAATGCTTTTGAAGTTCCTTCCCAAATATATAGACCCTGAATGTGTTGCGGTAGCATGGCAGCTCGGGTACTGAATGTCCAAGGTTCAATTTTCGGCCATTATCATAGTTTTGATATTGGTCAGACTATAGCTTTCTTGTTTATGCTCAGCATGTGAGGGCATTTTCACACCTGATTCATGTTGAGTGAGTTTCAGGATTGTGTTGCCCTGTCAAATGATAACAACATGTTATTACAGTGAAGGCCGCATTGCCTGCTTTTTATGAACACATTCTGCCGTTGTCTGCAGCAATGCTGATAAAACATCAGTTAGCATTACGAACCAGTTTAAATGCTAAGTAAATTTAACATCTGTGTATAATGGTATTGGTAAATAATAAAATTTGAGGGGTCCTTGTAGCATTATTTCCCTTAATTTAAAGAAGCCTAAACTATGTCAGCTGGCACAGGAGTGAAGAAATACATATGCTTGTACTTCCTCCATAACTGGAGAGTTTGTAATTTGTACAGTAACCTCCCTTTATGTTGGATTGTGAGATACTTGTAAGTTCTCCATAATTGGAGAGCTTGGAATTTGTACAGTAACCTCCCTTTATGTTGGATTGTGATATCTTGTTGAATAATAAGTTTTGCTGTCCCAAGATACTATTACTTCTCCTCGCAAAGTAAATGATTTAATAGGAAAATAAGAAAACGTCCTATACAAATTACCGCAGATATACAAATTTGAACTATCACTAGACAAAGGCATGTAGAGTAAATGTAAAAGTGACAAAAAACAGAGATGAGACATAGCACACAAAAAGAAAAAACATCAGTTACCACCTTGGAATGGTCAGTGGAATGTGGTGCTTAAACCTGGTTTGTGGAGAGCTCCAACCTTGCACTTCCTGAAGGTTTTTCTATCAGAACGAGTTTGAACTCTGCATGGTTCTAAGTTACTAAAACTCTCTAATCAAGTACATTTTTGTTTATTAGTTAGTGGAAATGACATATCATATTGTAGTGTTGTACTGGTATCTACCATTTTGTGCATGTTGGTAGTTAAGTGATTATATATACCTTGCAAGATGTGGAAATTGAATAGTTTGCACTTTATTTATTTACCAATAATAATGGAAAATAATTTCTAATAAATAATTTCTATGAAACTACAATTTGAAAATGATCTGCTGTGATGAATAGTGTTTTTTCTTTCTCTTTACATCAAAAAGAGAAAGATTCCAAAGGATAAAAAAAAGTAGTTCCCTTTAAATTATTTTCTTTCTATTACATGTTAGAGAAAAAGTACAAAAGAGCCCAGTCAAAGTTTGTTTAAGATTTACTATATCATACCATTTTAAACAAAAAAAATCTGTTTATTATATTAGTAAACATCAAGGGGAACTCATCTCCTTTTTCCTTATTGGAGTTTAACTAAATATTCATAGGGCCATTTTCAGTAAGTAACCCAATGATCAGTATTTTGTTCAAAGGTCAGGGTCACTGTGAGTTAAAATAAAATTTTGCTCCTTTAAATAACATGATGAGGAAGGCAGGGGCTGATTTTAAGGTCAAAAGGGTCAAGGTCACTATAAATAAAAAATAGGTTTTATGTGATTGATGTTTTCCTGTTTCCCTTTATCTGGAAATTTTGAATAGTTTAAGCACATTTGCTTAAACTATTCCATCCAAATAAAGCACCAGGCTTTAGCAAAATGAACCATACCATGTCAAGTCTGGTATATATTTACTGTAAAAATAATAAGATTTTTTTTCTTTTTTTCCCCCAAATATTTGAGTATATTTGAGAACACTAGAAGCTGTAAAATGCACATAACCATCTGCAATAGCTTGGGAGGTTGTAGGTTCAAACCCAGGCCGGGTCAAACCAAAGACTTTAATGTTGGTGCAAGTGACTTCCCTCCTTACGCTCGGGGCTGAGGTACAGCATTACTGGTGTCAGTATAATGGACCGGCCAGGTTCAGTCCCTGGGCACCTCATAAGTGGCCCTGTGCTATAATGATAGAAATGTCTGCACAGTATCAGCAAAAATGCCAGCAAATCCAATCCTAAAATGCACATAATATTGTATTTTTGTGTTGAGATAAGAATAAGTAGAAGTGCTTGAGACCTATTTAATAAAAAAAGAAAATTAGGAATATTTCTGATAAAAAAGTGTATGAAAAGTACGTACCCACATGGGAGATGATCAATAATTTTATTTTATTTTGAAAATGATAATTTTGCAGTTAGGGAAAATGTTGAGGATCCCATCAAATTGTATTTTACTTTTCTGTATTGAAGAAAGAAAAATCAGAACATGCCTACTGGCAGAAATGGAGAAAGTGTTGCAATGCCTCATATTGTATGTAAAAATTCTCTTGTACTGAGACACTGTCAACTGGTGTGAACATCAAGAGACGAAGAAACCCCTTAATGACAAGACAACTTGGATAAATCTTTGAAGGTATAACTCACAATTTGACATAGGTTTCGACACGACAAGATCTCATTGTCGTCGCCATGCTAGGTGGCCCTGTCAAGTGTGCATTAACAGTTTTCACTTGACAGACCCCCGTCACCTGAAACCATAGGAATGATGGTGATGGAAGCTGCCATATGACTGGTGCTCCACATACTTGTCAAGAAGGAACTGATTTCTGAACTGATCCTTTCCTTATGTCAAAGACCACTGTCTGAAATTGTTGACTTGCCAAATTGACATTATGAACCCTTACTTGGCTACAGTGAGAATTTACTCTTCATGTTAAACAGAGGTGGAACTTTGAACCAAAGCATGGCTACTGTCTGGCCGGACAGGTTCTGTTGAAGAATTGTTATTATATTTTCAGCTTAGTTACCATAAGTTTCTGTTTAAGAAATGTCAGTACAATTTTCACACTAGTTTGACAGTTGTTTTTTTTAGAATTGTCAGTATATTTTCATCTTAGTTACAGTTTCTGTTGAGAAATTTTCAATACATTTTCAACTAACTTATTGTTTCTGTTTAAGGAATTGTCAGCTCACTTTCAACTGAGTTACCATTTTGTTAAAAGAATAGTCATTATAATTGTCAACTGAGTTTAACAGTTTCTTTTGACGAATTGTCAATACATTTTTAACTTAGTTACAGTTTCTGTTTTAGAATTGTCAATACAGTGTCAACCTACCTACAGTTTCTGTTTGAGCATTTTCAATACATTTTCAACTTAGTTACAGTTTCTAATTAAGAATGGTCAATACAGTGTCAACCTACCTATAGTTTATGTTTTAGAATGGTCAATACAGTGTCAACCTACCTATAGTTTCTGTTTTAGAATTGTCAATACAGTGTCAACCTACCTATAGTTTCTGTTTTAGAATGGTCAATACAGTGTCAACCTACCTATAGTTTCCATTTTAGAATTGTCAATACAATATCAACCTACCTACAGTTTCCATTTTAGAATGGTCAATACAGTGTCAACCTACCTATAGTTTCTGTTTTAGAATTGTCAATACAGTGTCAACCTACCTACAGTTTCCATTTTAGAATTGTCAATACAGTGTCAACCTACCTACAGTTTCTGTTTTAGAATGGTCAATACAGTGTCAACCTACCTACTATTTCTTTTTAAGAATGGTCAATACATTTGCAACTGAGTAACAAGTAGCTTAACTTGTGTCTTAGGCCATTTATTGGCAATTTTTTTCAGCAAAAATAAAGTTAAAAATTTGATATTAAATCTTCTGTTGGTGGTCTTACAGTCTTTTTTACAAATTGATGAAACTTCAGTTTCATATGCTGTGCACATGTCCTTTTTTCATTTATTTATATCTTTTCCTATCTTAAAAAGCAATAGAATAAAGAAAAGCAGAACATATGTATTTGACCTTGCTTTATGTTATTTGCTTGCAGATATGGTTGAACTTTAACTGAAGCAAGACTAAATTTTACCTCTGGTCCAACAATGTTGACAATGAATCCCTAAAATGGCTTCTCAGAAGTGTGACCTTGCACCACTTGCCAGCAGGGGTAAAACTAAAACATAGCTTCTTTCTTTGGCTTTTAAACTTCTTAGAAAGTGTTAAAATGTTGGTCACTTACTGGTGCTGTACTTCTGCCTTGATCATATATTGCCATTTTTTATTTGCAAAAAAATGGAGTCAATTTAACGTCAGACTTGTGTATATGCCCCCTGTTATCCTTTTTGTTAAAAGTAGGCTTGATGCTATATGAACTGAAGCAAGATACTTTTAGCCTTTTACATAAATGTTTCTTGCACTTCTGGTACAAGAATTGTTGACACTGTTGTTTTAGAGACATTTACATAAAGATGTCTTACTGACATACACTTAAAGGTGTGTCTCACATTTGCAGGTGCAACTATTTAGGTCAAGGTCATAATAAAGGTTATGTCCAATATACTTCCTTATAAGCGGCCTCTCATGCTATAATTATATCTGTGTCTCATCTGTAATGTAATTTTTACAGGAACTTCATCTTACTGACATACACTTAAAAGTATGTCTTACATTTTCAAATGCAAAGATTTAGGTCAGAGTCATATTAAAGGTCATGTGTAAGGTACTTCCTTACATGGGGCTTCTTGTGCTATTGTTCTATCTGTGTCTCATCTAAAGTCATTTCTTTAAAGGTATTTAATCAAACTTCATCTTGCTGATATACACATAAAGGTGTGTCTGACATTTGTTAGTGCAACTATTAAGGTCAAGGTATATTAATGGTCATGTGTAAGGTAAGCGGCCTCTCATGCTGTTATTATATCTGTGTCTTAACTATAATATCATTTTTACAGGTATTGTCATGGTATGCACTTAAAGCTGAGTCTTGCATATCATTTATAAATGCAACCATCATTGTCAAGGTTCTTTTTATCTCTTTACTCTCTGGAAACACAATTCAACTAACAAACATGAAACATAACTTGTTTCCAGCAAGTAAAGGGTTAAAGCTTTGGCATCTTAAGCAGGGTAGGGATATGTCTATTTCAGTGATATTTCTTCTTAAAAATAAGTTTTGTTTTTGTCTTTTGCAATGATACAAATATTTATTGCCACTTTTTTCCTTTAAGTAGTGGAAAAGTCTTGTCTTGGGGTATTTGTCTTTATTTAGCTTATCAGCCAAGATGGGCAATTTAAACAGAAGATTTTATTTCCAACAATGGGTAACATTTTTGTTCCAAATGAAGTTTTTATAATGCTACATACATGTATTTTTGTATAATGTGGTGATGGGGGATGTGGGGTGGGAGGGAACATTACCTTTCACTTCAACCAAGATTGAAAGTAAAACAAAGTCTAGGTGTTTAACCCAGAAATATGTCATGGGCTCTTCCTCCACCTGCAAATATGAAAGTAATTGTGTCATTGTTGGAATATATACTGAACTACTTAAAGATGAACATTAATATTGTCTAATCAGTGGCTTTCAAGGACACAGATGATAAAGTGCATATTTGTGGCTCAAACTTACAGGTGCATACATCTCATAGAGGTGACATTAAATTAATTTTGTCAATGATATCTGGTCAAAAAGTTTGCAAAATCAAGGTTATTAAAAAAAATATCAATTAAAATAATAGAAGTATGTTCAACAACACAATACTAAATGACCAGACCTGGTAGCGCAATCGGTAGAGCGTCGGCTTCAGGTACGGGAGGCCCCGGGCCGCGACATACCAAAGTCGTTAAAAATGGTAGTGGTATAGCTCCCTTGCTAACGCTCAAGCAAATATAAGGGTAGTTCCACGACTGGTTGGCCCGGTGTCAGGATAATGTGACTGGGTGTGGTATCATGCCAGGTGTTCACGGCATGCTATACACAGTGAAGGCAGCACTATATCTGCTTCAAGTGGACACTGTCTCCAGATAACTGAAATACTGTTGGTGGGACGATAAACCCAATAAACAAACAAACAAACAATAATAAATGTAATTCTTTTTTCATAAATGTTGCAGAAGACTCCATATATATTTAAGTTTCTTATCAGATCATTGATTAAACTCTTTTTTTCTGATAAAATGATCTATTACAATATGGCATAACTTTAGCACAACTTTTAAGGAAAAATAGTTCTCAAGAATTGTTCTTTTTTTATCGAAGAATGTAGTTCGCCCATCCAAACTGTATGCATACACTGATCAGACTCTATTTGTCTTAATCAACCAATCAGCAAACAGCATTTGTCTTACTTGATTTTAATATAGAGGAAAAATCACTGGAAATTGCATTGCAGGGATGAAAAAACACAGAACTTGTAGATAATTGTATCTTTATATCTAGCTTAGACAGTTCATTATTTACCAACTAGGCAATATATCAAGGTTAAATAAATCAAGATTGCCCTGTATTCTTAATTATGTCCCACAAAAAAAAAATTCCCAAGACCTTTCTTACTTAATCCATCATTCTACGATATGAAAAGCTATAAATTTTTTATGCGCTGCCTTGATAAATTAATATGAGAATATAGATATAAAATGAAGACCGACACTGTGAAAAACTGATGTAACAATATGTCATTTTTGTATACACATATTATGATTTAAAATGACTTTGGCTTCACCTACATTTTTTAAATTTTATTTTTAGATGTTTTAAGATCATACCATAGTTTTTTTATATCTTGTCAATAGTAAATTAGTAATTAGTAATTAGTTGAACAACCTTGTAGGTTTTCATCTTTTTTCCTGTTTTAAAAGGTAAAAATTTGAAGTATCTGCAGCAAGATGTGTTTTAGATTAAATGGTGTTTGTGATATAGTAGATAGGGGATCGGAACTTCAAGTTGCAGGGCACCCATTTTAATCTTGACCTGTCACATGATTTTAATACTTGGGCATGGCCCTTGCTCCAGGTACGTTGTAGTTACTAAATGAGTTCTCCTTCTACCCAAGAAATGTACTGTGGCAAGAGATCAATAGGAGTTACAATAACTTGTTAAAGGAGTTACAATAACTTGTTAATAATTTGAATAAAAATATCCAATTATACCTATTGTAAAATCAAAACAGTTAATGTTGTTTTATTTGTTTATTTTCAGGAAGATGTAAATTTGTTTATTTTGTTTTATTTTTTTAAGGTGATGTTGCTTGGACTGTTAATGTTGTATTGTTTGATTTCAACGAGATGTAACTTTGTTTGTATTTTGTTATATTTTATTTCATGGTGATGTAACTTTGTTTAAGGATGGGTAACTTGGACTGTTTATATTGTTTTATTTTATTTCATGGTGATGTAACTTTGTTTAAGGATGGGTAACTTGGACTGTTGATATTGTTTTATTTTTTTTCATGGTGATGTAACTTTGTTTAAGGATGGGTATCTTGGACTGTTTATATTGTTTTAATTTTATTTCATGGTGATGTAACTTCGTTTAAGGATGGGTAACTTGGACTGTTTATATTGTTTTATTTTATTTCAAGGTGATGTAACTTTGTTTAAGGATGGGTAACTTGGACTGTTTATATTGTTTTATTTGATTTCAAGGTGATGTAACTTTGTTTAAGGATGGGTAACTTGGACTGTTTATATTGTTTTATTTGATTTCAAGGTGATGTAACTTTGTTTAAGGATGGGTAACTTGGACTGTTTATATTGTTTTATTTTATTTCAAGGTGATGTAACTTTGTTTTAGGATGGGTAACTTGGACTGTTTATATTGTTTTATTTTATTTCAAGGTGATGTTACTTTGTTTAAGGATGGGTAACTTTGACTATTTATATTGTTTTATTTTATTGTAAGAAAATAAAAAAATAATTTAGGTAGACGTAACTCCACCATGACATCTTCCACAGTGCTGAAATTAGTTACACTAGTTGGTACTAAGTTTATATTTGATCTAACTCACTAATTATAAAACACACAACTGAATGAACACATAACTGATATCTTATAAAAACCTGTAAAGTGCCATTATTAAATAAACTCCGCTACTATCTATCATTCACCTACTATTGTTTGTTCACCTACTAACAATCGCTTACCTACTATTGTTTGTTCATCTACTATCTATCGTTCACCTACTATTGTTTGTTCATCTACTATCTATCGTTCACCTACTTTTGTTTGTTCACCTACTATCTATCGTTCACCTACTATTGTTTGTTCACCTACTATCAATCGTTCACCTATTATTATTTGTTCACCTACTATCAATCGTTCACCTATTATTGTTTGTTCACCTACTATCTATTGTTCACCTATTATTGTTTGTTCACCTACTATCAATCGTTCACCTATTATTGTTTGTTCACCTACTATCAATCGTTCACCTATTATTGTTTGTTCACCTACTATCTATTGTTCACCTATTATTGTTTGTTCACCTACTATCAATCGTTCACCTATTATTGTTTGTTCACCTACTATCAATCGTTCACCTATTATTGTTTGTTCACCTAATATCTATCGTTCACCTATTATTGTTTGTTCACCTACTATTGTAATACATCCTTGTCTTAAAGTAATTTTATGTCCTTTCTTTGGAAACTATTGAAAATTCAAATGAGGGCATGGACAGTTGGGAGTCTTTGTTACTGTTAAGAATGGTTTTATATCCATGTTTATTGCTCAAAGCATTAATAATGGATTGTATATATCGGTAGACATTTGGTGTAGTCTGTATATGATGTTATAGGTAGTACAAGTTTTCATATATGTGTGAAGACAAGCGGTATCTCATGATGCTGTTACCAATTTGGGTTGTTTACGACTGCCTGTGTATTGGTATATATATTTTTTTCAATATTTAATTTCTTATATGGGGTGGTGGGGACAGGGAGCGAGGCTGCTCTTTATATCTGTTGTTTCAAATAGAAGTAAAGCACAGAGAATAACCCAATTGAAAGAGAGAACTCTAACTTCCCTATCCTAGACTTTTTTGTTGTTGAACTTTATTACTTGTTTTTTCTTGCTTCTTCCATCTTTTATTTCTTTCTCACAATCTCTGTCACCATTTCATACCTTTCCTTCAGTGTCACTTCATTCCTCAATTTTGGGCATTGCTATATTCTTTGCCCTTTGATAACTTATTTTCTTATTTTATAGAAACTACTATCTGTTTGATTATTAATATATTTCCTTATCCTGCTACAGTGAATCAAACAAACATAAAAGTCTTTTGCGATATCTCAATAAAGATGATTGGTTATTTTATTTACTAACAATGATTTTCAAAGGTCAACTTAACACATGTTAGATACTTGTAGTAAGAGCAGACACAGATAAAAAAACTGCCGTTTGGTGAGGGCTGAAGTGAAACCACGCTATTTACCTAAGACTGATTAATTTGTACTTAGCATAGAACCCTAAAAATGATATTAACCCTTTACCTGCTAAGTGTGAGCATCTATGACAAACAGTGTAGATCTTGATCCTCCTGCTCCTGTTGAGTTGTCTGATCAGTGTTTATGCTAATTTATGCTTAGTCTTTAAATCCATCTAGTTACCATGGCAACTAATTGTAAAAAAGAAACAACAAAGTGCATTTGAGTATGCAGCTATGAGCAAACATAGCAGAGTCAGGGTCAAGCATCCAAGAAAATGAGTGTGCATCACATTATTATAGCCCATATGGCTATATAATACACCACAGATTGACATTGATGGTGCCTGTGTGCTGTTTCTGTTTAATCATGCTAATAAACCATAGACCTGTGCCAATACCCAATGAATTGTGCTGGGTATTCAGTTCTATTTTACCATAACCAATAAATTGTACCGTATATAACAATAAATCATGCTGGAACCCATTGAAATGTGCCAGGTTGGAACATGATGAATGCCCGTAAACTTGTCGTGGTAACTATTGTCATGTGATTTATTCCTTCATTTGGTCTTCTCAGTTTCAATCCCTAATCTTAATACAGGTGTGACAACAATGCATGGAAGTTCCCTGCCCTGTTCCTACTGCTGAACACTATCCAGCAAGTGGGAGGGATTCTTATTGTTCATTATAAAAATACTTTATGGGTAAAATATAAGTTTGAAAGATATCACTAGGTTATGACTACCTCGTTTTAGGTCAAGACATTTTAATGTTTTAAATTTGTTGAATGATTCATATAAATCTTTGAAAAGTAAGGTGTTTTTTATGTTTGAATTGTTGGACAAAGTCACATGTAGCATAGTAATATATAAAGACACATGTATAAAAGGGTATGGAAGTGATTTTTTTTAAAGACATTTATGATAAAAAACACCAAAAGGATTTTGTTTATATTTTAAAGTGATCTAGTTGGTATGATGGTAGTTTCAAGGATATGATGGTGAATGGTGATGGTGGTTGTGGTAATGGGGATAGTAGTAATAACACTAATTATAGTGGTAATGGTGTTGCTTTGGTGTGGTGTCGCTTGTGACACCGTTCAGAGTTATGAGAAAGCTGGATTTCTGAAGCACACAGAATTGACCCTGCATGACCTCGACTACAGCGGACAGTTATTCATGCCTTCGAAGAAGTAGTACCTATGCAGAACAAACATGTATGTCTAAGAAGACTAGATGTATCAGTTGTGTGCAGGCATGCTTCAAATGTTAGCATTAATATTGTCATCTGTTTAAATTGTTAGTTCTTTATATTGCATAAGTCAGAT
The DNA here is from genome assembly GCA_007844125.1 of Sinonovacula constricta. NCBI lineage: Eukaryota > Metazoa > Mollusca > Bivalvia > Cardiida > Solecurtidae > Sinonovacula > Sinonovacula constricta. Next base: position 23,990,395 of record CM017565.1, read on the forward strand.
ACATGAAATGCAGATTTATGAATGAACAATGTCGCATACAAATATCAGCCATTGACTAGAGGAAAGGGTGGAAACAGGGAGCTAACTGTTATTAGAACACATGTTCCACTGATTATGCATTAGCTACTAGGCTGAGATATTGGTGATATCCTGTGTGGGACTTCACTGCCATTGGTCATTTCTATTACCCCAGTCAGTCCTTTTGCCAACTGACCATTCCAAGGCGGTAACTGATGGTTTTTCTTTTTGCGTGTTATGTCTTGTCTCTGTTTTTTGTCACTTTTACATTTACCGTGTTGGCTTTTGTCTAGAGAAAGTTTATAATTTAAATATCTGTGGTGATTCTTATAGGACTTTTTTCTTATTTACCTATTCATTATCTCAGTCTAAAGTTACTGCAGGTGTTCGGAGAGGAATGGTGCACTCGGGATAAACTCAGTTTATTTTGGGTGAATCAAGTAGCCTGTATGAGCATTTATTTGATACCTTACTTAAGTTAAAATGCAAAATCATATTGAAAGTTTTGAATGTTTAATAAAATGGTTTCTATTGTCATATGTTAGTGACATGGATGTAACTTTTGACCCAATATATAATCTATATTTTAGAAGGGTTTTTTTTGCAGCTGAAGACTTGCTGGCTTTCCATTTTCTAATGTGTTGTACATTTGAATTACCGAATCATTTCGACCATTGTTGGCACACGTGTAATCGCATACTGGGTCAGTCTTACACCACCCAGTTAGTGCTTCTGAGCACTTTGATTATTATGATGATGATGATTATGGTGGTGATGGTCAGAGAAGTTGTGGTAGAGGTGTTGATGGTGGTTGTGAATTTGATTATGGTTATTGTCAGAATCAATGGTGGATTGCAGTTGGATAAATTGTGACAGAAGTAGTGCTCTTGACATCATTAAAGATTATATGTATGTATAAAGATCATTTTTTAAATACAGAAGGCATGACACCATAGAAAGTAAGGGCAAGCAGATGACAAAATGGCTTTGATTGATCAGCTCTGGTCTCTATGGACAACATGTTTGTCAAAATCTGTGTGAGAGATAAATAAGGACCCCTGGATAACCATAATGTCAGCTCCTCTCTCTCTGGGGTCTATCTATCTTCCACAGAATGTCAAAGATTTTTTTCCTGATTTTTTACTTTTCTCTTTCCCTTTTTCCCCAATTCATGATGTTTGATATTTGAGATTAGAAACATGTAATTTCTTGGTCCTATATACATTTTTTTCATCATTCTGTTGGTTTTTTCCATTTACAAAGAATTATGTCAGATGGTTGTTTTGTATTATTTTGAGGTTGAAACAAGTGATTTTAGAATTTATTTTTTGAATTTTTGAAACTTAAAAAAAAAGAGATTTATTCATACACATGATCTCTCTTTAAACTCTATAGGGATTCCTTTAGTAAAGTTACATGTAGATATGCTTGCAGTAATTTAGTAATGGTAACATGTAGATATGTTTGCAGTAGTATAGTAATAGTTAAATGTAGAAGACTTTGCAGTAATGTAGTAATGGTAACATGAAGAAGTGCTTGCAGTTATGGAGTAATGATTACACTTAGACAGGTTTGCAGTAATGTAATAAGTTACATGTAGAAATGTTTGCAGTAATGTAATAATGGTTACATGTAGAAGTGTTTGTAGTAATGTAGTAATGGTTACATTTAGACATGTTTGCAGTAATGTAGTTATAGTTACATGAAGAATTGTTTGCTGTAATGGAGTAATTGTTACATGTAGAAGTGTTTGCAGTAATGTAGTGATGGTTACATGTAAAGGTGTTTACAGTGTTGTAGTAATGGTTACACGTAAACATGTTTGCAGTGATATAGTAATGGTTACATGTAAATGTGTTAGCAGTAATGTAGTAATGGTTACATATGGAAGTGTTTGCAGTAATGTAGTAATGGTAACATGTTTGCAGTGATAGAGTAATGGTTACATGTAAACGTGTTTGCATAATGTTGTAATGGTTACATATGGAAGTGTTTGCAGTAATATCGTGATTTTTACATGTAAACGTGTTTACAGTTTTGTAGTAATGGTTACATGTAAACATGTTTGCAGTGATATCGTAATGGTTACATGTAAATGTGTTAGCAGTAATGTAGTAATGGTTACATATGGAAGTGTTTGCAGTAATGTAGTAATGGTAACATGTTTGCAGTAATAGAGTAATGGTTACATGTAAACGTGTTAGCAGTAATGTTGTAATGGTTACATATGGAAGTGTTTGCAGTAATGTAGTGATGTTTACATGTAAACGTGTTTACAGTGTTGTAGTAATGGTTACATGTTAACATGTTTGCAGTGATATAGTAATGGTTACATGTAAACGTGTTAGCAGTAATGTAGTAATGGTTACATATGGAAGTGTTTGCAGTAATGTAGTAATGGTAACATGTTTGCAGTGATAGAGTAATGGTTACATGTAAACGTGTTTGCAGTAATGTTGTAATGGTTACATATGGAAGTGTTTGCAGTAATGTAGTAATGGTTACATATGGAAGTGTTTGCAGTAATGTAGTAATGGTAACATGTTTGCAGTGATAGAGTAATGGTTAAATGTAAACGTATTAGCAGTAATGTTGTAATGGTTACATATGAAAGTGTTTGCAGTAATGTAGTAATGGTTACAAGTAAATGTGTTTGCAGTAATGGTTACATGTTAGCATGTTTGCAGTGATGTAGTAATGGTTGCATGTTAACATGTTTGCAGTGAAGTAGTAATGGTTACATGTTAACATGTTTGCAGTGATGTAGTAATGGTAACATGTAAACATGTTTTGAAGTGATGTGGTTATGGTTACATGTAAATATGTTTGAAGTGATGTAGTAATGGTTACATGTAAATGTGTTTGCAGTGATGAAGTAATGGTTTTATACAGTAAGGATTACGTTCAGAAGCGTCATCTGAAACTTTATTATGGTAATGTATAAAACTGTTAACCGTAGTGTAGTAATGGTTACATGTAAAAGCATTGGCCCACTATTGCACAGATATGGTCATATTTATTACGTCCAGATTATTTTTGGTTTCGGAAGACCCCCAGAGTGACAACTAGGTGAAACCTAGTACCTAAAGGTACAATGTTAAAACCGTCTCCAGATAACTGAAATACTGTTGGTGGGATGATAAACCCAATAAACAAATAAACAAACAATGTTAAATGTAAGTCTGCTTGAAATCCCCCTCTCTAAAGTTCATATCCCAACCAAAACTCAAACACACCACTTTGCTTCTTTTCTATGCTGGAACATTGGAAAACATAAACCTTGGAAATCTTTTCAAACATAATATTAAATAATATAGTGTTATAGAACTGTACCACAATTTTCGTTTGTAATATCAAGAAACAAAGAAACAAGCCTTATTTTTCAACTAATTTGTGTTAATGACTTAAAATTTTATAATACCCCAGATATGAAGTAAATGCTGGCTGTACTGGAGTCCTGTCTGATGGTTGGTCAGTCGGTCAGGTTGTCTATCTCTAGACAACATTTGCTTGCACCAGTTGCAATAGCTCAATTGGTAGATCGTTGGCTTGTGGATCGGGAGGTCGCGGGTTCATACCCTGGCTGGGTCAACCCAAAGACTTTAGTGACATATGCTGGTCAGCACCAAGCCTTGTTGTATATATTGTTGACACATACTTGTCAGCACCAAGCCTTGTTGTGTTTTTTGTTGACATATACTAGTCAGCACCAAGCCTTGTTGTGTATATTGTTGACATATACTGGTCAGCACCAAGCCTTGTTGTGTATATTGTTGACATATACTAGTCAGCACCAAGCCTTGTTGTGTATATTGTTGACATATGCTGGTCAGCACCAAGCCTTGTTGTATATATTGTTGACACATACTCTTCAGCACCAAGCCTTGTTGTGTTTATTATTGACATATACTAGTCAGCACCAAGCCTTGTTGTGTTTATTATTGACATATACTAGTCAGCACCAAGCCTTGTTGTGTATATTGTTGACATGTACTGGTCAGCACCAAGCTTTGTTTTTTAGATTGTTGACATGTACTGGTCAGCACCAAGCCTTGTTGTGGAGATTGTTTACATGTACTGGTTAGCACCAAGCCTTGTGGAGATTGTTGACATGTACTGGTCAGCACCATGCCTTGTGGAGATTGTTGACATGTACTGGTTAGCACCAAGCCTTGTTGTGGAGATTGTTGACATGTACTAGTCAGCACCAAGCCTTGTGGAGATTGTTGACATGTACTGGTCAGCACCAAGCCTTGTTGTGGAGATTGTTGACATGTACTTGTCAGCACCAAGCCTTGTGGAGATTGTTGACATGTACTGGTCAGCACCAAGCCTTGTTGTGTTTATTGTTGACATGTACTGGTCAGCACCAAGCCTTGTGGAGATTGTTGACATGTACTTGTCAGCACCAAGCCTTGTTGTGTAGATTGTTGACATGTACTGGTCAGCACCAAGCCTTGTTGTGTAGATTGTTGACATGTACTGGTTAGCACCAAGCCTTGTTGTGGAGATTGTTGACATGTACTAGTCAGCACCAAGCCTTGTGGAGATTGTTGACATGTACTGGTTAGCACCAAGCCTTGTTGTATATATTTTTGACACATACTCGTCAGCACCAAGCCTTGTTGTGTTTATTGTTGACATGTACTGGTCAGCACCAAGCCTTATGGAGATTGTTGATATGTACTTGTCAGCACCAAGCCTTGTTGTGTAGATTGTTGACATGTACTGGTCAGCACCAAGCCTTGTGGAGATTGTTGACATGTCCTGGTTAGCACCATGCCTTGTTGTGGAGATTGTTAACATGTCATGACCAGCTTGCTGTAGACTGAGTAGTGGCCCTTTGGTTTTATTTATAGACTGTTTTACATAAAGCAACATTGATGATGGATTATCTAGGGCATATTCATCTTTTTTTAATGATAAGTCAAGGTTTTTCATTTGTTAACTTCATTTTTAATCAGTTTAAAAAAGTAAGGCCCTTATATTTCTTTTTGGGGATAGGTCTTTTTTTCATAAAACACTGTAAATAAAGAGGAAATGTACACTGAAGTCACTTTGTAATAACCATTTAATTATTTCAAGCAAACTGGAAAGTTAAGACCAAAATGCTTAACAATATTTAGTTCAAGTCTCAGTAAGAATGAACATTTTAGGTTGAGCATCTTTCAGCTGATCGATGGATCGGTTTGAGGTAATATTCATAAAGAATTGTTTTCTGACAAATAATTATCCTTAAATTTAAATAAATTTACTTAAATATAAGACATTTTTTTAAGTTTTAATTCATAAAAAAACAATTAATTACAAAGAAATTTCCTTAAATTTAAAAAAAAATAATAAATTCTTACTTCAATTAAGAAAAAATGGCCAAGATTCTTTATGAATACCACCTCAGCTTTACCCAGCCAAATATAATCAAATTTGTGCTACAATTTTTTAACTACGGATATAAAAATTCTTAGTTTTTACCTTAAAGGTGGTGTCTGACAGTTTGCCTATATATAATACATGTCACAACAATAAAAGATAGGGGACTTTGTGCTGCAATAACTTATGTTTAAGGTAAAGGCTGCTTTTAACATAACCTCAATTGTTAGACAATACAAATAATGAAATATATTGCTTTTAATGTTCATTATTTCCAAATCTATAAATAAGCCTGAGGTGGAGTTAAGCTTAAATTAGTAATTGAATTCAGAGCTGATTACCCAGATCGTGTTGCATGATCTCAAAAGAAAGTGATCACAAGTTTTTCTAGGTTTAAATGTAACTAGTTGTGCAATAACTCGAGATAAGATGTACATTGATGGAAAGACAAGTGGGGTGTTTTGCTTTATTTTGCATATTGATATAGAGAACTGAGGAACAACATTTTTTAAGGATTTTTTCCAGTAATTTATTTTGGTTGCATCAGAGAAACAAATAAATCCATACTGCTGGATGCCACCTTTAAATTTAAATGTAAAGGTTATTAATATAGACTAAGCAGCAAATATTGTAAATTCTGAACAGACAGGTCTGATCTGGGGGCCGGTTGATCTGCATTTGTGTCTGTCCAGCTATTTTTTGGCAGAAGAAGATGCCATACATTGGTCTGGGTAGCAATGTTGTGCACCCAGACCTGGTGAAAGACCTTTTCTGATGGAAGTGCTTGTCCACACTGGGAGTTGAACTTACTGCGTGAGTGGCTGAGGAGTTACAAATTACCATAATGAATTAATGATTATATTCATGTCAATGCTCAACTACCCCTAAAACTCATGTAGGGGGCATCCGTGGCCGAGCAGTTAGTGTTGCGACTTGTCCCTCCTCAGCTCTGGGGTGTACCACTGTAAACTTCTACCCAGCCTTCTTTCTGCATGGGGTCTTCTTCCACCACTAATTAGCTGGATGTCACCAACATGACATTAATTGTGTCTTCGATGTAACAAAAAGCACAAAAACATACCTAAACCCTCTCATTCATAGTAAATGTATAGGTATTTAAAAATTCACTTGATTTTATTGATTTTCTTTTAAACAGTTTTTAAATATTTTTCAACACATGCATTTTTGGTATATGATTATATAACCTAGATTAAACTAGTCTACAAATAAACCCTTAGTTGTGTTGATGCAGCTGAAGATAAAAGGAATAATTGTGAATGCTTTACAAAGGAGTAAAATGGCATATGCATGAGCTAAAGGATTTATCACATAACATAGCCCTTTCATTTATTGCACATATATATGATCTTTTAATTCATCCAACTTTGATTGATTTTCTTTGAAATGGTAGTAAGTATATTTTGAATAATGAATGTTCAGCATATAATTATAGATCCTAGGCAAAACCAACCAACAAATCAACCTTTAATTGTGCAGATTCTGTGGATGATAAGAGTGATAATTGCAAAAAGGCATGAAGTGGCATTTGCTTGAGTGAAAGGGATAATTATTATTGTTTATTATTTGTGATCATATAATGTGCTCTGTTGAATCATCATACACAGATAGACATTATGTTACTTTATTGTACTTGTGTCATTGTACCATTTGTCCGTGTATGTTCATTGCTGCATTATAACTCTGACAGCTTGGAATAAAACTTGATCAGGTTCAGAGCTGTGAACTGTCTGATCAAGATCTGCACCATAAGCTTCAATATTTTATTATATAGTTCATAAGAAAATTATTTAGAACTATCTATTAACAAATGAAGCAGACTTGGGGTAATTCTTGCAGAGGTGTGCTGCCTACGGCTGAGCTTTTAGAGTTGCCAAATTGTAACGCCTCAGCCTCTCACCATTGGGTTGGAGTCCCGGTCAAAGCGAGAACATTTGTAGTGGAGAGGTTTTCCAGCTAACCTGCAGGGTGCCGATGGTTCAACTCAGAAATAAGTCTGGGGTCGTCTTCCATCAATAATTAGTAGATGTCGCCAATAGGATCATAGTTTTGTTAGTGTCAAAAAGAGAAATCTTGCAGAAATTTTAATTTGGATTGCCATGCAGCCTAACTAAGGTTTAACATTCAATATTCACAAATCAACAACATACTGAAATATATTAGGCCATTTTAGGGAAAGGTGGAGTATTTTATGTTGAACTAGATAAAGGTGCTCATGATTTGGTTCTTTTTTTTTGTCTCAAAGACTTAACTTTTTATCTAATAAATGAATAACTTTTATGGTTTTGTAATCTTAATTAAATTAATTATTTAAAATTGCAATGATTATTAATAGTCAATATTTCAGAAGAATTATCACTTGACAATCACTTATTTTAATGCTATCACATTTGGGCAGCACTGTGCAATGTTTTGGTCAAACATTGGTTTTTAGATGACTGAGATAGTGTTATTTTACTGTACAATCAACAACATATTCAAACCAACAACATATTCAAACCAGCCAACAACATATTCAAACCAGCAACATATTCAAACATATTCAAACCAACAACATATTCAAACCAACAGCATATTCAAACCAACAGCATATTCAAACATATTCAAACCAACAACATATTCAAACATATTCAAACCAGCAACATATTCAAACCAACAACATATTCAAATATTCAAACCAACAACATATTTGAACCAACAACATATTCAAACATATTCAAACCAACAACATATTCAAACCAACAGCATATTCAAACATATTCAAACCAACAACATATTCAAACCAACAACATATTCAAACATATTCAAACCAACAACATTCGAACCAACAACATATTCAAACCAACAACATATTCAAACATATTCAAACCAACAACATATTCAAACCAACAACATAACTCAATAAGCAGGTTCTAGTCCCGGTCAGGGAAACAATTTTAATTCGGGGTTCCTTCCAGCTCACCTGTGGTGCATCAGTGGTTCTAGCCAGATAATCTTCTGGGTCTCTTTTTGTAATTGCTTGAAGTTGTCATTATAATCATTTTTGTGCCATTCCGGCATAACAAACAAAACCAAAAGTAAAAAAGATATATTTTATGATAGTGTTCTTAGTTTCAAGGGAGACAACTATGTCAAGCTTAGTGAGCCTTGTCCTAGGAAGGGACCCCATGTATCCACATCAGCATTTACTGATGTGATGGAGACTTCAGTTCAAGAATTATTTAAATTAAGTATGAAATAATTTTAGACAGATTAAGAAAGAAGTTAAGACAGATTAAGAAAAGAAACAAAGAAGAAATATTTTGTTTCTTTCTGTTGGATAGAAATAATAGAATTTATGATATATATATTCTGTTTAATCAAAAATACTTAGAGTTGATTGGTTAATGATTTTTTAAATACAGTAACTACTGATTTTTTTTATTGCATTTCTGTAATTTTGTCTCTTGTTTAGTCACTTTCTTCTATTTCTCATTCAGATTGTTTTGTCTTTGTTTTTAGTACATATACAAGTTTTGTAGAAGTTTTAAGAAATATCCATATCTACTATAATATAATATATTAGTATATTAACCAGTACACATGGCAACATATAAAAAAAAAATCTGATTTAAGATGACTTGACATTGCAAGAAAAAAGATTTTAGAAATTATTAATCTCGAATTGCTACATGCAGCAATATAAAGTTTCTCTTTTTTTGCTTATGGTAAGAAAAGCAGATTTCAAATGATGAAATCTTATTTAAAACTATAATCCCATGTCACAAGTTATTAAATTAAAGATCGTAAAATACAATCTTAATTAATAAGAAGGAAAAGAGACAAAAAATGAGAAAATTGTATTATGAAAAAGCATGTGCTGGTTTTGACAGAAAGATATGCTGTATTTAATTACTTAAGGCTGATTATATAACTCGTCAGAAAAAATTTAGAAAATGAAAATAAGTGAACGTCACTGTTTCACAGCTTCTATAAATCAAGGATTATGGTCTGTTTTGCATGTTTTGTTTTAATAATACTGAATGTTAACTTAACGTGACACCTCTTAACGTTGACTCTAATTAAATTATCAACCTCAGTTTGACTGCTGATGTTAATCTTCAACGAAACACATCATGTTGTAGAACTAGAGTTAGCCCTTGCTATGCTTCATAAATAAATTATAAACACAGAAGTAGGTAAGTTATTCACAAATGACTTTGTGCAAAGGTAACAAGACGTATTGTTGTAGACTTAGCGGGTAAGATTGACGATCATGATCTGACAACTCCAAGTGGAAGCTGGCAGATCTAGATCTACACAGTCTACTTACGCTTGATCAACCCTTCCTTAGCAGGCTGAGTGAGAAGATATGGTGCTGTGCTGGAAAATATGTTCTTTTAATGAGTGATTTATTTTAATCTTTATCGACATCTGTGGAGAAGTAGATGGTGTTTTTTTGTTGTTGTTATATTTGATGCTTGTATGGTTGTACTGTGTGGTATGGCATGCATTGTCAGTCTGTCCATCTGTCTGCCCCTTAGTAGTTTCTTGTGTGGATAACTCTGCCTTTTTTACTCATCGAGCTTCTATATAATTCCTGTATGGTCGAAAGTGATGTTTTATGGTGCATTTATACTGTTGTAAATTGTAAAACTGTTATAACCCTTTAGCTTATGCAATACGCCATTTTATGCCTTTGTAAAGCATTCACAATTATTCCTTCTATCTTCAGTGTATCAACTAACTAAGGGTTTATCTGTAGACTAGTTTAATCTAGGTTATATAATTATTTGCCAAAAATGCATGTGTTTAAAAATATTCAAAACTGTTTAAAAGAAAATCAACAAAGCCAAATGAATTTTTCAAACCCTGTAGGTTTACTATAAATGAAAGGGATAATATATTATGTCCTATATCATAGATTAGTATACTGAATGATATCCTAGTGGCAGTAGAAGTATATTCTACTTTTCCTGTCTAATTATTTAATTCTCTAATTACTTTATTTGATTTGGTCAGCCTCTGTGGGTATTGGCAGCACTGCTTAGCAATGGTGTTATAATAGCATAACTGCATATTTTAATGGCATGCTAAGGACACCGAAGGCAGCACTATATCGGCTTCAAGAAAACACTGTTTCAAAATGACTGGAAAACTGTTAGTTCATTCAACAGCATTAATTTGCTGCTTTGTATAATTTATAAAATAGATGTCTGTCAGAAATTCAGTGCCTACCTATGGCAAAAAAGTTCAATCTTTTTTGCACCCAGGGACTTTTACATCAAGTTTGAGCCACTTAAAAAACATTATTTTATGAGATGTACTTTATGGTAAAAAGCCATTTAAACCCATCCACAGCCTCTATGTCATATCTTACCGACAACAGACACGACAATAAACACAGTCTCTGTTAAAACATTATAAAGTATGGTAAAATGAAAGAAAAGCAACATAAACAATTGAGGATAGTCAACGACTGGGGTAAATCTGCTTCAAAAGAAGCACTGAGCAATACAAAGGTGACAAAAGCCAGACAGCTTGGCCAGGAAAAACAACATTTTCTGTTATTTATGAGGTGAATTTTTTCTTTTTCATTTTTTTTGCCGTAATATTTACAGGTAAACATGCAAATTGGTTGGAATACATGGGTTAAGAATAGTTGTGGGTTCAATCTATATAATCTATAGCAAATAACACATCCCCGAGGGTGATACAACAGAATGTTCCCCCAAGACAGGTTATCTCAACTGAAGCATTAGCAATAATGTCACATAGAACATTACAGATTGTCTAATGGCATATAAATGTCAATGTTATAAAGCAAATTCATGTGAGGTATAATAATAGTAAATCTATCCCATAGTTCTTTATGGAACTTTGCATTGTGGGTATTCATATTGATCCTTTGATCAAGGTAATTCATGAGTAGACGAGCAAGGTAGTAAGGGAATTAGCCCAAGAATTATACAGTCATTGACAAGTTTGGGACAAGTATTGTGTTGGCAAATTACTTTATGTTTTGTTTTATCGAATTGAATATGTTTCTTTTAAAGAGTTTTTGTAACTTTTCTGCCTGTTTAGTTGCTTTTATAATTTCTGTATATACTTGAGGATATTTTTCATTTTACTTCTAAAGAAAGAATATTTTAACCCTCCTGCTTATTTGTCATCAATACAGGTTTTTTAATCATGGTATTTGAACAAAGTAATCCTTCTTAAAAACAGGTTTTAAATCAAAGCAAAAATATGTAACGTTTGTAAAGTTAACCAAAATAAACAAACACTTTTCTCAGCTTGGATATTTAACACCAACTTCTAGGTAATGTAAACAGTAAACTTTATTGTGTTTCTTCAACAAACTTCAATCCAGAAATGAAAAGATTAATTATAGTTCAAAAATTAATTCTGAACTGAACAAATAACATGTGTTTTTTTCTGAACAGAGGGAATGGGACCTGGGGCCTTTGAGAAGGGATTTTGCTAGATTTAGTTGAAAATTTCAGAATTTATATAGATAATTCTGCTTTTTACATGATTTTATTAAACTGTTGAGCATGTTCTGATAAGGATTCTTACCTCATTATTAACTTTTAAATTTCTGGATTCATCTTTTCTCATAGTTAGACTCATGATTTGACAATCTCTTCACTTAAGCTTTGGTACCCTTAGCATAAAAATGCATAAACATTTTCTACTTCAGCTTCCATATTAACAAAAAGACAAAGACACGACACATCTTTTCAAATCGTAACACGTTGATAGTGCAAACACTAGACAGAAATATGCAAAACAGGTTTGTTTATTTGACTTAACCATGGAATGGAGTGCGGGAATAAATGAAAAACATTGTCGATAATGTTCCTGAGACAAAATGTCTCTTACGCAGACTGATAAATTACCTCCCTTGACGAGTTGATAGCCAGAACTGTCCAGCTATGGGTGAATTACTTAATCTGTCCAAAAATTTGTGATCTGTCCGAAAATTGCAATAACACTGATAACTCCGATCCCAAAATTACCGTGCTATAAGCAATAATCTACCTTCTGTGAAACATTTCTCCAATGACTTTCTGACTCGATGCTTTTTTTTCCTTCCGTGTTTCCTCCTGTGATGCTGTGCTTGCCATGAGCCGACCCCGGTGGACTGGGTTGGGTTATTAACGGCTTGGATCAGGGCACATTACAAAAGAAATATCTCATAATTAGTCATCATATCTCTGAGCTTGAAGAAACTACGTGGCTTTATGTGGAGCTGTCAGAATGATTGATTATTAATTGACTTGTATGATTTTATGATTTTGGAATTAAAAACTTGTTGTGATTTATGAGGGCTTGCCTGGCGTCTCTTTGCTGTCAATCTTTGATCTTGATAATGAGTTATAACAGACTGGTTTCATTTTTTTCATTCTCTCTCAGCTCGCCACATTAGGTTCAAAGGTGGATAAGGGTTGGCAGTAAGTAAATGTTGGATAGTTGATTAGCAGAACACAGGGGAATATTTGTTTGTGGTTAGTGGACGGTCGGTTGGTTTCAGATTAGCAACCCATTACCAATCACCTTTCACTTGAAGCAGATATGGTTCTACCATGAAAGTAATAGCATGCCATTAATACACCCAGCCAACCTGCTATGGAGTTGATTCTTTTGGTTGTGTGTAAGCAAGGGAGCAGCATCACATTACTGTTTGTTGAGATTGTGATCCACACCAGTCAGGGATTGAGCCCAGGGCCTCTGTTCTTGTATCTTGGGCCAACCACCTACTTTTAATGTCCTCATTGCTTCTTTGGCTTGAATCTATCAATAGAGCAATATAAGGTTTAGTCTGGTTGATAATAAAGTTCTTCTAACAAGGTACATGGCAGTAAAGTAGAATAGGCATTTTGAAAACTAATGTTTATACTGTTACACATCATATGTAGGGGTATTTATTATCAACATTTCAAACAAAAATACCTTTACCTTGAATCTGTTGATGCAATATGATTGATTATTAATTGATTCTATGTGCATGATGCCTTGTGCAGACAGATGCATCAATGTGGAATTTAGGTTAATAATTGCATATTATAATCACATATAACCATGTTTGCCTTAACAGACCAGTCATTTTAAGAGACCAGTGTTAGACCTGTCCAATGGGTGGTCTTTTAATACAGGTTTGACTGTATATATGGGAAGATATATGTGTTTGTTGATGCAGCATGACTGTGTGGATGGTATTTGAATGTGAAGATGCGTATAACATAAGGTGAAAATGGCTGTGCTAGTTGAGGCAACATCACTTTGTAGAAAGTGTCAGGAAACCGGCATTTGTCACAACACAATGCTATATAGATGTAATATGGCCTTCCAGATACATCAGTGTGGCATTAAATCCTATATATAGTCTATTGGGTGAAGGATTAAGTTTTATTGGGGCAATCCCCAGCCATCAGGCAATCCTGACAGTGCTGTGATTGATGGCACATTTCCATTAAGATGCTTGTCTCATGTCACCGAAGATGGAACAAATACTAAACATTGATTTTCTCTCTCTTGTGCCATGAATTCCCCCACCCCCAACCCTCTCACCACCCATTCCTGTTTCTCACAATTATTCACTCATTCACTATAGACAAAACTGTTGTTCTCTTGTTTAATGTGTCTAGATAATTCAAAATCTGATCACTTGCTTGAGCTAGATATATGAATGTAAGACCCATAACGGGTGTACTTTGACATGTAAGGCCCTCAACATTGCTTCATGTTAGCATAGATTCTTGTTTCAAGTAATTATGTCTAAATGGATTAACCCTCCACCACGGGGCACCCAATGGCTAAGTGGCTAGAGTCGTTGGCTTGTATCTCCTCAGGCCCTCATCGCGTGAGTTTGAGTCCAGGTTGGGGTTAGAAGTTTAATGTAGGGAGGTTTTCCAGGTTACATGCGGTGTGCCGGTGCGTCTGGTAAGTCTGGAGTCTACCTCCACCAATAATTAGCTGGATGTCACCAATATGACTATAATGGTGTTGGTGCTATGAAACAGAGATACAAAACCAAACCCTCCTCATGTTACATTTATAATAATAAAACATATCTTAATTATTTGATAACATCTAAATGTATGGGTATTTATATAAGCTTATACGCTGTGCAGCAATAGTGTAGATCCAGATCAAACAGCTGCCTTAGGTTTAGTATGTAAAATGTAAAGTCATTTAAGATGTGTGTGTTTTTCTGGATGTTTTTAATACTTTTAAACTATGTAAGAATGTGTTCGTATTCTTTTTTTTTTCAGTTTATATCACTGTCTTTTTGTTATCATAATTTCATTTATTGAATTATTTTTCATCATTGGTCTTATCATCCCTCAATCATCACCATTTTCATCAACATCTCACTTACAATATTCATCATCATCATCATCATTTTCATCAACATCTCACTTACAATATTCATCATCATCATCATCATCAAATATCATCATCATCATCATTTTCATCAACATCTCACTTACAATATTCATCATCATCATCAAATATCATCATCATTATCATTTTCATCAACATCTCACTTACAATCATCATCATCATCATCATATATCATCATCATCATCATTATCAACAAATACATCATTATCAGTGTTGTTTCATTCATGTAGCTGTACTAAGTATAAATTCGGAGAATAGTGCACCAGAGGTAGCTACCGTGGCAAGTTACATTGTAAAGATTGATTGCGATATAGCTTGAGCTGTCATTTGACACTCTTTCTAACAGATTACACATTAAAGCCTCACTCACAGCTGTTAGTTTGAGTAGGCATTGCTCTTTTTTTCACTAAAAATCACAACCCCTGACTTGCTTTACTTTTTAAAAGCACATATTCATAATATTTGCCTATATTCTTTGTTATTTGCCCATGTTCTTATTATTTGCCAATATTCTCAATTATTTGCCAATATAAGTAGATATTCCCCATTTTTCTTAGTTATTTGCCAGTTTTCTTAATTATTTATGTTCTCAATTATTTGCCAGTGTTCTTGGTTATGAGTCAGTGTTCTCAATTATTTGCCAGTGTTCTTAGTTATGTGTCAGTGTTCTCAATTATTTGCCAGTGTTCTTGGTTATGTGTCAGTCTTCTCAATTATTTGCCAGTGTTCTTGGTTATGAGTCAGTGTTCTCAATTATTTGCCAGTGTTCTTGGTTATGAGTCAGTGTTCTCAATTATTTCCCAGTGTTCTTGGTTATGTGTCAGTCTTCTCAATTATTTGCCAGTGTTCTTGGTTATGTGTCAGTGTTCTCAATTATTTCCCAGTGTTCTTGGTTATGTGTCAAGTGTTCTCAATTATTTGCCAGTGTTCTTGGTTATGTGTCAGTGTTCTCAATTATTTGCCAGTGTTCTTGGTTATGTGTCAGTCTTCTCAATTATTTGCCAGTGTTCTTGGTTATGTGTCAAGTGTTCTCAATTATTTGCCAGTGTTCTTGGTTATGTGTCAGTCTTCTCAATTATTTCCCAGTGTTCTTGGTTATGTGTCAAGTGTTCTCAATTATTTGCCAGTGTTCTTGGTTATGTGTCAAGTGTTCTCAATTATTTGCCAGTGTTCTTGGTTATGTGTCAGTGTTCTCAATTATTTGCCAGTGTTCTTAGTTATGTGTCAGTGTTCTCAATTATTTGCCAGTGTTCTTGGTTATGTGTCAGTATTATAAATTATTTGCCAGTGTTCTTGGTTATGTGTCAGTGTTCTCAATTATTTCCCAGTGTTCTTGGTTATGTGTCAGTGTTCTCAATTATCTCCCAGTGTTCTTGGTTATGTGTCAGTGTTCTCAATTATTTCCCAGTGTTCTTGGTTATGTGTCAGTGTTCTCAATTATCTCCCAGTGTTCTTGGTTATGTGTCAGTGTTCTCAATTATCTCCCAGTGTTCTTGGTTATGTGTCAGTCTTCTCAATTATTTCCCAGTGTTCTTGGTTATGTGTCAGTATTATCAATTATTTGCCGGTGTTCTTGGTTATGTGTCAGTATTATCAATTATTTGCCAGTGTTCTTGGTTATGTGTCAGTGTTCTCAATTATTTGCCAGTGTTCATAGTTATGTGTCAGTGTTCTCAATTATTTGCCAGTGTTCTTGGTTATGTGTCAGTCTTCTCAATTATTTGCCAGTGTTTTTATTTATTAATGTTCTTAATTATTTCCCAATATTCTTAACTTTTTGCCAGTGTTCTTAGTTAATAGCCAATATTTTTAGTTATTTTCCTTAATATTCTTATTAATTTGCCAGTTTTCTAAATTATTTGACAATATTTTTAGCTATTTGCCAACATTCCTAATTATTTGCCAGAGTTCTTAGTTATTGGTCAGTGTTCTTAATTATTAATGTTTTTAATAATTGGCCAATATTCGTAGTTATTTCCCAATATTCTTAATTATTTTCCAATATTTTTATTTGCCAGTTTCTAATTGTTTGCAAATATTTTTAGTTATTTGCCAGAATTCTTAGTTATTTGCCAGTGTTCTTAGCAATTGGTCAATATTCTTAATTATTATCCAGCAACTTTATGGAAAGGCAAGTTAGTGGGACTCTTGAGACATGTTCATGATATTCTGAACTACTAAACTGACTTACACAATTTTCAAAGACTTATTTTTATTAAGATTAGGGTTGTAACATTACATATGGAAGGGGATGTCCGCAAAATATTCAATTTCTAATTTGCAAATTGCAACACCGCATATGCTTAAATTTGCTATTTGTTTGCTCAAACACGTTCGTTTTACACGTATCTAATTCACTTTTCTCGTATACAATTTGGCAATTACAAATCTCAAATCACAATTATCAAGTCACAAATTTTATGTTTGCTTACAATTTACAAGTTACAAATCTCAAAGTCGCAATTCTTAAGTCACAAATCACTAATGGTACAAGTTAAGAATTGACAACATTCAGATGCTAGGTGGCGTTACCACATAAATATAGATGTCACTAAGCTAAAAATAGAATGGAATATCATAAGTTAAAAATAGAACGGAATCATAAATGATTCTTCAAAGGAGATACAATAGGAAGCGGCCAATGTTATTTGGTGTCAAATTGAACGATTTATCTTTTGCCAAAAAGAGTTATCAATTTATATATTAAAATTCTGCAAGTAATTTTACCATATAAATCTTTGTTTTTATAAAACAACATTTAATGTAATTTATTATACGTATTGGACATTTCCAGAAGAACATGCGATCTCAGTCGCATTCGGATTTGTTAACAATGCATTGGAATTAAACTACATCAACAGGGGTACGTGATGTAGTGAGATTGCTTTCACTAGAGCCAGGTGCCAATGTAGCTCAGTTGCTAGAGCACCTACCTCGAGAGCAGGAGGTCTTGGGTTTGACAACCGCCCTCGGTAATGGGATATTGTCATCTTTTTTAGTGGCCTCAGAAGCGGTTCTACAGAGATATATATAAGTAGCCATATAATTATCACCAGTTAAGTACAGAATAATATCCCTAAAATTGTATAGCACAAAAAATAATACATGTGTCTGATTCTGTCGGTGAGAAACTCGTAACGTGAAAGTACAGACGAATGCAGTCCAGTTTAAGAAGTACATTCTATTTATAGATGGACATTCCCTTGGTAGAAGCGCCCCCTTGCGTCCTAATGTTGAACTGGTGTTTTGCAGTGTACATTTTACATTAGGGATTTGCGATTTGTAACTTGTAAATTGTATATGCGGGAAATGTGAAATTGTTCAAATGTAATGTTGAAATGTAAACATTTTCATGTGATATATAAAAGTTAGGATGTAATTAGATTGCGATATTTAGCATGCGCAGTGTTGCAATTTACAAATTGACAATTGAAGTGACAAATCCGTGTATTGAAAGTTAGAAATAGTAATTAGAATATTGGCGGATACCCCTTCCGTAATTACATTTATTCGCTTCTTACTTGAAATTTTTCTGTAAGAATGTGTATTAGAGTATTCTTTTTTCCATGGGAAAAAGATAAAACAATGGCTGTAAAATTAACCCCCAATGAATTCCTGTCATTAGACAATTATTTCTAGAGACTTAACAGCAAATATTGTAGATTGAGATCAGACCGCTCTAATAGGAGGAGGTGGCTGAAATAGATATCCACATGGCTGAGCTAGATATCCACATGACAGAAGTGGATATCCACCTGACTGAACTGCATATCTACCTGGCTAAACTGGATATCTACCAGAATTAACTGGATATCCACATGGCTGAACTGGATATCCATATGGCTGAACTAGATATCCTTGTAACTGAACTGGACATTCCTGTAGCTGAAATATCTATGTGGCAGAACTAGATATCTACATGGCTAAACTGGATATCCATATGACTGAACTATATATCTATATGGCTGAACTAGATTTCCATAAGACTGAACTGGATATCCACATGGCTGAACTGGATATCCACATGGCTGAACTGGATATCCACATGACTGAACTGGATATCCACATGGCTGAACTGGATATCCACATGGCTGAACTGGATATCCACATGACTGAACTGGATATCCACATGGCAGAACTGGATATCCACATAGCTGAACTGGATATCCACATAACTGAACTGGATATCCATCCACATGGCTGAACTGGATATCCACATGGCTGAACTGGATATCCACATGACTGAACTGAATATCCACATGGCTAAACTGGATATCCACATGACTGAACTGGATATCCACATGGCTGAACTGGATATCTACATGACTGAACTGGATATCCACATGGCTGAACTGAATATCCACATGACTGAACTAAATATCCACATGACTGAACTGGATATCCACATGACTGAACTGGATATCCACATGACTGAACTGGATATCCACATGGCTGAACTGGATATCCACATGGCTGAACTGGATATCTACATGGCTGAACTGGATATCCACATGACTGAACTGGATATTCACCTGGTTGAACTGGATATCCATATGGCTGAACTAGATATACATATGGTTGAACTGGATGTATACATGGCTGAAATAGATATACATATGGTTGAACTAGATATACATATGGTTGAACTGGATATATACATGGCTGAAACAGATATACATATGGTTGAACTGGATATCCACATGACTGAACTGGATATTCACCTGGCTATACTGGATATCCATAGGGCTGAACTGAATATATACATGACTGAACTAGATATACATATGGCAGAACTAGATATCCACATGACTGAACTGGATATCCATGTGTCTGAACTATACTGTTTGTCTAGCCAGATCAGATTGAAAAATTTTAAATTCTGTAACTTGACAATTTTGAGAATTGCCCAAAACTTTGTTATTTTTTAGTATTACAGAGAACAAGAAAATTTAGCTTTTATCTTATTTTATTATTTTTGATACTATTTTTTAAAATTATTCAAATTTACATTTTGTCATAATACGTATATTAAAAAGTTGTATAACATAATTTATATTTAAAACACACACACTTGTCATTAAAGCAGCAAAGAAATGGGTACACATAAAATATAGAACATAAAATTGATAAGCAAATTACTTAAATGGGAAATTTATTATAATAATAAATAGTTATAAAATTAAATAGCATTACTAAAAGTCAGTATTAAAATGTTCAGTCCTCTAAAAGTAAGACAAGAACATTTCCTAATAAGTAAAAAAATATATTGTAGATGCAATTTAGTTTCCATATATATACATCAGGGTTGTCATTAGGAGGCCGCTGGCGGCTGATTTGACTGCCTCAAATGGAAATCGGGCCGTCTCAAATTTGGAAAAAAAAAATAAAATAGGTCAAAAGCATGCCCCCGGACCCCCCTAGCAGCGCTCCTCGCCTTCAGCACTCGCATAGCCTAGCCTCGTCAAAAGTTAATTGAGCCTGTTCAAAATATTTCTAGTGACAACCCTGATACATGTGTATGTTATATGGCATATTTTACCGCCAATGTTTTTACTGTGGGTGTATGTATACAAGTAGCATTGTCCATCTCTCCAGGAATGTTATCACTGCCAAATAGCTAATAGCAGGGAAGTGGTCCGTATCAATAACTTTAAGGTATTGTTTCATTTAATTTATTAAAGTATTTGATATAATCATTGAATTTTGTAAAAACATTTTAACAACATTACCATAAAATATGTCCTTCATTTCTTCAATAGGAACATGTTAGCAAATTTTAGCTAAAATACCTCATGCCGAGAGGTACGCCTTGTGCTGAAATTTATCTTCTGATGTTTTTTTCTACTTCTCATTAGTCTAAATTATAATAAAAAATATAATGTTCGATTGAATGTTAAGAGATACCATTATAATGAACTACACATAATTTACCTCCCTTTCTACTAACCATTATCCTGTATATCAAATCTGGTGTAAAATTAGTCATTTCATTAACACCGCTAATGGGGGCATAAAACACAAGCTTGTCACTAAACAAGGATCATAACTTCACTAATTGGATAATAACGAGAATGAAATATGAGAAATGTACATACGTCAGTATTAAGATATCTCACTTATGTCACACCTTTGGTGATACCTGCCACATGACTTTAGTGAGTTGGGCATTAATTCTTGACACATTTCTTGTTTATATTTGGCAGATTCTTGAAAAATCACTTTATTCACAATTTCTGAATGAGTTTTACAAATAATTAAGCAATAAACTTGTCATTTTTCTGTCAATTTTGTGATAATCTATAGAAAAACAATATGGACTTAAGATGTAATAAAGATACTGTAAGATGTTTGTTGCCTATTTAAAACTGAAACATTTGGACTTTAGTGAAGTAAATTTCCCCTTTTTAGCATTTCTGAAGATATAGTTAATGAAGTTATTAAATTGTTTATGTTTTAACAGTTGTGTTACCTTTCTCTTGTAACAGTTTTGTGGTAATAGACATATTAATTAATGAAGATTAATGAAGTGGATGGTTTATGTGTTGTGTGATACTATTAACTCATAAGACTGCTTCGGTTATCAAAAACCCATAATAAAATTTATGTAATTTTTAAAAGTCCAAAGTTAACAATACTCAAACATTTTCAATAAATTACATCAAAAATAGTTGTCATTTATTTTGAGGCATTGTTTATTTTTCAATTATTTTTTTTTGTCTGCATTAGCTGTGTGTTTTAGCCAGTGACCAACTCTCTCACCACACTCTCCACACCGGTTACATTTCCCTGTGCTTTTCTGAAGCTGTGAATACCACAGTGCTTGTAACACTTTCATTACATTTCTTTGTTTTCCTGTTCATAATTGATTATTTGTTGTATGCAATTATGTGAACAAGTCTGAAAAAAGTTTAATTAATCTTTAATCTCATTATTTTCTTTCTGTTTTTGTTTCATATGTTGTTGCTGATGCTGCTTTAACCATATAGGTAAGTTACACAACTCTTTAAATATATATGAATTTTTAACCCATTCCATTATATTATCTGCATGAAGATATTGCTATTTTAACTCATCCTTAGATATATGACATATAAACTGTAAAATGAGAAATTTGATAACAGAAGATGATGATGTCAAGTTTCCCCTCTCTCTTGTGCACTGAAAATAGATGTAAAACAAGTACTTTATTCTAAATAAATGAATGTCTGTCTATATGCTGTTAAGGCTACCTCCAGTCCTAGGACAGGTATACTCCTGAATGTCTATATGCTGTTATACCTCCAGTCTTAGGACAGGTAGACTCCTGAATGTCTTTATGCTGTTATACCTCCAGTCCTAGGACAGGTGGACTCCTGAATGTCTATATGCTGTTATACCTCCAGTCCTAGGACAGTAGACTCCTGAATGTCTATATGCTGTTGTACATCCAGTCCTAGGACAGGTAGACTCCTGAATGTCTATATGCTGTTGTACCTCCAGTCCTAGGACAGGTATACTCCTGAATGTCTATATGCTATTGTATCTCCAGTCCTAGGACAGGTATACTCCTGTATGTCTATATGCTGTTATACCTCCAGTCCTAGGACAGGTAGACTCCTGAATGTCTATATGCTGTTTAAACAACCGCCAGTCCTAGGACAGGTAGACTCCTGAATGTCTATATACTGTTGTACCTCCAGTCCTAGGACAGGTGGACTCCTGAATGTCTATGCTGTTGAAGCTACCTCCAGTCCTAGGACAGGTAGACTCCTGAATGTCTATATGCTGTTGAAGCTACCTCCAGTCCTAGGACAGGTAGACTCCTGAATGTCTATATGCTGTTAGTTGTACCTCCAGTCCTGGGACAGGTAGACTCCTGAATCTCTCTATGCTGTTGAAGCTTATTCCATTCCCAGGACAGGTAGACTCCTGAATGTCTCTATGCTGTTGAAGCTACCTCCAGTCCTAGGACAGGTAGATTCCTGAATGTCTCTATGCTGTTGAAGCTAAACCCAGTCCTAGGACAGGTAGACTCCTGAATCTCTCTATGCTGTTGAAACTAATTCCAGTCCTAGGACAGGTAGACTCCTGAATGTCTCTATGCTGTTGTACCTCCAGTCCTAGGACAGGTAGACTCCTGAATGTCTATATGCTGTTGTAGGACTTTTATTGAAACAGGCTCCAGATAACTCTAGTGGTCTTACGACTTATGTTCTACTTCTAATGTCTTAGATATATCATTAAATCCAATTATACAATTTTTGTGCCCAAGAAGGACCATATTTAACTGTCACATTGTCTTTCAGACAAACTGATCAATTTACAGACATACTCATCAGTTGTGTTGTACATTACATATACAAGACCAACCTGCAATGTCAAGGTCATAAACTCAAGGTCATATTTAAGGTCATTACATATATTGTGTTAATTCAAGTAATATTGCATATTTCATTAAAGGATTATCAATGCCCCTTTTCCACAGTTTTAGATATAGATAAATATTCTGATATTACATGTACTGTAATTCATTTTTAGTGCAAAAATGTCAAACCATGTATTTTTGACATGTTTTAAAGTGTTTCTTATACTGCTTCCTTATAAATTGAATATGCAGTCTAGTTCTTCTAGTTGCATGCATTTTTAATATAACAAGTCATACCCTTTAAAGTGCATAATTCATCAGATTGTTTTAGATTCAATGTCTCTTTCTCTTGTCCCCTTTTCTGTCATTCTATTCTGTGAAAAATGGTTATATGTCCTTTTACTAGTTTGTCAATCTGTCATGTCATTCATTTTGTTTCCTTTATATAATTGTCTAGGCTTTTACCAGCCTCTGTCTGTGTTTAGGGGTGTATGTTTTTCCTCTTACTTTATTGCTGTCAGTCGGAATTATCTCTCTTTTCATCATGACTTACCCGTCTATCAATCAGTCTGTCTATCTATATAATTTATTTTTTATTTCATGGATTGTTCAGTTGTCTGTACACTCATGATTTGTTATATTTGTCTGGTGACCTTCCTGTTTGAGCCAGTTGTGTTTTTTGATCATTTTGCACAAAGTCTTTTGAGACTCAACAATTTTATCAAACTTGCAAAAATTGTTTAGTAATAATTATGTATTCTAAAAAAAGGGCAATATCTTCTGGATAATCAATGCAATCAGATTTATATCAACTTTT
This sequence comes from Sinonovacula constricta, assembly GCA_007844125.1. NCBI lineage: Eukaryota > Metazoa > Mollusca > Bivalvia > Cardiida > Solecurtidae > Sinonovacula > Sinonovacula constricta. The sequence goes on from CM017565.1 coordinate 24,014,352, forward strand.
TACACCATTATGCATTACAATGAATCCACCACGCAAGTATGAAGTAATTTTGATGAATAATAAAGGAGGGTAAGAAGTAAGTTGTCTGCAAAATAATTTGCAAAAAAAATAAAATTCAAGGGCAATAACTCTGAACCAAACAATGTAAACTAATTTATCTCGCAATCATGCATGTTTCAGTTTTGCCAGGTATGCTCAGGTTTTCCAGTTAACCTAGAAATGGTTCTTCTCAGAAATTTGTGGTCTAACACAACCAATCTTAGCCGGATGTCCTTCAATCTCAATATTTTTTTGTTGATGTAAATTATATTGCAAATAGAATCAATTATTAATAGAAGGGACGATGAATCTTACAGGAACATGAATGGAGCATGGACAACCTTTAGACACAATGTCCAACTTTTTCTGATCCATATCAGCATGAAGCCAACTGACATTCAGTCCAATTTGCTGGATTTACATCATTCTTGTGTCAGGAAAAAGACATTACGACAAAACAAATTAGCGACAGGCAAACATTTTTCATTCATGATTCATTTAATATTGGGACAGGAATAGTGTGATATTGTATCTGCATGCCATAAGTTATGTCCATCTTGGATAGCCATAGATCAACAAAGCAGCGGTCTTAGGAAAGCTGTCATAACCATAGTGACATGAGACTTTATCCAGGGGAAAATAAGAGAGTTCCAAGTTAACAGTGGGGCTGGGGTGGGTGGGGTGTGGTGCTTCTTTTATATCTTTTTTTGTCGTAGATCAACACAACATGTCAGTAAACTTGCCATAACTGTTGACACACTAAGGAAAGTGCACAGAGCTCCGACTTAAAGGACAGTATGTTTTTGCTAACATCTTTATTCACAAGAACCTGATTATCATAAGGATTGTCATAATATCCATGCTTGACAGTGTCCACATAATAGGATAATAAACATAAAGTGGGAATCTGACAGTTTGGACCAAATCTTTTTTTTTTATCTCAAATAACCAAACAAATCATTGTTACCTGAAAAGGTCCTGTATAATGATGTTCATTCATGCCGTAGATTTGTGTGAGCTGTGAAGAATAAACCCCCACTTGTCCTTGCAGATAGGTATTTCCTGTCTGAGCCATGCCGCAGAGATAGCTATTTTTAAACTAAGAAAACCATGTGACAAAACTTACTTTTGAGATCATGTAATATCTTCTTTTGGATAATCTGCTCTGATGTCAATATCAATTTTTACTACACATCATTATATCAGGCTTATTTATAGATTAGGAAAGAATGAACTTTTAGGGCATTTTTCTTTTCACAGTTTGTACCGTCTGACAATACAGGTAGTGTTAGTAATCACCTTTACTTAGATGAAAGTAAGGGGTTATGCAGAAAAATATGCCCAAAGTCACCCAAGCAGTTGTATTGTTCATATATGTGAACTTTTTCCGTGGCCACAGTGGGAGATTTTCACTTGCAAAGTGGGAGGTTTGTTAAACTACATAAACAAAGAAGGAAGTTATCTGTTTCCAAGTAGGTAGACTGGTCGCAATAGCTCAAATGGTAGAGCGTCGGCTTGTGGATCGGGAGGTCGCGGGTTCAAACCCCGGCAGGGTCAAACCAAAGACTTTATAGTTAGTTGTGGCTTCCCTTCTATGCTCGGGACTAAGGGGACAGCATTATGCCTGACTCGTCAGATCTTACTTTTAGTCATGTGATTCTTCAACACAACTTCAGTGACTAAAATAATGTAAGTCAGGATTTTTTTATTAATGGAATACATTGTTGAAATGAGCATTTTCTCCCTTGTTAGATATTATTCAAAGTAGTCAAAATGGCTGGTAGGCCCTTTTAGTTGGAATTCTTGGACTTTATCGCCTGTTCTTTTGTTGAAGGTGCAATTACAAACAGTGAAACTGAGATTCAATGTTCTATACATGTTTTCAATTATCAGTCCCTCAGAAACCCAAAGACAATTGTTTGCTATTGTTACAATTGTCAATACAGTGTTTTTAATATAGGAAAATTGTCATAACTTTTTCAACAGGTATAAAGCTCAGTCATTTAGCTGTTTTAAGTGCAAACATAAATGACTTTTCATATCTCTTATTTGATAAAAATCCTTTCTCCACTTTCGGAATTTGATCTTTCCTTTCAACATAATTGCCAATTAAAACCATTAGGTTTGCTGCTTTTAAAATTGCCACATTAATATCATTGTTTAAAAGAGTGTCTCATTATGTTTTGTAGTCTGCAGTATATAACTACAAGATTTAGTTCAGAAGTTACCCCCTGCAATAAGTTAAAGAACTGTTCCATATTAGTTCATGAACATTTTTCACTAATAAAAATGTATGATTTAAATGGCTAATTGAAGTTCTAGAACTAGTTCAGTGCAAGGATTTTTTAAAGATTTGTTCAGGAATTAAATTCTAAGACTGTTTATACAGTTTAAAGGTGAACCTCCCCTAGTCGGCCTGTCTCTGTTGGCATGCCTTCTTCATTAGGTTCCTGCTCTTAACACAACGTGGCCTATAGTGCACCTTTCATGCAATTATTTCAACAACTCATTTTTCAATTTTGTTTATTTTTTTCTCTGCACCCCATTCTCTCAACAAACGCAGGATACTATGATAATGGTTTATGTCTTTATGATCCCGGCATTCCAGCTTGACAGAGATGTTCAACTCTAGAAGGCATTTAACTCTTCACATGCTAAACAAACCGAATTAAAACTTTGAGGGCTAATTATGTTGATCAGGATACGCCAGCTACCTCGAATCTGAATCTGCTCTATTATTTGTTGAACTTCCAGTAATCCAACTTCTTAAATTTACTTTGTAGTTATTAGGAAATATCTTCAAAATAATATGGGTTATTCACAACTGTGGCAGGTGAAGGCATTTAACATTAGAAGTCTGTCACTACAGCCCTGATGTATGTACCATTTATCATGCCAGAGTTATGAGATAATGAAAACAAATGAGTTTCATACCAAGCCTGTGAAACGTCCCCTGGTCTGCTTAACATCCAGGCATCCCTCTCAAGTAGTTCTGGCAGCAAGCTGGGGTACATGTGCCGTGGTGGTTGTTGTTGTGGTGGTGGTTGTTTGTGGGGGGGATAAAATCCCTCCCTTGACCAACCAATTCCCTTCCTTTTATTTTAGTGTTGGTGTAAAAATACTTTCGTAAACCACCACCCCCTAACCCCTCTCCCCTCCCCTTGTAAATTATCCACTTTTTGCAGCATTTTTAATGAAGTTCCTGTTGTTAAGTCTTATAAATATCATCAAAAAAACACAGGATGAAAATCCAACTTTGAGAGATGCTTAAGTTATGTCAGCCTATGCTAAAATTGAAAGGATTTTGTTTTACAGCCAACCGATTCCATTGGTGGTGTTGTTTTAATATCACATGGTCCTCTTTAAGATTGTGGTGCTGATGGTAGTTGCAGTGTTGCAGGTGCTTATGATGCTGGCGATTTTGTTGGATGTTGTTTTAATATCATATGGTAGTCTTTAAAGCTGGTATCCGACAGTTTGGACCAAAAGTATTTTTTTATAAAACATCATAATAAACCATTGTTACCTGGCAATATATTGCAAAATGCTGTCTATTGATATATTTGATTAAAATTATATATTCTGAAAAACCATCTATATTTCCTATAGTTGGAAAAATATTCCTATATTTTTTAGTAAATTTGTCGCCTATAAATAAAAAGAGTAAATATTGCTTTGATACAGCTTTTGAATTCCTCTTTTTTACAGGTAAGAGATTTTCTATGCCTGCAACAGCATCACAATCCTTCAGACAATGCTGCTGTCCTTCTCTTGACCTTGCAAGGCAATGCAAAAGGACACAGGTCCTGAATGGTGACCATTCAGGTGATGGTGATGTGCTTTGCAATGGCCTCCTGCCTCGATTGTGATGCTGTTGTTCAAAGTTAATGTTCCCTATATATTTACAGTAGACATTTTGGACATTGATTATTGTAGAAACAGTGGGTGCATTTCATCATAAATCTTAAAATCGACTGAAAAAACCTTTCTATATTTCGGTCTTATGATCACTCTTAGGTGCATTTCAAGAAACTGTCGTAAGTGCAATTGGTAGCATATCGAACAGCACTCTTTAGAATTAGAGTGATTTCCCTCTGAGAAATACTCTCTTAGCTTCGGAAATATTAATGAAACACTCTTAAGAAAGAAAACTATTCTTAAGGGAGAAATGATCTTAAGAATTATGATGAAATTCCCCCAGTAAGTGTACAGGTAAGAATTGTTAGTATAAGTGCCAGTAAATGAAACTATTTTAAGTTGTAAAACTCCTATATTTTCCTCAAAACTATCCCAAAACTCCTATATTTGTTGCAAAATTATTCCTATATTCCTTCTATATGTTGGAGAAGACTGGTGGACAGCCTGAAATTGGCTTCTATAATTCTAACATTTTAGCCCTAAATATATTATCATCCTGCAAAAATTATAGGGGTTGGGGAAAAAAATAGTGTAATCATGAAATAAATATTTGGTATTCATGACTGTATAGACAAAAGATAGTCCTGAAGCAATTCTCATAATGCTGTTAGGGTGTTCTTGTTATTCAAATAAAACATCATCCACACTGTTTAGTTTATATGAAGAAAATGTTACTGCTCAGAAATATTATACTATAATAATACTATGAGTGCTTGACTTTAATTTCATCTGGCAGAAAGCACCAAGAAGCAGCAGCAGCAGCAGCAGCAGCAGAAGAAAATTAAGAAAGGCTGACCCTCTTCCCAAAGTTTACAGCTTATATATGAGTTATTGTTTTAAATCTCCCCTTAGTGGCTTTATCACTCAAAACTTCACTCTGAAGACTGGATTGCTGTGTTCTTGTGGGAAGCAGTTTACATATTATATATATAACTATATATAACTATAACTATATATAACTATATATATAACTATATATATATATTATTTTTATTATGTTATATAATATTACATAATATATTTTTACTTTATGTATTGCTATAACAATAACTCAAACATCTACATAAACATGCTTAACATATTACATTAACTGCATACATTTCCAACTGATGCTTTTATTCTGTGTCCAAAGCTGTATTTTTGTGTGTATGTCTACATTTCCAGTAGCATGAGAGTCGAGCAAAATACCATTAGGAATGGTGATAAGACAGTCCCCAAAAAAAGATTTATGTTGGTTGACCACTGGCTCTACCCGGCTATGGGTGAGGTCAAACTCGGCCAGTAACTGCTATGAGAGAACAAATGATAATACTTCATGTGCTTAAATTTAAAAATATGCCCAAAACAAAACTTAAGCTATTTGGAAATGCAAAATAAGTTTCAGGTCAGTATTAAAATAAAAAATCTATTGAATCTTTGATGTGTTATTCTCTCTGAACTGCTTACAATCCATTTTCCTGTAGATGTCTTTATTTAAGCATCTACCATGGCATTTACATCCATCTTTGTGATAATTTCCATGGACTTTAATGCATTCATCTATTGTCTATTTAGTCACAATTTGGGAAAATAAATGGACATTTTGTTGCTGGAATAAAATACCTATTTAAAGTGTAGGTAAAAGAAGAAGGAATTCAGTTTTGAATAAATCATTTGTCAACACTTCTTGGAAAGTATTTCAATGAAACTGATGATTTTCATTGTGGTAAGATGAACTGAAAATCCATATGCCAAGAATTTATTTTTCAAAGTTCCGGTTAAAAAGTTAACATAACTTTGGAAAGTTTGCCGTAAAATTGCAGTTTTAAAATTTACTGGTAGATACAACGTATAGATTTTTGTTAGTGTTGTTTTATTTCGAAATTTAGAATCATATTTTTTTCTATTCATCATATAAAAGATCTTTGAAATTACTTTTTCAAAGAATTGTTTTTTATGATGCATATTTTCACTCAAATTATATAAAAAAAAGACATTTTAAAGGTAGTACCCTACCATTTGGACCAAAATATTTTTTTCTCAAATAACCATGTCAGTCATTGTTACCTGAAAAGATCCTGTAAAAAGCTGCTCATTGATGCCCTAGATCAGTGTGAACAGTGAAACATAAATCCCCATTTCTAATTGCAAACAGGTATTTCCTATCTGAGCCACGCTGCAGAGATAGCTATTTTTAACTAGGAAAACCATGTGACAATTATTTTTAGGATTACGTTCTATCATCATCTGGTTAATCCACTCTGACATCGATATCTATTTTTAGCAGAGATCACCATCAAGCTTTTTTTTAAAGATTTGGAATGATTGAACTGTTTGAGTGTTTTGTATCATGACTTGTACAGTCTTACAATGTAGGCAGTGTTCAAAACTGTATTTACTTGTACTCAAGTATATGTTTATGCAGAAATTATGACCTAATTCCACAAAGCTGTGGTTGAATTTGATGTAGGCAGTCTGTTGGATACCACCTTAAATATACTTTCATTTATTCAAATTGTATGTTCTTGTCAAAGGTAAAGAAAGTCACTTGTTACGTATGTACATGTCCTACATGTTGACTCAGCTTAATGACTAATATGTATATGTTTAATTTCAAAGAGAAATAATATAAAAAAAATTCTATAAAAATAGTCATTACATGTTTTTTGTTTATAACTGCCAACATTCCTGGTATATACTATAAATAAAGGTACATATATACACCACAATGTTACAAGAAATGATTCACTACTTATAAATTGCTAGTATGGAGTCACAGAGTATTTTTTTGAGCTGCAATCATTGCACTTATCTTATTATGGCTCTTTGTAACCCATGTATGTGAACATATTTTTCTTGCACAGCTTAGACACAATTATCTACAATAATTATGTTTGTGTAAATTGTATGAAGATGGTAAAAACCATGTACAAAGGAATTTTAAAATGACCCTACTGTCTATTAAAGGTAGCCAGAAGTCAGAGTTCCGCTGCATTGACCATTCATCACGCGAGTCTGTTTGTGAAATATATCCTCGCATAATGTGACACTAAACATCATTTAATAGAACTATCTATTTCAGGCTAGCAACCTTCAAATCATTTTGAGCGGCAGAAAACATCGCTCATTCCACAATTAAGATAACACATGGCATTTTTAAGAGCTGTGCTAGTCGCATCTTTTTTTGCTGATAGAATAACTGGCATAAAGTTGATAGCAGCTTCTTTGAAAAAAGCCATCAATTTGAAGCAGGAGATATAATTTGCTTATGATGTATATAATAAATGAAGACACAGTTTAAAGTAATCTGGAAGGCATTTATTCTCGTACAAATGGTTAATTTTCCAATCTGTTTTACAGCAAATCGGTGCGTGTGAGAAAGTATAATTGCAGTAGATCTGGTGTGGTTATGTAACTGTACCAATTTATAAACCAAGGCTGGGTTATTTAATTTGTTTAAAGGGGGTGGAAATGTCATGTTTTACTTAAACTGTCCTTTTTGAATTGTGTGCTCTATGATACTGAAATAGTGTCACTTTCAGACACGTTAATGAAAACATTTTTCTTATTTCTCATGTATGAATGATGGTTAGAAATTGTGTAAATGTACAACATATTTGTGTGTGTGTGCAATGTAGGTTTCTTTTAAGTACAAAAAAGTGGGAAGAATGTTATTTTTGGAGATGTATGTCATACATTGTATATATTTTGCAGCTATGTTATTAGTTTAAGAAAAAGTTGGAAAAAATTATTTTTTAAAGGCCAATAGATTTATGAACTCATTAGGTGTGTCAGTCATATGCAATAAGTAGCAAGGATATTGTTAGAAGAAAGGATAAAAATATTTGTCTTTGTTCACTTGCATTTTATCAATTTAGGGATCAAAAATAAAATTAATAGCATATAGAAAATATTTTATTATTAGAACTTACAGACTTGTTATTTTTGTTGAAGGAACAATGTCTGGTAAATGTATTATATGATATTTAGTTTTAGAAGTAAAAGATTTTTTATTTCTGTTAAAGGAACAATGAAAGTATTAACATACATGTGAACTCTCCTGCTTTTGGAGGGAGGCTCCCTCTTTAAGGTTGAAAATTATTTGAAAATCAGGTGGTGTTATATACATATTCAAAAATCTCCCTACTTGGAAACGCCTAACTTCCTTCTTTCTTTATATGAAAATAACAAATCTCCCACTTTGCAAGCAAAAATCTCCCACTTTGGCCTGAGAGGAAGTTCACGTATGTGTATTAATAATGCATGTAGTTTTAGAAGTAAATGTAGTTTTCGAAGGAAAATATTTGTTATTTGGATTAAAGGAAGAATAAATGTATTATAATGTATATACAATGTAGATATTTGTATTACAGGTAGCAAAGTAAGCAGTTGTTGAATAAATAAAAATCATTTGTGTTGGAAAAAAATGGATGAATCCAAATCCTTAAATTTACCAATTAGAAAGTGGCAATTACTTGACCCCTTGACCCTTTCATTCATTGTTCATCTATAATTTCGAAAACTCATGTGACTTTGTTGTTTTTCTTTAAGAGAGGATTTTAATAAACATATAATCAACTTGTAACACAAGATTAAAGGCTGAACCAGTCTACACAAAAACCCTTAGTCATGCAGATTCGACTAATGATTGTGAATGGTTTGTAAAGTTGTAAAATTGTCTACACATGCAGGAAAGGGTTAAAAACTGCTTGCAAGCTAAGTTGGAAACAACATTAATGCTACACCAATTATACAAAGTATACAGGGGTCTGAACAGGTCTCGACTAGAAAAAAAAACTGTTAAAAATATCCATATTTATAAGTACAAATTCAATAGTAAAATATTTATAGGGTTGCCGAAAAATAATCTTTATTTCAGTAGAAAAAAGACTACACACAATGTTTTGGTGTATAAATGTAATGTGCTACTAAGGATCTCCACTGAAAGATAGTTTGTGAGCAGATAGCAATGGTAACTGAGGGTGTGGAGACCAGCCGCAACAGCTAAGGTGGTAGAGCATCGGCTTGTGGATCGGGAGGTCATGGGTTCAAACCCCGGCCGGGTCAAGCCAAAAACTTTAAAGTTGGTAGTAGTGGCTTCCCTCTTAACGCTAGGGGCTAAGGGGACAGCATTACGCCTGACTCGTTGGTGTCAGTATAATGGACCGGCTGGGTTCAGTCCCTGGAGACCTCATAAGTGCCTCTGTGCTATAATGATAGAAATGTCGCTGCGCAGTATAGGCAAAAATACCGGCTAATCCCTAAGGATGTGGAATGGCATATTACTGTAAGATAAGGTATACATAATACAATAAAGGCCATGTATACAAACTTATTGGACAGCCCTCAGAGCAGTAACCTAGGATAATTATGTAGAAAGCATTGGTATATTGTAAGAAGAACATATTTATATTGTTTATGTCAAAGTGATATTTGTACAACAGCCATTTTATAAAATATCTCCACATAGAAATTAATACTTGCAAATAATTGCTGCAAATATACTCCTCAAGCATACAATGGCAGAACTTAATAAAACATGATAGGTACCTTCTAATGTTGCCAACAGAATGTGACTTCATTGTAAACAGCTATGTATTGTCAAGAGCTATGTACCCATATATCAATGTTGTTTTTTCCTCATTTTTGGATTTAATGCATTTTGAAGAAATCGGATCCAATCGAGAGAAATAAAGTGAATATTTGCTTGATGCCATTTATCATGTTGCATCATGGAAAATGTCAAAAGAGGTATAGTCTTGTAAATGATTGTTTATTCACATCATATGCAATTATTTGAAATATGAGAAGAAATTGTACACAGGGTTTGAATATACTTGTGTTTATATTCATCCTGGGTGAAAACATGCATGAATTATTGTGAAAATTCATTGTTGCAGATAATTACGCCAGCAGGTGTTTATTTCAATATGTTGTGCATAAAGTATAGTAGGGACAATGGTTATGATGAATAGAAGTAAAATAGGAACTGATGTAAAGTGTCACCTGAAAATAGGTGATCTATGTAGATATACGGGACAAAAGATGGGTTTTTTTTGCGTGAGTGGAGATATGTTTAATAGAAGATGCATGGAAAATATCCCTTCATGTGATTAGCTTTTTTATATGATATACATTATTTGAGTTTTTTTCTCTTAACAACTGCATAGAAATAAAACTTATTACATTGTGTTTTGCTTAAATAATCTACAGCAAAAAGTGCAAATCACTGAATCTACGTCTGCATGATTCGTATGGGTGATAGCAAGGAATGCTAACACATCGCAGTCTAAAGAGTTAAAGGAGTTACCTGACAGTCTGGACCATTATTTTCTCTCTTGCAACCAAGAAAATTATTGTTTCCTGAAAAGATCCCTGGAAATTTCATTCTTTGGTGCCCAACATCCATGTGCAAAGTAAAGCATACCACCACATTTTTCCTTACAAAAATGCATTTCCTATACGAGCCATGCTGACCAGTTAACAACTTTCAAACTAAGAAAACCACATAAACCACTTATTTTTTCATTCACGCTACATGATCATCCCGGTAATCTGCTCTACATGATCATCCAGATAATTCGCTCTACATGATCATCCAGATAATCCTCTCTACATGATCATCCAGGTAATCCTCTCTACATGATCATCCAGGTAATCCTCTCTACATGATCATCCAGGTAATCTGCTATACAGGATCATCCAGGTAATCCTCTCTACATGATCATCCAGATAATCCTCTCTACATGATCATCCAGGTAATCCTCTCTACATGATCATCCAGGTAATCCTCTCTACAAGATCATCCGGGTAATCCGCTCTACATGATCATCCGGGTAATCCGCTCTACATGATCATCCGGGTAATCCGCTCTACATGATCATCCGGGTAATCCGCTCTACATGATCATCCAGGTAATCCGCTCTACATGATCATCCAGGTAATCCGCTCTACATGATCATCCAGGTAATCCGCTCTACATGATCATCCAATCCACTCTACATGATCATCCGGGTAATCCACTCTACATGATCATCCAGGTAATCCGCTCTACATGATCATCCAGGTTATCCTCTCTACATGATCATCCAGGTAATCCGCTCTACAGGATCATCTGGTTAATCCGCTCTACATGATCATCCAGGTAATCTGCTATACAGGATCATCCATGTAATCCTCTCTACATGATCATCCAGGTAATCCGCTCTACAGGATCATCTGGTTAATCCGCTCTGCATGATCATCCGGGTAATCCGCTCTACATGATCATCCGGGTAATCCGCTCTACATGATCATCCAGGTAATCCACTCTACATGATCATCCGGATAATCCACTCTACATGATCATCCAGGTAATCCGCTCTACATGATCATCCAGGTAATCCGCTCTACATGATCATCCAGGTAATCCGCTCTACATGATCATCCGGGTAATCCGCATTACATGATCATCGGATCATCTGGGTAATCCGCTCTACATGATCATCCAGGTAATCCACTCTACATGATCATCCAGGTAATCCGCTCTACATGATCATCCAGGTAATCTGCTCTACATGATCATCCGGGTAATCCGCTCTACATGATCATCCGGTTAATCCGCTCTACATGATCATCCGGGTAATCCGCTCTACATGATCATCCAGGTAATCCTCTCTACATGATCATCCAGGTAATCCGCTCTACATGATCATCCAGGTAATCCGCTCTACATGATCATCCAGGTAATCCACTCTACATGATCATCCAGGTAATCCGCTCTACATGATCATCCAGGTAATCCGCTCTACATGATCATCCAGGTAATCTGCTCTACATGATCATCCAGGTAATCCGCTCTACATGATCATCCAGGTAATCCGCTCTACATGATCATCCGGGTAATCCGCTCTACATGATCATCCAGGTAATTCGCTCTACATGATCATCCGGGTAATCCGCTCTACATGATCATCCGGGTAATCCGCTCTACATGATCATCCAGGAAATCTGCTCTACATGATCATCCGGGTTATCCGCTCTGATTTCTATTTTTAGCTGATATCTTCATTGTGCTGATATATATATATATATTTGGAAATATTAACATTTAAAGCGATAAGTTTTATGATTTGTACTGTCTTATAATTGAAGTAATCATATAAACAGCTTTTACTTAAAGTATAAGTTTCTACAGCAATTATGCACACATTCCCCAGAACATGGGTAAGATGTTATTACATGAATAAGATATAGGCAAACTGTCAGATACCGCCAAAGAAAAAAAGTGGACAAAAATGGCACTTGATGAAACATGCATTGTAGGTTGGGGGTAGAAAATGAGGCGATCAGTAAGAGTATGTGTGTTGATGATATTATTATGTATTAAGATAGAAATAAATAGATAATGCACAGAATAAAAAAGGTAATTATATATGGATTGTTGAATATTAACATGCAAAAAGAAAGGATGGTAGATGGATAAATAAGAAATAGAGAAAATAACAAATAAAGAGGGATGTTCATTAAGAATAAAAGACAAAAATGAATGGTGCGAGTATGGTACAAAGATAAAAATAAACACATAAATAGAAAAAAAAAGAAGAAAGTAGATAAATATTGCTACTATGATAAAAATAAATAATGGATGTTCTTTAAAGTGCATGGCACACAGAACTGATGCACTTAATTAGCTGTTGAATGTTTTTGTTATGTAGAATGAGAAATTAAAAAATAATGTTAGAAATAGCTCTAGAGACAGAACAGCAGAAAGAGACAGACTGACTGACAAATCAAAGGCAATGTAAAAGTGGACATTTTAGGTTGGTTAAAGAGGAGAAAGAAAGAAGGCTGAAAAAAATATGCTAAACAAATGGGAAACAACAGAAGGGAATAATCAAAATAGAGAAAAATGGATGGATGCTGCATAGCCTTTTTAAGAAAAGGAGGTTAAAATAGATAGTTGCAGAGTGGAAAATATAAAGACAGCTTGTCTGTAAAGACAGCTTGTCTGATAATGTGAGACTCAATAACATTTCATAAATTGCTCATTGGAGTTGTTAGTGTAATTATTCAGTGTGTGCTCTATTTTGAACTTATGACTGACATTTAAGAAGGATGCTATATAGCCATATTCAAATTTTTTTTAGACATCTTTTTTTTACAATCCAAAAGCTATACTTAATTGAGTTAATTAGAAGATAATTAATGTGTCAATTTATGTGTCAATTGGTAGCATGTAAAGTGAACTGGATACTCTCCCTTTATTTGAGAAACATTTTGTAAGGAGAGGGGAGATCAAGATGTAAATGAGAGATATGAGTAGATTTTGTTTTTTAGCATTTCATTAAGTATTCTGTTACAACTGTTAACTTGCTAAATTTATCTAAAACCAATTTTACAAAATCTTGTAACATTTACATGCAATAGTCAGTTATATTGCTATAGACTGTAGCAAACAATACAGATCATGATTATACATCTCCTAGCTGACTAAGAGGTCACAAATGGATAGGTCAATGGAAAACTATTCTAACTTAAGCCAGAGGCAACACTTTTCTATCTATGATCAATTTAAATAATAATACATCTGTTTAATGAAGATTAGAAAACTCCATATCAAAAAGTCAGTGATTTATTAAAATAAAAGATAAAAAAAAAGAATTTTCAATTCCCTAGTGAAAAAATAAGTTTTTTTACCCTCTCCTGTAAAGTATGGAAAATCTAGATAGAATAGTTTTCTGTTTACCCATTTTTTTTAAAAAAAATTGCTTTTTACTTCTGAATATGGCACTCTTTTTTTTCAATTTTATGTCTGAATTTCAATTATACAAATACCAAGTTTCGACAATACAATAATTGGCAGAGAAAAGATTTTTACAAAATGTGCAGTAAAAGAAAACATTATATAAAGATATGTTGTTAATGCTTTGATAGTGTATAAAAATATTTTGCAAACAAGGATAACAAAATTGGAATGAATTGTTTTCCAAACGTCTATGATATGATCGGAACTTTAAATTAAAAATGTCTTGGAATAATAACATATATTCAATGTCTTTTATTAACTATATATTAACCCATTGATATATCGTCTAAATGGAAGAAACCCTCAATAGGTTAGATGTTTAAAAAAAAAATTAAAAAATGCATATAGTTACTTTCATTACAGATGGTGTATTGAGAAAAATATATGACCAAAGCACATTTAAATGGATAGCAACGAATATTTAATTTTGCATAATTATGTCAAGTATAAAAGAACAATGTAATTAAGTTTGGTAATAAATAATATGAATTATTGACAGGAGGAATATTTTTACTAATTAATTGAATTAAAGGCTGAATCCAGATGTTCAGCATTTTTAAAAAAAATAGTAATTATGATTTAACTTATTGCACGTTGTCATGTGGCAACAGTAAATGATCTGTTGTATTAAAATTACTGTTAAACAGAGGGTGTTTTCATTTTAAGGCTACATTGTATTAAAATTACTGTAACACAGAGGGTGTTTTCATTTTAAGGCTACATTGTATTTAAATTACTGTTATACAGAGGGTGTTTTCATTTTAAGGCTACATTGTATTAAAATTACTGTTATACAGAGGGTGTTTTCATTATAAGGCTACATTGTATTAAAATTACTGTTATACAGAGGGTGTTTTCATTATAAGGCTACATTGCATTAAAATTACTGTTATACAGAGGGTGTTTTCATTATAAGGCTACATTGTATTAAAATTACTGTTATACAGAGGGTGTTTTCATTATAAGGCTACATTGTATTAAAATTACTGTTATACAGAGGGTGTTTTCATTATAAGGCTACATTGTATGAAAATTACTGTTATACAGAGGGTGTTTTCATTAAAAGGCTACATTGTATTAAAATTACTGTAACACAGAGGGTGTTTTCATTTTAAGGCTACATTGTATTAAAATTACTGTTATACAGAGGGTGTTTTCATTATAAGGCTACATTGTATGAAAATTACTGTTATACAGAGGGTGTTTTCACTATAAGGCTACATTGTATTAAAATTACTGTAACACAGAGGGTGTTTTCATTATAAGGCTACATTGTATTAAAATTACTGTAACACAGAGGGTGTTTTCATTAAAAGTCTACATTGTATTAAAATTACTGTTATACAGAGGGTGTTTTCACTATAAGGCTACATTGTATTAAAATTACTGTTATACAGAGGGTGTTTTCATTATAAGGCTACATTGTATTAAAATTACTGTTATACAGAGGGTGTTTTCATTATAAGTCTATGTAGCCTTTTAATACTATTGTTAGATTTCACGTGGTTTTTGAAAAATGTATTGGGAACATCACATGACGATTCTGTCTGATTTGTCAGCACACACCTCACTCCGACTGTCACTAGTGTCAGCCATTTTGTTGTTTATCTGTAAAGTGTAAGTCACATGATCTTTTGACGCATCATTAAGCCACTGTAAAAAAAGGCATGGTGGTTCCCTTAGGTATTTTGTAAACAACCTATAAAACACAGTTATAACCATTGAAGGATGTTAACTTGTTCTTTATAATCAGGAGTTATATTAATAGCAATGAATACATGGATCCAATACTATTTTCATGTATTGAATTATTCACAGAACTTGAATTTGATACTCGGCCTTTAAATGGACTATGATAAATCAGAAACTGCAGCGAATTATTTTTTGAAAACTGGGTCTAACAATCAAAAAGCAATAATATATAAACAGTGTTGCCTGGTGTCATATATAGTGCTGTCATTTAACTATGATAGCTTGCCACACAGTGTCAGGATGTCTGCCTCCAGTCCAAGCAGCCACGTCAGAACATTCCTGGTCATGATTTTTGACTCATTTTTGGATCGAACCTCAAACTGACCAGCCACTTCACTTAATAGAGCATTTGTTGAGATTGTGCAGGGCCCAGCTTTGACACCCAGTCTGGCTCAATCATTACAGCATTTGTTGAGATCATGCGGGTCCCAGCTTTGAGACCCGGTCTGGGATGGGATGGGATTAGCTGGCAATTTTGCCGATACTGCGCAGCGACATTTCTATCATTATAGCACAGGGGCACTTATGAGGTGCCCAGGGACTGAACCCGGCAGGTCCATTATACTGATACCGACGAGTCAGGCGTAATGCTGTCCCCTTAGCCCCGAGCGTTAGGAGGGAAGCCACTACTACCAGCTTAAAAGTCTTTGGTTAGACCCGGCCGGGGTTCGAACCCATGACCTCCCGATCCGCAAGCCGACGCTCTACCACCTGAGCTATTGCGGCCGGTTGAGACCCAGTCTGGCTCAATTATAACAGCATTTGTTGAGATGTGGGTCCCAGCTTTGAGACCAATCTGGCTCAATCATTACAAAATTTGTTGAGATGTGGGTCCCAGATTTGAGACCTAGACTGGCTCAATCATTACAAAATTTGTTGAGATGTGGGTCCCATATTTGAGACCTAGACTGGCTCAATCATTACAGCATTTGTTGAGATCATGTGGGTTCCAGCTTTGAGACCCAATCTGGCTCAATCATTACAGCATTTGTTGAGATCATGCTGGTCCCAGCTTTGAGACCCAGACTGGCTCAATCATTACAGCATTTGTTGAGATCATGTGGGTCCCAGCTTTGAGACCCAATATGGCTGTTCAATTTTGTTGTTGTCATGTTACACACACTGTTGTTATTGTTACTATTATTATTATTATTAAGTTATTATATATTAAAGCTTTTGCAATTAAAGATAGGCTCTTAGTTTAGAGACTTGTTTGGAAATTAATAGTGTAGATCAAAGTCCGTCAGCCGAATTGGAAACTTGTTAATCAAGATCTTCACTATTTGCTTGAGTAGATTATATTCTTATTTAGCATGCATCCTGTCACAGTCTTATGTGAGGATGTTAGTAAGATCATCTGATAGATGGATTATTTAATGTTAAAGGAAAATACCTTTTGTTAAAGGTGGTATCTGACAGTTTGGCTTCATTAAGTACACGTAAACATGGATTGGGGGAATTGGGGCATAATCTTTGCAAAAAGTCAATACTAAGTCTAACAAAAGATGATTTTGAACATTGTCTAAGATGTAAGACAAAAGAAATTGTGAAATAAATTATTCTACATGCCCATTCTTTATAAAACTATAAATAAGCATGACTGTGATTTCTGCTAAAAAATAGACATCGACGTCAGAGCAGATTACCTGAATGATTAAATAAAGTTACAGGTAACATGGTTTTCTTAGTAGTTTCATTAGTTTAAAAATAGCTAACTGTGCAGCATTGCGTAAAAAGAAAATACCTATTTGTAATGATGTGTAATGCTTTACATTTCTCATAGATGTAGGACATCAATAATCAGCATTTTGTGAGATCTTTTCAGGCAACAAAAATTTATTTGGTTCTTTGAGAGAAAAAAATCTTATCCAAACTGTTGCATACCACCTTTAAAGGGAAATAGCTCTTGACACTGGTTATCCAGCCAAAGGTTGGAAAACATTCAGATATGAGATAAAAACAGATCACAACTGTCTATAAATGTGTGCCTAAATGCTATATTTAGAATGATTGCATTAAAAAAGGATTATCCATATGTGAAAGATAAGAGAAATTGACGAATATGTCTTTATAAACTAAAAAAAAACACAACTGTTTTTGAAATGTGTATGTTTTGGAAACCATAAAATAGTTTAGTTTGATTTTGGAAATGCATTGACCTCAAGATGATTATTTTAACGTTGTCTAGTTACGTGATGGAGCATCACCTTACACAACTGACTGGGAGAAATCATGGTGCCCCACAGTAAGCTGGAAGACCTTCTCCCTTTATGTCCTTTGCCCGGACTGTGACACAAAATAAATAGATCTTGGTTGATATGAGTCAGAAGAGTTATAAGTCAGCAACTCTTCTCCTTGTCTTTGAGGAGCCCCCAGTTTGATGCTTACAATTTGTACAATTCATTGCACAGTTGAAAACATGACACCATTTTCATAGTAAAATGTGCTTTAAAGTATATTATTACGAAACAGCATGTCTTTATATTGGTTATGGTATAGCTTTCAATGTATATTCTTATCTTAAATGTGTTCTCCAAGAATTGGTTCAGTGCTTTCAAGATTTGGTTCTGATGAAATGTCTTCATAGTAATTAAATGTCATGCTGTTTCATTACAGGCAGCACTCTGTATACTTAAAGTGAATACTTCCTCTGAGTCTGTGAATCTGTCTCAGACTTGTTAGACCTATGTGCCATACCCCGACATTATTTTGCTTTGATGGCAACTTGACTTATAGCCTTCTATGTTTCGTATTTTATAGTATTTTGGTGCAAACTACTGGTAAATCTTGTTGCTGAGTTCCAAGTTAATTTGGATCTGTGTTTCACCTGTATAGCACTGATAGTTCATGTACAATAATGCTTATTTCTTGTTGTTGTTTTTATTTTGAATATATTTCTGAAATTCAGGAAATTGTTTTGTTTAATATATTCATGATTTGCTTTCATTTACATAAATTATATATATATATATAAATAAGCAGTATTTGTGGTCTAAACTAGCAGTGCAATGATCCCCAAATAACTCTCTAAAAAAACAACATAATAAGTCCACATATTTTTATTATTTTTTTATTGATAAATCATTCCTTGTGTTCATGGTAAAAATGCACAATAGACAATTTATTTACAATTAGAGGCACATGAAGAATTTATCTTACAGGACAGAAACATCAGTCTATGGACATGTTCTGCATTATCCATTGTAAACTTGTGAAAAAACTCTTGAAAATGTTTGTTTTTTTTCGCCAATATTTTCATCACATTAGGCAATATAAACTCCCCACTGCATTGACAGAGATTATAATTTTATAGTAAATAAATGTAGTAAATCAATGTTAATAAACCCAGTTACCCATTATCGTATGAAGCAATTACAGTGCAGATTCTGATTAGCAATTTTCCTGAGGGAGCTGGTTGATCTGGATCTATTTGTCTAAACCTGATCAAGTTATTCTGACAAAGGCTATAAGAGTTAAATAATATAGGGGTTCATTTTAAAGGTTTTTTTTAATTTAGAAAAAAAAATTCTTAAGAAAAAGATAAAGCACAATATAATATATTCATTTTGTTTACTTGTATTTTTTTCTAATATTTCATTCATCATCCTCTTCAGCCATTGAAAATGCTGTTTTCATGTTTCTGGTTTGTGAAGTGTCATACTGAAGTCCACACATCTCTGTTGATTGTTTGAGTTCGACTCAGAGGTAGTTGTTGGTGATAGAACATATAACTTTAAGAAAAACAAAGAATAAATACTGCCAGACACTTCCAAAATAATGTCAACCCAGTTGATAAACAGTTGATGTATAGAAACATTGTAAAAACACAGGGAAATAATACTCATTGAGAGAGCTTTTGTCATTAATTAATTTGCTAATTAATCAATTAATATTGTTAATTAGCCAGGAGGGAGTGGACGGACAGAGACAAGGAACGTCTGGCAGTCCTCTATTACAGTTTGTCAATGTCACATCACTGTGACAGCCACACTAACATTGAGCGACTACACATTGCTATGACGATTAGTTACCTTAGTTACGGATTGAGTTGACAGGGCGGCCAACCGGCTGACAAGAATCTATTGTGCTATAAAGCCTGCATCTGCTAAACACTAATTGATCAGGCTTAAGCAAAATATGTACATTCAGACCAGCCAACATCATTTGGAAGCTGTGTGCTCAGAATTTACACTATTTGCTTCTAAGTCTTTTATCAGTATATACAATTACTGAATAAAAAGAAAATGTTATTAAATAACTTATTGTTTAATAATTGGTTATTAACAAAATAATTTGGCAGGATAAGGGTTAAGTCTTCCCCTGAGATGTAGAAAATGGCATAGGTGGTAATCTTTCATGTTTATTGAGAACGACAAGCCGCCTATACTGCCAGATAGATGGACACAAGGTCAGACAACACTTATGAAAACAAATGTCTAAAATGGTGACTAAATATGGTGACTAAGAAATATGATGAAAGGAAAGAAATGAGTACACCATGGAATGATTAGGGTTTATGAAGTGGGTAAAGAACAATAATCTGAAAATTGTGCAATAAATAGAAAGGACAGATAACTCTAGGTCTGGTAATGTGGAATAAATGACACTGAGGTAAAAAAAAAAAGATTCAACTCCATCTGCATTCCCTGAAGATCAGTATAATTAGGATCTGTACTATTTGTTGCTAATTCTAACAATACATCCAAACACCTTGTTGTGCAGATTGGGAGACATTGACTCAAAATATATATAAAGGTTATGAAGAATGAAGCATGCATGTTAAGTGTTAGCTACAAATATGCTAGCATGCTTTCTAACATAATTGTCTCATCCATATAGCTACAGATATGCTAGCATGCTTTCTGACATAATTGTCTCATCCGTATTGGGATGTTATACCTCATTATCATCAGAATCATCATCATCATTACTATCAGCATTATCATCCTCATCATCACCAATGGCATTATCATCATCACCATCCTTATTATCAGAGTTGTCAAACTCATTGTCGTCCTAATTGTAATTTCCATAATTTTTATTCAAATCACAATCCTCCTCCTCATCATCATGTTTATCATCATCATAACCATCATGTTTATCATCATCATCATGTTTATCATAATCATCATGTTTATCATCATGTTTATGATCACCATAATGTTTATCTTAATAATCATCATCATGTTTATCATTATCATGTTTATCACCATAATCATCATGTTTATCATCAACACACCTATTCCATATGTCATCATCACCATTTACGTCCTATGAACACAGAATTATCTTCATTGATCCTATGAAAGGCCTACATCCACTGTAAGTAAACTCAAACTCAATTTATACGATAATTTAGCTATCTAAATAATAACTTAACAATATATTTTTAAGATATATTTCAAACATTTCTAAGCAGATATATCACATAATTAGTTGACGCATTTGCCAAAAAAAACACTGTAAATAATTTTCTTCATCAAAAATTCTAAATATACAACCTATTACTTAAAATTATGACTAAATTGTAATAAAAAGAAATAAGCTGTTCAGTTCACATTTCACCTTTAAACAAATGTGTTTTTAAACATCTTGGAAACAAAGTAATTAATCCTTCTTACGACATAAGCTAAACCCTTACAGCTTTTATTATGTTACAAATAAAAATGCGTCATAATTAAGAAAGCCGAGAAAACACTTTACTTCACCAAGACTAAAGCAGACTCAATCCAGGGGGTAGATAAAATGCACCAAGATTTAACAGATTCCCAAAAGTTTTCGTATCCAGGCGATAATAAATGATGTTTCAGTGCTTATTCAAAATTAAAACCTGACAAATGGCTTATGGCATTCCAGACAAACATTGCTTTCAGAAATTCCTCACAGATTATACGAAAATATAATAAGAGACAGTGACATATTATTTTACATCAACAGCTTCGACTTGCCTCCACTAAATCTTGAAAAATCATTTTTCATTTGTCTTACTTTCGTGGCTATCAACACTTCAATTACTCATTTTGTTACTTGCAAAAGTAAAAAAAAAAAAGAAGTAAAAAAAAAACAAGAATAAAAAAGAAACAAGAAAAAATCGTTGGGCAAAAGAAAAAAAATCATCCACAAAATCACTGTTCATTGTCCGTAACTAAAACCATATCCCCCTCTATCTATCATTTGTTCGTCTCTTGTGTTTTCTTCCCTCAATAGCACCTTAACATAAAAATCACAGCATAATTATTTCTATTTAATTCTGACATCTGCATCTAAAAATACTATATTCCTTATTCCTTAAGGCATTGCAGCAAATAGTGATTCATTAAATTTCCGATCAGAATCTGCACAATTTGCCCAGACATGACCAATTTTATTCTATGCTGGCTTGGAGTAAAATAAATGACAGCAGGTGCTGAGGCCCTAGCTATTTTATTCATTTTGAAATATGTAATAATTATTCACATGAGATAAGATAATCTTTATAAATGCAAAAAAACACAAATAAAACACACCCTGAGTTTTATCTTTATTGATATATTATATATCACAGAGGGAAACCAAAGTCGTTTATCTCTGCTAGATGAAGGGGTAAGTAATTTCTCACTTGAAGGTTGAGCCGAGGTTTTATCTTTTGCTATCTAGAACCAGTCTATTCGATCTGTGATGGACTGACACAGACTGCCATGCATCAATTAACACCCAATTAGGGCTCCAAGATCCTGCCAGGTTCTTCAGACATACAGCAACAGACTGTCCAAGACCAGATGACTTATCTCAAAAATAACACAAGAAAAGTGAACAGAGTTTAGATTAAACTTGACGTTTGTGTGTGTGTGTATATATATATATATATATATATATATGTTTTCAGTTATATTTTGTTTAAAAAATGTTTTCATACAAAATAAATTACTCAGAAATAATCTTTCATTCTTTGGTTAGCCATACTTACCTGTCTTACATAGAGCAGAGAAAGTGCTGCCATAATAAAAAAAAACATGCAATGAACATTAATTATTACAGTTGAATCTATTTAAAGTTTATTAGCTTCAGTATTTTTTGGGGCCTGAATGGCTTAAATATATAAGTGGTAACCACGGTGACAGAAGCAGCCATAGCACAAGAAGAAGCCATGAAAACAAAAGGAGTCATAGCACTAGTAGAAGCCATAGAAACAAAAGCAGTCATGACAACAGAAAGCAAACACAGCTTCAAAAAGGATCAACCATAACATCAGAACTAGTAAAGCAACAGAAGCTATCATAACATCTTTAGCAACCACAGCATCAGAAGCAACAAAGCAGCAAAAGTAGATATCAGCAGAAGCAGCCATAACATCAAAAGCAGTCATAGCAACAGAAGCAACCTTAGCAACTGAAGTAAACATAATAACAGAAGCAGCCATAGTATCAGAAGCAGTCAAAGCAACCCTAGCAACAGAAGTAGACTTAGTAACAGAAACAATAAAAGCAATAGAAGCAGTTATATTGACAGAAGCAGTGTAGCAACAGGAGCAGTCATAGCATCAAAAGCAGACATAGCAACAGCAGCAGATAAGCCTCCCACCGCATGGATACGAATACCGGGAGAATTCAGGGTGAAGTACTTAATGTGGTAGGGTCCTCCAGCTTACCTGTAGTGAGCCAGTGGTTCAGTCCATGCATTTGTCTTGGGTTGTCCTCCACCAAAGCAGCTGGAATTTGCTAAAATGGCCATGCTGTGATGTATCTCAAAAGCAAAACACACAAACAATAGAAGCAGAAATAGCAATGTAAGCAGTAATGACAACAGAAGCAATCATATCTACAGAAGCAGAAATTACAACAGATTCAGCCATAGCAATTAGAATGAAGTATAGCAAAAAAGCAGCCATAACAACCAAAGTTTCCATAGTAACACAGGTGACCAAAACAACACAAGCCACCCTTACAACAGAAGCAGACATACCAACAGTTTCTGCCATGGCAGCATTAGAGTAGCTGTTATGGTACAAGAGGCTGTAACAGTCATTGCATCTGATGCTGCCATAGAAACATATGATTAGCAACAGCATCAACCAGAGTAGGTCAAATGAAGCAGTTTTACTAGATAAAAGCAGCTACAATGGCTGAAGATGCAGTTTATGCACCAAATTAATTGCATCATGAAAATAGCAGCAGAAGCAGCTATCAGATACAGCATTGTAGCATTATTTACAGCGATCAACCTGCAGCATTGACAGAGCAGCAGAGAACAGTTAGCACTGACAGCTAAGGGTTGACACTGTACATTATCAGAGACAAAAACAGGGAAAACAAATGTTGACAATCAATCACAAACTAAGTGTGGATTAAAAATCTACTTAATACAGGATCCTACAATCAATCATCATGTCAGTGGTGATTTACTTTTATGGGAAGCCTCGTTGTCATAGCAACCTTGGAGACAAATCGTCACATTCATCACACGCGATGTTGCCCGCCAATGTTTCCAAGCATTGACAACATGGCTGCAGATATAAAGGGAGTGTGTTTTTCTTTGAGGGCAATATATCCCTTTTTTCTCAGCAAGCCCTATATGGTTGTTGCTCATTAAGGTTTGAAATTGATAGATCTAATGAGGTATAAAAGAATATAATCTTACCTCAAGATACTGGCAATGGTTGGTGACAGATTGATTTCCATCAACCCATTTCCACATCTTACCATTTTGGTAGAGACGTTTCAAAAACTGCACATTCCATAGGTGCAAGTGTAAAGCCTGTTTACATAACCTAGTTTATCCAACAGGTGCAAGTGTAAAGCCTGTTTACATAAAATAGTTTATCCAATAGGTGCAAGTGTAAAACCTGTTTATATAAAATAGTTTATCCAATAGGTGCAAGTGTAAAGCCTGTTTACATAAACTAGTTTATCCAATTGGCGCAAGTGTAAAGCCTGTTTACATAAACGAGTTTATCCAACAGGTGCATGTGTAAAGCCTGTTTACATAAACCAATTTATCCAATAGGTGCAAGTGTAAAAGCCTGTTTACATAAAATAGTTTATCCAATAGGTGCAAGTGTAAAGCCTGTTTACATAAACAAGTTTATCCAACAGGTGCATGTGTAAAGCCTGTATACATAAACCAGTTTATCCAATAGGTGCAAGTGTAAAGCTTGTTTACATAAAATAGTTGATCCACTCTGTGCAAGTGTAAAGCCTGTTTACATAAACCAATTTATCGAACAGGTGCAAGTGTAAAGCTTGTTTATATAAAATAGTTGATCCACTCTGTGCAAGTGTAAAGCCTGTTTACATAAACCAATTTATCCAACAGGTGCAAGTGTAAAGCTTGTTTATAT
Organism: Sinonovacula constricta; assembly: GCA_007844125.1. NCBI lineage: Eukaryota > Metazoa > Mollusca > Bivalvia > Cardiida > Solecurtidae > Sinonovacula > Sinonovacula constricta. Next base: position 24,039,143 of record CM017565.1, read on the forward strand.
AAACCAATTTGTCCAACTGATGCAAGTGTAAAACCTGTTTACATAAAATAGTTTATCCAATAGGTGCAAGTGTAAAACCTGTTTACATAAAATAGTTTATCCAACAGGTGCAAGTGTAAAGCTTGTTTACATAAACCAATTTATCCAACAGGTGCAAGTGTAAAGCCTGTTTACATAAACCAATTTATCCAACAGGTGCAAGTGTAAAGCTTGTTTACATAAGCCAATTTATCCAACAGGTGCAAGTGTAAAGCTTGTTTATATAAAATAGTTTATCCACTCTGTGCAAGTGTAAAGCCTGTTTACATAAACCAATTTATCCAACAGATGCAAGTGTAAAGCTTGTTTATATAAACCAATTTGTCCAACTGATGCAAGTGTAAAGCCTGTTTACATAAACCAATTTATCCAACAGGTGCAAGTGTAAAGCCTGTTTTCATAAACCAATTTATCCAACAGGTGCAAGTGTAAAGCTTGTTTATATAAAATAGTTTATCCACTCTGTGCAAGTGTAAAGCCTGTTTACATAAACCAATTTATCCAACAGGTGCAAGTGTAAAGCTTGTTTATATAAACCAATTTGTCCAACTGATGCAAGTGTAAAACCTGTTTACATAAAATAGTTTATCCAATAGGTGCAAGTGTAAAACCTGTTTACATAAAATAGTTTATCCAATAGGTGCAAGTGTAAAGCCTGTTTACATAAAGAAGTTTATCCAACAGGTGCAAGTGTAAAGCTTGTTTACATAAACCAATTTATCCAACAGGTGCAAGTGTATAGCTTGTTTACATAAACCAATTTATCCAACAGGTGCAAGTGTAAAGCTTGTTTATGTAAACCAATTTGTCCAACAGGTGCAAGTGTAAAGCCTGTTTACATAAAATAGATTATCCAACAGGTGCAAGTGTAAAGCTTGTTTATATAAACCAATTTATCTAATAGGTGCAAGTGTAAAGCTTGTTTATACTCGTATAAACCAATTTATCCAATAGGTGCAAGTGTAAAGCCTGTTTACATAAACTAGTTTATCCAATAGGTGCAAGTGTAAAGCTTGTTTATATAAACCAATTTATCCAATAGGTGCCAGTGTCAATTTATCTAATATGTGCAAGTGTAAAGCTTGTTTATATAAACCAATTTATCCAACAGGTGCAAGTGTAAAGCCTGTTTACATAAACCAATTTATCCAACAGGTGCAAGTGTAAAGCTTGTTTATATAAACCAATTTATCCAACAGGTGCAAGTGTAAAGCCTGTTTACATAAAATAGTTTATCCAACAGGTGCAAGTGTAAAGCTTGTTTATATAAACCAATTTATCCAACAGGTGCAAGTGTAAAGCTTGTTTATATAAACCAATTTATCCAATAGGTGCAAGTGTAAAGCCTGTTTACATAAACTAGTTTATCCAATAGGTGCAAGTGTAAAGCTTGTTTATATAAACCAATTTATCCAATAGGTGCCAGTGTCAATTTATCTAATAGGTGCAAGTGTAAAGCTTGTTTATATAAACCAATTTATCCAATAGGTGCAAGTGTAAAGCTTGTTTATATAAACCAATTTATCCAACAGGTGCAAGTGTAAAGCCTGTTTACATAAAATAGTTTATCCAACAGGGGCAAGTGTAAAGCTTGTTTATATAAACCAATTTATCCAACAGGTGCAAGTGTAAAGCTTGTTTATATAAACCAATTTATCCAATAGGTGCAAGTGTAAAGCCTGTTTACATAAACTAGTTTATCCAATAGGTGCAAGTGTAAAGCCTGTTTACATAAACTAGTTTATCCAATAGGTGCAAGTGTAAAGCCTGTTTACATAAACTAGTTTATCCAATAGGTGCAAGTGTAAAGCCTGTTTACATAAACTAGTTTATCCAATAGGTGCAAGTGTAAAGCTTGTTTATATAAACCAATTTATCCAATAGGTGCCAGTGTCAATTTATCTAATAGGTACAAGTGTAAAGCTTGTTTATATAAACCAGTTTATCCAACAGGTGCAAGAGTAAAACCTGTTTATATAAACCAATTTATCCAATTAGTTTAAGCATAAAGCCTCAGGTAAACAGTTGACATACTTTAGACAAAAAGACACTTTTTGTTTGTGATACTGATAGGTAGCAATTAACTTAGGTATTTATAGAAACTGTCAAACGATAAATAGGTGAGGAAGTTTCATAAAAAATGGGAAACTTTCTTATTTCATCTACAAATTGAGGTTGATATCACTAGGTTTTAACAACATCTGTTCGGAAGTGCAAATCACAGATAGGTGCTAATTGCTCTAGGTGCTAATTGCTCTTCCACATGGGATAGTTCTGTTTTTAGCACAAAACAATATTAAATTTACAAATAACCAGTTTAAAAAATTAAATTCTGTATTGACTTTTAGCTTGCTAATTTGTTAATAATACATATTAAATTCTTTGCTTTTTGTTAAAAACTTCATGACAGGGGCAAAAGCTTTATTGCGAGATCTAGACTTAGCAGCAAATTAGTGAAGATCCTGATCAGACAGCTCCCAGCAAGAAAGCTGGCTTATCTGTATCAACACTATTTGATAGCCTAATAAATACGTGCTAAGCAAGCTAAGGGATAATTAACATTTAAATGAAACATTAAAGGAATATTTTCTAATTATTGTTTGTAACTTCTTGTAATTTGTTCTTGTTACTTCCATTTACCCATTTTTTTGATTATATCTTTTACCTATGTTAGGTTGTGTGTAAAGTTTTAAGGACAGTTGAACCCGAATACTGGCTTCTTTAAAGTTTACCACATTTAAACATATTTTTTAGAGATGTGGCAACAAGTAGTGCAGATTCGAAGAAGACAGCTCTAAAAGTGGACTAGTTCATCTGGATAGGGTCTTTTTGGATTAGCCTTGTCAGTTGACAGCTAATCATTCTAACAGATAATCGTCACTTTCACAAAATTAACACTGGTGTTTATGTCACAGGAGCTATAATTGTCCATTTACCCAGAATTCCAAACAGTTGTTTATATATTGAGGCTTAGATTCATGGTGCAAATTATATGTAGGTCCCTCCTTATAAATGTGATTGTTGAATGTTAATTTATTATATTTAATTAATACTGTACATTATTGCTGGGCATGCTGTATTGTTGTGTGAGTGTTCTTAATCCATCACAAATATAAGACGACCTGAAGATAAATGCTCGAAAAAAGGCATGACATGTTGAAAAATGCTTAGTGCTAGAAATTCCTCCTCAGATAATTAGTAAAGTTGTAATGTCTGTGTAGGACAATAGAAACCACGGTGACAACCATAACAGGCAAGTTATCATTTGTTGAAAGTCGATAAATTTAAAGGTCATGCCCACAAGTTTGTCTTAATATCTTATCCGACATAAAACATTTACAAACTGGCAAGATAATTTTTATTTGTATAAAACAATAGAATAAAATCAAATTTTGGTTTATGAATTTTTTTTTATGAAAAAAAAAAATAAGAAGAAAAATGGCAGCCTGTGGGAACTGTGAGCCTTGAAATTTTGAAGCAAGCACAATTACACCATCTGGACTGATGCTTTGTTGATGATGTTTATAAATTGTTTAACTTCAACTTATCAGTAAACTTATTTTTGTTGAAGAACTGTTTAAGAAGTTATATTTTCTCTTAATTCTTTTGCAAATTTATTTATGGTGTCAGTGCTGATGCATGGCATCCTTTATGAAATGCATTCGAAATTTGGCAATAGGCTGTTGTTGTAGTTATCAGTCTTTCGGAACTCTTCAGCCGTACCTAGACAAGTCTGTGGGAAGAAATGGCCGAGGTGTTGTGAATGGTTATTAATTGTTACAGATTTGTACAACTTCAACTTCTTATTGTGTATATAATGTACTGATTTTGGCAACTTTGAACCCAGTGTGTTACGCAGGTTCTATTCTCACCAGTTAAGCATATTGCTGTCCGAGGCTTTTGAGGTTGTTGTTCCAACAGTTTCGTTCATGTCTTAAATGAGTTTTGTAAAGTATTAGTTAGCTGCATTGATGTTTATGCTCCCTGAATAAAAATTCGGGGGAGCATATAGACTCCATGTTATCTGTCTGTCCATCCCGGGTTCATGTCTGGCCCATAACTTTGTTATTTGAAGTCGCATTTTAAAATTGTTTGACAGAAATGATCGTCATATCGAGACAATGTGTTGCACGCAAAATTTGGGTCATTACCTTGAAGTTCAAGGTCACAGCATGACCTTGAAGCAAAATTGTGTCCGGTCCATAACTTTGTTATTTATTGTTGGATTTTAAAATTATTTCACAGAAATGATCACTATATTGAGAAGACATGTTGCTTGCAAATTAGGGTTGCTACCTTGAAGGTCAAGGTCACAGTGTGACCTTGAAGCATACTCATGTTCGGCCCATAACTTTGTTATTTGCATTCACATTTTAAAATTATTTCACAGAAATGATCGTAATATCAAGACAAATTGCGTGTTAAACAGGTTTGATTATGTCTGATTTTGTAGCACTACTCCATTTACAAAATTCACCTTCGTAGTTATACAACAAACTGCTTTTATGACAAAATACCCATTTGGGAGCATCATGCATCTTCTACATTGTCTTGTTTTTATACATTTAGATAATAATGAATACAAATGATGCAGCAAATGTCATTGTGAAGGCCAATTGTTTCATCATATTTTCAGCCCACTTTAAGTCCAAGCACTCAATGGTTGTCATGGTCATCGCTTGTCAGAAAATGTATAACTTTTTTAAAACTTATATTTGAGACCCTTTGATGCTTTGCATCAATGCTTTTTTGTATTTGGATGCCCTTTGGTGCTTTGCATCAATGCTTTCTTGTATTTGGATGCCCTGTGGGGCTTTGCATCAATGCTTTCTTGTATTTGGATGCCCTGTGGGGCTTTGCATCAATGCTTTCTTGTATTTGGATGCCCTGTGGTGCTTTGCATCAATGCTTTCTTGTATTTGGATGCCCTTTGGTGCTTTGCATCAATGCTTTCTTGTATTTGGATGCCCTGTGGGGCTTTGCATCAATGCTTTCTTGTATTTGGATGCCAATGTTAAGGAAGTTACAAAGTCCAGCAATTATTAGCTTTCCTTTCAGCTGTTTTTATTTTGCATATGAACCAGCTGGTGGGACAGGACCTTTAAAATATGTAGTCCAAGCAGTCAACTAGCATAAAAAAGTAATTTCTTCCTTATTCCTGTAAGATGTATGAAGGCCTTGTTTGGGGTGTCAGAATGGCATGTTTAAATGTTTAATATATACTAATGTTTATAGTTCCTATTTCATAACAAATGGCTTTTTTTCTAAATAAATTACTTAGTGTTATAAAAAATGTTTGGTTTTCTCTTCGGTTAGTAACATTAATGTCAGCGAATGTCAAATGGCAATTTTTTGTTTAGTTGCAATATGGAGAATTTCAAATATTGAATACATCTTTGGGATTCCATAATCTGGTAATTTTTAAGTCACTATCCTGCATTCAATCAATTCAATTTGTAGCCTTGATGACCTTATGTATAACTTCATGGATTATAATTAGGCTTTATATAATTTTTATAATTTTTGCCAGTAAAACAACACGGTAATAGACCTAATAGTGACATCCAGATATTGAGGGTCTAGTTGTAATGAGCCTAATAGCATTCGTAAGAAAAATAATTAGCACACCACCAGTCAGCTGGAAGACCTCTGCACTCAAACTTTTTGTTTTCTCTGAGTGGGACTCAAAACAAATGCCGTGACACTTGAAAAGTTATTAGTCTGCGGCACTTTGGCTGCTTGAGCATGACTTTCTTGGATTAAATATTTCAAGGACCTTCTAACCGTGAGTCAGGTGAGTGTGACTGGGTGTTGAGCAAATGCTGTGATGTGTAAAGGAACATGGCTCGGAATGCTAACCACTGGGCCTTAGTCGGTAGAGGGTTCTTTCCCAGGCCGCGACATACTTAAGTCATTAAAAATGGTGGTGGTATATATATTCTTTGCTAATGCTAATGCTCAAGCATAAGGGTAGTTCCATGACAGGATAATGTGATATTATGCCATGTTTTCATGGCATGCTATATACAGTGAAGACAGCACTATATCTGCTTCAAGTGGACACTGTCTCCAGATAACTTAAAAACTGTTGGTGGGACGATAAACCCAATAAATAAGCAAACAGAATGCTTACCACAGTCAAAGTAGCACTTTTTCTGCTCCATGTAGACAGCAGTTCTTTATGACAGAAATATTAGTGATTGATAATTTAATATTTGAAAAGTAAACATTAATCTACCAGATATTTCACAATTAATTATAAATATGCTGTTGTTTCTATCCATGCAATATTGTTTTTAATTTGACCACATTCTCTTGGTCCCGCATAATTGCTCTGCACACCTGATTGGGTTTTAAGGCATACCATCACTTGATAGGTCATACGGCACTGAATACAAATAAATTTAATATGAATAAAGTATAATCAGGTTAAATTTAAAATATGTGGGTAGACATATAAAAATCCAGCAAGTCAAAATAATGTAAATTATAATTGAAAACAGGTTCGAATATTTATAGTTTAAAGATTTATAACGTTAGCATAATAAACTGTTTATAAATTTATAACTTGTTAAGACTATCAATCTTTGTTTATCATTTTGGTTCAAAACATAATTTTTTAAAAAAGGGCAATGACTCTGAAGATATTCACTTTAGTGGATTAAAGCAACCAAAATAGAAACCATCCTGTATGTTGGTATCAGTTAAATTGATTTGTAAAAAGGTTACATGCAGCAGCAATTATACACTTAATCCCCAGAACAGAGGTTAGATATTGTTACATGTATTAGATGTAGACCAACTTTCTGACACCATCTTTAAATCTATAAGCAAAAAAAACAGGACAAAAAAAAAAGGATTTTAATACACCACTAAATTCCACTGTCTGCACTCATACTTTTGACTGATGACAACTGTCAATCTGGCATGTGTGAAGAGAGAATGAGGATTCTCTGAAGCATTTATAAATCACTCACACATCACAGGGCCCTCCATCCCAGACATCTCCCTTGCATCAAGTGTAACCAGGAAACATCCCTTGACAAGTTTGTTGTTGTTTTTTAAATTTATTTTTTTTAGAAAAATCTGGTAATCCATGCATTAAGTCATCTGCAGATTGTAATTTGAAAAAAATTTTTAAGCTCAAGACTAAGTCGACAGTGAGTCATTCACTGCTAGGTTCGAGTTCCCAATTAACAAATATATAAACCAAAACCACACCTGGTAGTGCAATCCCTTGCTTACACTCTAGCAAATATAAGGGTAGTTCCATGACTGGTTGGCCCGGTGTCAGGATAATGTGACTGGGTGTGGTATCATGCCAGGTGTTCATGGCATGCTATACACAGTGAAGGCAGCAATATATCTACTTCACGTGGACACTGTCTCCAGATAACTAAAATACTGTTGGTGGTACAATAAATCCAATAAACAAGAAAACATAAACCAAAATGCACAGCTTCATTGTCCACTGGAGATATTTCAAGGTTCTGTTATATTCTGAAATAAATAACTTTGTTTAATCTATTACCTTGAAATGATATATTGTTACTGCCTGGTCATTTGAGCATCTTGAAGTCTCTTTAACCAAAATTTATCTTTAACATGTGTGTACACTTAATCATGTAAAGGCATTCCTGGCATTACAGGTATTTGTGTAACTTTAAAATAATACCTGTTTATAATTTATACACCAGTTGGGGGGATCAGGTTTGATTCCCGTGCTCTGGCCTTTGGAATATCCATGATGGCTTAATTGCTTTATAATCTGTAAATCACACCAACACAATAATCCACACTTTGGCAATGTCTGGCTGTTATAGACCATTTCACAGGCTGTCCAGTAAATCTTGTAAATAACTCAGAATATAGTCACATGGAACTAAGTCATACAATATTTAAAGCCAGTCAGTATTGGAATGAAAATGGCGGCGAGTACGAGCAGCAGCAGTTCTAACACTGATTCAAACATCGATCTTAAAATGGCTTATTTGACAGGAATATTAAGTGATCCTCTGTTTAGATTTAACATCCGCACTGTCCTTACATATCTTGTGGCTGGTCTGACTGTAGCAACAGCCTAGCACAGATTTACTTAATTTGCCCGTTTTGTTCTGTGCGCACATGTACTGACCAACATAAATACTGAGTTGACCTAGATTCCTTTGTTTTAATGTCTTCTACATGGGCGTGTCCAATTTCTCTGCAGTTTTTGCAGGCCAAAGAGGCTGGCTTTTATTTATCGATGGGAAATAAATCATGCATACATTTTTCATTGATATTCGGCATAAAAAGGTCATTTACTGGAGAGGGCAACATGGGGTAATACATGATCAGGTGACCACCCACCCATCCCATAAACTGCAGGTACAAGACCTAGATACATTCAAGTTTTTCCTCTCAAATGAGTTGCAAACCCATGCAGTGATGACCTTAACAAATAGTTTGCTCTTGGGCAGTCCTTACTATGTAACATCAATCTAAAAATACATTAACATGTTTTCTTTAATTGAAACTTCATATGCGTAAACAGATTGGTTAGTCTCTGTTGAACATATTTGACCATTTAGAGTTAACAGATTTTTTAATCTGCTGACCATATTTGACCATTTACGGTAGTAAGTGCATGTTTAAAATACAGCATGATACTGACATTGTTTTCTATTAGACTTTTAGTCATCAAGCTTTACTAGTTTTTATGTGAAAATAAGTAACATTTTTATGTGCATTGAACATACAAAGATATTAAATCTGCTTAAAAAAGCTTTGAAATGGATGCAATAAAAGTGTATGTGTCATAGCTCTAGTGTAAAAGATAAAAAAATTTGGGATGTGGTATTGTGCACAGATAGGCTTAAACCTATTGAGAATAAATGCATTAGAGGGTCTTGTTGAGCCATATGGACAGATCTGACCTGATTTTAACCTTACTCTTTCTGAAGACCAGTGTTGCATGTCATGCTACATTCTTTCCAGAATGAGTGTTGATAATGGATTAAGAGTGAGAATAAGAATGCCTATGGTGTAAGACAATAACAACAGGTATAATGTACAGGTATAATCATTGATAGACAGCGGTCTTACCCAGCATGTGGCTAATTGACAAGCTGCTGAATTGCCAAGAATGCTGTTATATAACCATCCACCAGATTACAGGACCAGACTTTCATTTTTACCTTACAGATAAGACCTCATTATGTTGTATCTTTATGGCTTTTTTATTGGCCCCAGATAGTCCGTTGTATCATCCCCATTGCTATATTTATGTAGCTTTTAAATGAAAACATGTTTGCAATCCCCTTTTTTCGTAAGTGTGGATTAAATTTCTAGATTTTTTAAGGGAAATTGTTAGACATAATGACGGCAATAATAGATTGTAATTTCAATCATTGTTGTTTTGTAATTTCTATTAAAGATTAACAGTCATTTGCAAATGAAAGGTAATACAAAATCATGTACCTTTTAGCTTTTGATTGTTGTGTTTTAAAGGAGCACAGAACGGTTTGTAAATTCTTATTTATCCATAAAACTATTTATTTTCTCACTTGAAATGGGCTATTTTATCCCCACACCAAAGTTCAGGCTGGCGGAATTGCTGGAATCAAGTTGTCTGTCTGTCAGTCTTTGTACAAAATTTTGTCCAGGATTCTTTGTCTCGTAGTTTTGCATTAGTTTTGATGAAACTTCATACTACTAAGTACCACAGGAACCTGTGACCTGGGGTTTTTGTTACCATAAAAAAATGCAGGAGTTATTTTTTCTTCCACCTTTTAACAATACTTCTGACTTTGGCACCAGAGGGAGATTTATGAAAAATGGGTGATTTTGGTATTCTTTGGACAGCAGAATACAGTATTACTTTTATCTAACGCTTGGGGCTAAGGGCACAGCATTACACCTGGCTCGTCGGTGTCAGTATAGTGGACCGGCTGGCTTCAGTCCTTGGGCACCTCATGAGTGCCCATGTGCTATAATGATAGAAAAGTCGCTGCACAGTATTGGCAAAAAATGCCGGCTAATCTCTACTTTTATCCAAGTGAACAATCTCGGTTCTCAATTTTAGAAAACTCAAAAATAATTAAGAAATTGTTTTGTACATATGGTTCTCTTTGTATATTTTAAACTTATTTGGAAACTGGCTGATTGGTTAGAGTGTGGAGAGTTTTATACGTCTCAACCCAATGCATGGGTTAAGGTCCTGGAATTGGATCAAACATGGTCAACATGACCGGATCTGGCAAATAATGTCGATCCTGAACAGAAAAATCCCCTGCATACTGCTGTGTCAGATCATGATCTATATCCATAACTGCATAGTCTCAAACTGTTATCTCTTATTACCATTGCATGTAGTTATGTAGGTATAAGCATGTAGAAAAACACAAATAAAAAAAACAAATGAAATGAAATGTTAAATGTGGTAGTTTATAGATTGCCTATATCTGATACATGTAACAACATCCAACCCCTACTCTAAGGAATCATTGCATAACTGCTGTATAAACTTATACTTTAGTTTAAGTAAAGGCTGTTTATAACATTACCTCAATTGTTAGACGATACAAATCATGAAATTTATTGCTTTAAATATCCATTATTTCTAGATCTGTATAAATAAGCATGATGTGATTTGGGGGTAAAAATATTTTTCGATGTCAGAGCTAAATACCAGGATGATCATGTAACGTGATCTCAAAAGTAAATGGTCATGTGGTTATCATAGTAACTGTGCAGCATGGCTTGGATAGCAGTGTACGAAATTCGGATTTGAATCTACTAGCCCATTCGGGCTACCAGATAAGAAATTTTACCAGCCCGACACAAATTTCACTAGCCCAAACTAAGACATCATGAAATATCATATATTGCATGATTCTTTGCACATTTAAAAGAACAAAAAAAACACATGTTTGTCATGTTTTCAAACAATTTATTCGCGGCTTGACAGAATCAAGTCTTATGTGTTCACACCCTTTTACAAAGGATGAATCACTGTCGGGATTCATGTCTGTACACCATTTACAGACCATTTTACCATTTTGGTAAAATAGCCATGGTCTACTTTTCTGCCACGAAGACTGAAATTCCCGTTCGCGCTTTGCCTCATACAGCTTTTTGCTGTCTTGCTTTGATCCTTGGCTGTCTACCTCACGCTTTGAACCCGGTTTCGCACCGTCAAAATATTTTAAAAAATTCGCCATTTTTGTTTGTTTGTTAGTTGTTGGGCATGCTCGATTAAAAGTCTTTAATGGAAAACCCGGTTTTCTTTCAATTCAAATCAGTGTTTCAGTTTAAATTCGTCTTCAACATGTAATTTTGCATGGATGAAAGTTTCCGTCTATTACACGAGTGTGTCCTGACAAGTACCTATTACTTTAAAAAAAAATGGTATTTAAAACAATACGATTCTTCCTCGACTCTGACTACACAATCGATCAGGTTCATACTATTTAAGAAGCGTTCCTCAATCTAGACTCAATCTGGACGCTTATTGAACTATGCACGCACCGTTCATGCATGATGCAATCTTGAACAATAAGCGTCTATTGATGAGAAATCGTATGCAAAACCCGATGTTTTATGCGGTTTTTGGCATGAATTTATGAATAACATCAGAAAAAAAAACGGTAGCCCGGTCGGGCTAGTATCTGTGGAAAATCGGTAGCCCTTGCTGAAATTCGGTAGCCTCGGGCTATCGGGCTACCGCGAATTTCGAACACTGGGATAGGAAATATGTTTGTGTAATGACAAATGGGGTATTTATGATTTACTTTTCACATGGATGTAGCCTTGGGCACCAATAAACAGCGTTTTGTGGAATCTTTTCAGGTTACAATAATATTTTTGGTTGCATTAGAGAAAATTAAATGGTCCAAACTGTCTGATAACATCTTTCAGTAAATAAAGGGTTTAACATCTGTTTGTGGTTTGTGTGTGTGATGAAATGAACAAAATCTAGTCTTGTCCAGTCTAGCCGGCCATTGCTAGTGCTGGTCAGTGATGCAGTGATAGAGACTGAGCTGAGACAAGAGATGGAGACAAGAGCAGAGAAGAGTGGAGATATAATCTGGACAAGTCAAATAAATCAGGCAAATGCCACAACTGTCAGTTTTGTCTGTAAACCCAGCACTGGCAAGTCCAACAAGAGCAGGCTGTGTCACAAAACCAGTCTATAAATTGATAAATATAATGAAAATGTAGCAGACCAGTCCAAGGCAATTCGGCAAAGTGCAATGGACTGCTTCAAGAAATCTTGTCTTCTTAAACAATAAAACATGAGGATAATTCAATCAAGTGGCTGCCAGTCTATCTTGGATTGACAATATTGCAAACGTTAATTGGACTGACATCCAGATTCAGCGTCTATATGTCAGTACAGAAGAAGCCAGACGACCCGTCTGCTACCCAAAAAATAGAACATTTTTTATAAGTTAATGCTGTAGTTAGTATCTTGCCTTGTGCTGGTGCTTAATCTTTTTGCCTGATTATGTATTTAGTTGTCATGTTTAATGATTTGATAACATCAGCAACCAGTTTATTTCTGTTATCTTTAATTTCACAGTTTGTAATATTTTTATTGTTATTATAATACCTTTTTTTTCAGATGTTAGCATGACTTACGATCACTTCACTTCCAATTGACATGAAGAGATTTTTTAAACGCTAGTTCCTTGAACTTGTTAGAGACATTATCTATAATGAGTAGATTGCTCCTGTTGGTTTTGCAGGGTCAGTGGTGCAAGGTCAAGGTCACAGTGGCCTTGAACTTGACTTTACTTTATTATATATGTGACCCCAAAAACAATAGAGTTCATCTACTTTGAATGTCAAATGCCAAGTACAGGTAGATAGTTAAAGGGTTGTAGCATAATGGGTATATATGGATACTAATTATATATATATATATATATATATATATGTTACTATCTACTTGGGATTAGTCATTCAAAGTAGAATGAACTCTATTGGTTTTAGGGTCAGTGGAGCATAGGTCAAGGTTGCAGTGACCTTTAATGGTATAACTTATTATTAATCTATGATCTTTCTATGGGTTTTAATAAAACTGGAGTAGTAGCTAAACAAACACAAAACATTAGAATGTGTCATAATATAGACTAAAATTAACATTGTTTTGTTAATTTCTGCCTGATTTATAATCTGATAAGACACCTTTGACATTTTTTAACAGGCTCTAATAGAGCCTTCAATTTCCATATTTATAAGGCTTAGGCAAATATTGTAGATTCAGATCAGTAAGCTTTCTGCTGGGAGCTGTCTTATCAAGTTCAACACTATTTGCTGCTCAGTCTGTGTTTATAAGTGAATCAACCCTGACATGTAACCAGGGCTGGAAAAATACGGTAGTCCAATGTCCCGGACAAGTCGAAATGCAGTTTCGGGCTACTGGTCATTGATCATTACACAAGTCCCGGACAAGTCATAAATTGGAAGTCAGACAAGTTATAAATAAACAGCAGTTTCTAATTAGCGATGAGGATAATCAGTTTTATGCGAGGAGCATTTATCTACAACACGTGTTAGCAAAAGCGGTACATGTACAATGCACACCCCTGTCTAAAAACATTTAATCACGACGCGCGATACATAAACACATCTAGACAAAAAATAAAAGAAACAACTTGTTGTTATATCTTGTTTGTTAGTTGTAGAAATGACAAATGTGTTGTTGTGTTTGTTTATTGAATGTTTTCGGACAATCAATTTTTGTCCAGGTTACTAGTCTGAGATAAGTCATTGAAAAGAATTTTTTTTCCAGCCCTGGTAACATATATAATATTAAAGCAAAAAATCAAAATGACTTAAGCATGGGTGTTTAACAAAATGTAGCAAGCTAAAGGTTAAAAGACACAATGATCTTCTTAGTGATTGTTGTTTTCTAATTGTTTCTAATGGATTACTAAATATTAGCAGAAGACATATTCCTCACATTTGGTAGGAACATAATTTTGGTTATGATGAGTAGACTCCTCTGATTGGGTTTTGGGTCTAAACCAGGGTAGCAAAGGAGCATCTATGTTTTACAGACATCTCTTGTATTTTTTGTTGTTGCTATCTTACAGAAAACTTGAATATATGAAAAGTGTAACATTTCAAACAACCTATAAGGTCACGGTCAAATTAAAAAAAGTCATTTTTTTATATAAAAGGATACTGAAGTGTAGTACTTCAATTAAACTTTATTATCATACAGACAGACATTTAAAGCTTGGCATACAGCATTTGGAAGATCAACCAGTAAGTCAAGGTCATATTCAAGTTCAAGGTCATAAAAGTAAACATTGCTATATAAACAATAATGAAATTAGACAATATAGGTACCCGTCGATTGCTTCAAATGGCAATGCAAAAAAAAAAAAAAAATGTGCCAAAATTTATTTCTATTGCCGTCCTCTGTGATTGGTATTATGGCCCAAAGATGCGTTAAATTAAAAAAACAGAATAAATAATTTAAAGGCATTTATAACAAATATTATATCACAGATAATATAATGCATCTATGATAGATTTATTATGATATAATGAAGCTTGTTGTTACATACATACGTAAATGTTTAGAAACCATTTCTTGTTGCACTCTTCCTGTTGTTCATTTTTGTAATGTAAAGTAACTTTATGTTTAATTGCACTGTAATTGTCTCCCATCCAAACAATTTTTAAAGGCATTGCGATCTCACTGATACTTTTCCCTTAAATAAATGGTTCTTTTAATCTAATTGTAATTGATATTGGCAAATTTGGTTTCCATTGCATAATTGCACATGGGGAAAAGGCCTAATTCTGCTTTTATTTTTCCTTGGAGTGTTCGATTATGATTCTGATAATATCATCCTTAAGGGCTAACTTTGGCTAACTTTGTTTATCAGCCAAGACCAGTTCATCATCTATTTCTCTATTTAATTTTTTTCGCCGTTCCTTCATTTCAACGCCAGATGCACCCCTGTTCTACCTGGAGGCAGATTTTATAATCATAATTTATCGGCAAGGGATGAAAACCGCATTGTCATTTTTTTTTCTCTTTCTTTCTCTCAAAATGACTCCCATATTCATTGCACAAGCTTGCTGATGATAATTCACATGCTGCAATCTGTCATTTGTTTTCAAACAAAAAAACACCTCCCTCAGAGATACTTAAATAGTTTTCTTTTTTCTGTCATTTGGCCTTTTTTAAATCAGCGCACAACAGGAATCGGGGTTAAAAATGCAAAAAGATAATTTTTCATTAGTTTAGATTTATTATCTGTTAAAAAGACCTTTAAAAAGAGAAGAAAGATTGATGTTATTAGTTAACAAAAAATAAAAAATGACCTGCAGAGCATTTATAACAGCTGCACTGCATAGTTTGGCGTTTTTAAATATTTTGGGGTTTGAATATTAAGGAACATTATTTTTTCTATAATTACGTCTAAAATAAATTTGCAACAAAAAAGCAGTATTTGTGCCAAAAGTCCATTAAATAATAATGATGTATGAAGAAAACTATTGCCTTAATTGATAGTATTTTGGTTAGATTCCAAGAGATAACATTGCCGAGTCAATCTTTCAGGAAATTCACTTTGCATTGGTGGTTCTACTGGGATGTTTGTTTGCATTTAAGGCTTTGTAATGACCATAGTCTTATTTAGAGTTCTCTGCTCTTACCCTATGTCATAACCGTGCTGGTAGATCACAGTGGGAAAGGACATAAAACAGTATGTACCGGTATACAGATTTGTCAGTGGGAAATGTCATAAAACAGTTAGTGTGTGAACTGTGTCTCACTTGATGCTCATGAGCATGTTATTCAATCGCCTGTATTATAAACTTGACATGAAACATTTATATATAAATAAATGTAAAAATACTGATATAATTTTTATTTTCCACTTAAAATTTACCAATAAAAAAATAAAAAGCATTGACTTTTTTTTCACACTCTAGGGTTTTTATCACAGAACATTTGTTTCTATGTAATATGCTCATTTCACATGTTTATCTTTATTTCATGTCTAATTTTAAATAATCTCATAATAACTTATCCCATGATTGATCAAGTTAATTGTTTGCCAAGAACCCACATTGGTCTGGTACTGCTCCTAGACCTGTAGCTGGTAACTGTCTGGTAGCTGATGTTTGACCAGAAGGTTTTAGGCTGGTTTGAGAGACAAGCATGTAAGTTTGCAAGTTGATCATCCTATGGTCTGCATTTTGACTTAGAATGTTTTCTCTTGTACTCGCTACACTTTCTTCTACAATGTTTCTCTTGTACTAGCGAGACTTCCTTCTACAATGTTTCTCTTGTACTGGCGAGACCTTCTACAATGTTTTCTCTTGTACTGGCGAGACCTTCTACAATGTTTTCTCTTGTACTGGCGAGACCTTCTACAATGTTTCTCTTGTACTAGCGAGACTTTCTTCTACAATGTTTCTCTTGTACTAGCGAGACTGTCTACAATGTTTTCTCTTGTACTGGCGAGACTGTCTACAATGTTTTCTCTTGTACTGGCGAGACCTTCTACAATGTTTTCTCTTGTACTGGCGAGACCTTCTACAATGTCTTCTCCTGTACTAGCGAGACTGTCTACAATGTTTTCTCTTGTACTGGCGAGACCTTCTACAATGTTTCTCTTGTACTAGCGAGACTGTCTACAATGTTTTCTCTTGTACTGGCGAGACCTTCTACAATGTTTTCTCCTGTACTAGCGAGACCGTCTACAATGTCTTCTCCTGTACTAGCGAGACTGTCTACAATGTTTTCTCTTGTACTGGCGAGACCTTCTACAATGTCTTCTCCTGTACTAGCGAGACTGTCTACAATGTTTTCTCCTGTACTAGCGAGACCTTCTACAATGTCTTCTCCTGTACTAGCGAGACTGTCTACAATGTTTTCTCTTGTACTGGCGAGACCTTCTACAATGTCTTCTCCTGTACTAGCGAGACCGTCTACAATGTTTTCTCTTGTACTGGCGAGACCTTCTACAATGTTTTCTCTTGTACTGGCGAGACCTTCTACAATGTTTCTCTTGTACTAGCGAAACTTTCTTCTACAATGTTTCTCTTGTACTAGCGAGACTGTCTACAATGTTTTCTCTTGTACTAGCGAGACCGTCTACAATGTTTTCTCTTGTACTGGCGAGACCTTCTACAATGTTTTCTCTTGTACTAGCGAGACTTTCTTCTACAATGTTTTCTCTTGTACTGGCGAGACCTTCTACAATGTCTTCTCCTGTACTAGCGAGACTGTCTACAATGTTTTCTCTTGTACTAGCGAGACTTTCTTCTACAATGTTTCTCTTGTACTAGCGAGACTGTCTACAATGTTTTCTCTTGTAATGGCGAGACCGTCTACAATGTTTTCTCTTGTACTAGCGAGACTTTCTTCTACAATGTTTCTCTTGTACTAGCGAGACTGTCTACAATGTTTTCTCTTGTACTGGCGAGACCTTCTACAATGTTTTCTCTTGTAATGGCGAGACCGTCTACAATGTTTCTCTTGTACTAGCGAGACTTTCTTCTACAATGTTTCTCTTGTACTAGCGAGACTGTCTACAATGTTTTCTCTTGTACTAGCGAGACCTTCTACAATGTTTTCTCTTGTACTGGCAAGACCTTCTACAATGTTTCTCTTGTACTGGCGAGACCTTCTACAATGTTTTCTCTTGTACTGGCGAGACCTTCTACAATGTCCTCTCCTGTACTGGCGAGACCTTCTACAATGTTTCTCTTGTACTCGCGAGACTTTCTTCTACAATGTTTCTCTTGTACTAGCGAGACCTTCTACAATGTTTCTCTTGTACTCGCTAGACTTTCTTCTACAATGTTTTCTCTTGTACTGGCGAGACCGTCTACAATGTTTTCTCTTGTACTGGCGAGACCTTCTACAATGTTTTCTCTTGTACTGGCGAGACCTTCTACAATGTTTTCTCTTGTACTAGCGAGACTTTCTTCTACAATGTTTTCCCTTGTACTAGCGAGACCTTCTACAATGTTTTCTCTTGTACTAGCGAGACTTTCTTCTACAATGTTTTCCCTTGTACTGGCGAGACCTTCTACAATGTTTTCTCTTGTACTAGCGAGACTTTCTTCTACAATGTTTTCCCTTGTACTAGCGAGACCTTCTACAATGTTTTCTCTTGTACTAGCGAGACTTTCTTCTACAATGTTTTCTCTTGTACTGGCGAGACCTTCTACAATGTCTTCTCCTGTACTAGCGAGACCTTCTACAATGTTTTCTCTTGTACTAGCGAGACTTTCTTCTACAATGTTTTCTCTTGTACTAGCGAGACCTTCTACAATGTTTTCTCCTGTACTGGCGAGACCGTCTACAATGTTTTCTCTTGTACTGGCGAGACCTTCTACAATGTTTTCTCTTGTACTAGCGAGACCTTCTTGTATTTTATCCTTTTGTTTTCTCTTCTTTCTCCCTCTATCCAAAGATAAGGAGGAAGAAGAAAAGGATGAGGTGAAAATTGTCATCTTCGGTGATTTATTCTCCTAGGAAAAGTATCACTTCCAATTTTAGGCTGGTTGTACTCTTCAAGAGTGACCTGAGCCAGGGATGTTTGGGCAAAAGAAGGTCTCTAAAATTAATATCTAAAGGACTTAGTGTAAGTGCAGAAGTAGATATGTTACAAAAAGTAAGAAATCAGAAAGCTAGAAAATGTGGTTTTTTTAAGCAAAACACTGGTGATCGGAAAAATAACTATGATAGTGAGACTGGGCATGAGCAATAAGTACTGCATGCTGTGTAGCTTTAGGAGAGAAGATCAGAATATTTTTTTTATGGTCACTAGAAAGTTATAAATAACTGAATGCATTTTTTATAGCAGGAAAGTATTTCTTACTAAAACAGATTTTACTATAAAAATCCAATTTTTCATTTCATTTGTCTATATATATAATCTCCTGTCCTGAAATTTGTCTGAATAAAAACTTTCCTATTTATCGTAACATTGAAGTGTCAGTTACATTACTTTTTTTCTACGATGGATAATGCTTTTTAGCTTGCGTATCTGATCTTATGTTTATGAAAAATAAAATGCGTCAGCATAAACATAACATTATTTTCATTACACTATGAAAGTGTATGGTGTCATATTTTTATAATTTACATAAAATGTGTGAAATAAATATACCATTTGAAAGCATAATTTAAGCATTTTTGGCTGGCATTTTTTTCATTAAAAAAGTACACAAATGTACATAAATATTTCAGTTTCCTGTAAAACTCAGTAAATGATGAAACCTTTTATCACTGTGAATATAATAAATCCAGATTAAATGATAATTATCAACAGTTCAGGAATTAAAACATATTTTGTATAATCAGATTATCTTATTAATTTATTAAATAAACACAAACATTTATGTCCAAAATTTAATTTAAATTTGATTTTTGAACTTCACAAGTAAATATTAAAATGAAATCTTATCTTTTCATCATTTTCCCCCTTTTTTCACCATTCAAAATTCATTTCAGAGGTTTGAACCACACATTCTTGGAGTGATAAAACAAATTTGTGTTGATCCTTTCTTTTTAAATTGTAAAAATGCATTGCGGAAAATATTATAAAATGGAATACTCAGCAGACCAAGATTGTTGCACATGTTATACTGGTATACATTTATGATCAATACTAAATTATATGCATATTAATATAGTTACATATTGCAGTCTATTGTAGATGATATGTTTATCATTATTTTATTTATATATTAATTAATATTGTTTTATTTTGTTTTATTTTTGAGATACATGGCAGTGACCTGTTATGATCCCAAATTAAGTCCTTTGCCCAAAATGGGACTCAAACAAATTCAGTGGGAGGCTAAGAAGTCAGAGGAGTTACAAATTGGCGACTACCACTATGCCATGGGTGCCCCATATAAAAAAAATTATATACATAATAATCTATTGTAAAAAAATATATTTCCATATATGATCTATATTAAGTGATATGATTAAACATATGATCATTAATATGTTTTTAAAATGTATTATATTTAAACAATAAACATGTCAATAATATTTTAACAATTTAATGATTATCAACAAAAAACAAAAGAATAAACAAAAGGCACAGTCTCAGTAATAGGCATGTGCTTAATATCCAACCCTTATATCTCCTAGAGCGTCATTAAATTAATCCCTTGAAAGTAATTTATTAACCAGGAGCGTATAATTGTGCAAACAATGCTTTTTTGTTATCAATAAGGAGTTCTGATAGTTGAACTACGTATTGATAAACAGGCAAGAAATACATTGAGGAAATATGTTAATTGCAACAATCTATTAAAACGACAAACCTCACTCACTTTTCTAAGAACACAATAACTCCTTAGCCTGCTCTGTTTGTCAATTACCTGTAAACATCTTTAGCCAATTGCTAACACTTACAGGTCAAAGTAACAATGAATTTTTCCAGACTCAAAAGAAGAAAGTGCCAAACCCTCATCTTCAAGTGTTGGTTATTTGTACAAATCTTGTAGGTTATGTATGTGCGGTAGGTTAAGATTTTGAAGAAAATCTGAATGATCTTGCTTCAAGCATTGTCTAAAATGTTTTCAAAATTGCACAAAAGTAATTGAAATCTTGTTTGAAGTAGCAAATGCATACACTTAATAAATGGGGATGATGGGTTTAGAAATAAATGTAAGGGAGTGTAAAATGCGTAACTTTTAGTCACAAATTGATCACGCTGAAGATAATAATGTAGATCCAGATCAGTAAGCCCCTACCGAGAGATGTGATCAACTATCTTGTATGACCAAATCACTTTTATAATCAATTATGTTTTATGACAAACTCATTTTTTGTACGATTCTTTTATAATCAACTAATTTGTGTGCGTAATTATCTGTTTTAAACCAAACTCATTTCTATGGTCAACTACCTTTAAACATTAGTTGTCACCAACTTGTTTCTTGTTAAACTTATTTTGGGTCCAAGTACATGAATTTACTATATGTAATTAATCATATATATTGTCACATTTTTGGTAATGTATCTCCCAATTAGTGCTAATTAGTATGACAATATCATGACAACCCAGGGATAATGTTCAATCAGTGTAGTATGGATGGTAAAAACTTGCTTGGAACTTTCAGCAACATGCCATATTTTTTCCATGTTTTCTAGCCTGAAAATTTGTCATTACCAAAATTGTTAAATGTGGGTGAGGCTAAAATTTCAATTTTCAGGACTTTTTTGTGTGGGTTCTTTTTCGCCGGTGTTCTGTTTCAATTTACATGATGAATACTTTGACCACTTTTTGCCAATAATGTTCGAATACTGTGACTATAACCCATTTATAATTTCTCACGAAACACTTTATTGCAAAATTATTCGCTTTCATCTAGCTCGCAACTATATAAATGACTTTTCACCAATTCTAATTGAAATATATTTTGTATTAGCTGAGTATGTAATCGTTGGCATTATCCTTTATTATTTTGGCTTGCTAAGTAAGCATCTTTAACTGCATAGGTTAATGAATATAATTGCGTTAAATCTTCACAAACAATTAATGTAATTAGCAATTTTAAATGTACAAGTAATCGTAAATTACATTTTTATTCCTTTTCAATATGCCTGCATATGCTAACAAGGCACTTTTAGCTCTTTTAACTGTGGTTATTGCAATAGGACATATTTTAAATTGATTTATGTGCATGTAATTTAGTTATTTGATTATCAATTTTCCTTTTTATTGCTCATGTGATGATTGTGTTTGGTTGCTACAGTTGCAGCACTATCCGCAAGAGAAGGGCGAAAGGAAGCAATTAAATTTAGATCTACTCAGACACATAATTAATATTGACACAAGTCTATACACCAGTAAATAGAGAACATTTTTAAACTTTAAACAAATTTTCTTTTGAGCCAACATATAAAATAATTTCAATAACTGCACATTATGCTTGTTTTATAAATAAAATGTCGAGTGCTTGCAAAGACGCAATGTTTATATTAAAATTTAACATAACCTATGTAATGATATTGCAAGGTTTCAACCTGTGCTTGTCAGTATAATAGGATTCAGGTTGGGCCCAATCAGGGGTCAATTGATATTGTTTTGGCCAGTCTTTTCTGCTAGATACTTGGGCCCATATTCACCAACCATTCTTAAGTCTAAGTCATGACTTAAGTCCAAGCCACAATGTTCATACCAACCAAACTAAGGTTATTTATGAAGTTCCAATGTGCTTTTAAGCTGAAAGTATCAAAGTTATAGTGTCATGCAAAAATACAGACATGTAGCTTAATACATAATGAAGATATTGTGGATTGAAATCCATAACTTGTGCATGTCTTACTCAAGAATGGTTGGTGAATACAGGCCTAAGTGTTTTGTATTGTTCTCTACCATTGTTTTTTCCAGTGATATAATAGCTCAAGATGTCAGTAGGAATACATGTAGGCATTACTAAATGTTCACTTTTAATGCTTAAGAGTTTGGACATAGGTAAAAGAGGTCTGCTTAAATGTTTGAACCTCTGTAAGAACAGTTTCACAAATAATCAAAATATTTGGATGTAGCATGGAAACTGATCATGACAATGTGTCCATGGCCTTATTTCTCAGTGAAAACACTATTCATATAACTAACTACTTTGAGTGGACATGCTGTATATAACACCATACATATAACTACTTCGGTTGGATACTCTGTACATAAGCCAATTAAGAACAATATAATAAACATGACAACAAGCACAAATACACATCATCTTTTCTCTACTGTGGCACAATTCTGTCAACACCATTATGTCAACTTAATGCCATTTATGTTTCTGAAATGTTTCTTTCACCATGACTGTTGTAAGGTGGTTTAGTACAGCTACTATCACCTTGAACCATTGTCATTTGTTTATACATTTTATCATCCTTGTGTTTTTAGTAATTTGCTAATGAATCCAAAACTACTGCAACCTATGTGGGTTGTTGGCAATAAATGCTGCAGCAAGCAGGCTGCTATGGTAAGCTTACAGCTGGTTGATCTGGATCTACACTATTTTTCACAGTCTGATCTTGTTATAAGAAGGATGAGAGGTAAATCTCCAGGGGCTATAGGAACATGTCTACTTTTGTCATTCTTCATATCGAATCCACTGCCTCTCAGTACAATTACTATCCTCAGAATAAGCTGTCAAATTCACTTGCCGACTTCTTTTAGTGTTCTGTGTGATTTTAAATTAGGGTCCCTAGGATTCTGAAGTATGGAGTCCCTTGTTCCGAAGGAGTTTTCTTTGGATATTTAAAATTAAAATCGATAGTCTATATCTGCATTGTTAGTGTAGTTGATTTCAACCCCACGGCCCCTCATGGCAAGGAATTTACTTGCAGCACTTTGCAGAAGAAGATGAGATGTAAGAAAGCAACATGTTTGAACATTGTTTTTAGTGCAGCGTAAATCAGTTTTGGGCAATTTATAAGAAAGACAGTTTCTGATAACAATGTAAAAGATTTTTTTTATATATATATAAGGTAAAAATTAAGGAAATCTGTTTTGATCTGTATTTTTTGGAAAAATTTAAAAAAACCTACTATTTTTGGCATAATATAACAGCCTGCTTTCATTAAAATGAAATGAACCCTGTTAAGTGCAAAGCACAACAAAAACAGTTTATGGCAGAATGTAACAAAACTGGTTTATGGCAAAATGTAACAAAACTAACATGTGCCAGGCATATACTAAAATCTTCTTTCTAAAAAATGTTATAAAATATGTTTTATATGAAAATGTAATGTAAAAGAAAATGTAAGGAAAAGAAATCCTAGTAGAAATTATTCTTTGGTTAAATGTAAGGCAGTGATGGTAAAGTGTGCAAAATTATCTTTCTGGCATAATGTTATAGGAAGTATTTCTGTCATAATGTACGCAAAGCCTTTTTCTTGCAAGATTAATTTAAGACAATATCCACTACCGACACCCTCCCTGTCCAGCATTCTTTTGTATTGTGCCTATTGATTGACAGCCATGCAGGCTTCATACAGCCACAACTTCAGACATAAAGGATGGACATTGGCCATTATACAGCTGACATGAAACCTTTCCTTTAAACATCAGGCAGTGACAAGTCCCCTCCTCCTATTCCTCATACAATCTGTAAAGCCAATGTTGCATTAATGTTGTAATGATTACACTTATAAGGGAATTTTAAATTTAGGTAGAAGTAATTCCTTTGAGGAAAAAGATAAATATTTTTCTCAGATACAAAGGTTATTTAGAGACTGTATTATCTTTGCAGATTTTGCTGTTTATGGTCATTTTAAACTTACACTACATTGCCCTCACAGCATTGTGGGTGCTTTGATTACTTTACTTATCTTTTGCATTTAAATGTGAAGTATTGAGTCATGAATTAAATTTTAAACTTATGTGGAAAGACACATTAGAATTTTTTTTTTTAACTTTTTTTCAACATTTCTTTATTGCCACTCAACAAAGTTCATTTGCAAATGAACTTTTATGACCCGTTTTATGGAGGATTATTGGATATATATGTTAGTTAATTGTTTTCCCAATGTGTGACCTTGTTGTCAGATGCATGCACTTCTGGACCAAAAGATAACATTCACACAAAATTGGTTATACTAATATTGTAATAATAATATTGCTACAATCTCAAGCTCTGTATATTGTGTTTCCTTCAGTTTCACGTCTTCATGTTTAACATGTCCCGAGCCATGGAATACAGTGTTAAAATGTATTGCATTATCTAAATGGAGTTTCAGTGTAGTTAGTACAGATACATATAGTACTGGCACAGCGTAGTTAGTACAGATACATATAGTACTGGCACAGTGTAGTTAGTACAGATACATATAGTACTGGCACAGTGTAGTTAGTACAGATACATATAGTACTTGCACAGTGTAGTTAGTACAGATACATATAGTACTGGCACAGTGTAGTTAGTACAGATACATATAGTACTGGCACAGGGTAGTTAGTACAGATACATATAGTACTGGCACATTGTAGTTAGTACAGATACATATAGTATTGGCACAGTGTAGTTAGTACAGATACATATAGTACTGGCACAGTGTAGTTAGTACAGATACATATAGTACTGGCACAGTGTAGTTAGTACAGATACATATAGTATTGGCACAGTGTAGTTAGTACAGATACATATAGTACTGGCACAGTGTAGTTAGTACAGATACATATAGTACTGGCACAGTGTAGTTAGTACAGATACATATAGTACTGGCACAGTGTAGTTAGTACAGATACATATAGTATTGGCACAGTGTAGTTAGTACAGATACATATAGTATTGGCACAGTGTAGTTAGTACAAATACATATAGTACTGGCACAGTGTAGTTAGTACAGATACATATAGTACTGGCACAGTGTAGTTAGTACAGATACATATAGTATTGGCACAGTGTAGTTAGTACAAATACATATAGTACTGGCACAGTGTAGTTAGTACAGATACATATAGTATTGGCACAGTGTAGTTAGTACAAATACATATAGTACTGGCACAGTGTAGTTAGTACAGATACATATAGTACTGGCACAGTGTAGTTAGTACAGATACATATAGTATTGGCACAGTGTAGTTAGTACAAATACATATAGTACTGGCACAGTGTAGTTAGTACAGATACATATAGTATTGGCACAGTGTAGTTAGTACAAATACATATAGTACTGGCACAGTGTAGTTAGTACAGATACATATAGTACTGGCACAGTGTAGTTAGTACAGATACATATAGTATCATGTTGCATGATATTGGGAGTAGATAATCATGAATTTTAGTGTACAAAAATAGTGTAGATCTAGATCAGCCAGTTTCTTCTGAGAGCTCTTAGATCAAGATCTTAACTATTTTCTGCTAAGTCTCTAGCAATATGCTGTGCACAATTGTGTGGCGATGCCAACAAATGAATGAGTATAGGTTATTTACAATAAACAGCCAGCTAAGGATTAGCTGGCTAGGCTATGTTTTTCTGTTGAATGAATCAATGGGAGATTGACACAAGATTGATGGGTGATTGACGCTGGATAGACAAGACAAACAACCCACAGATCAATATCCAGCAATATAACTTGTATTCCTTAAAGGTGCTGTTCAACAGTTTGCCTATATCATATACATATAGCAATATCGAACAACTGCTTTGGGGAATTTGTGCATAATTTTTGTACATACCCATACTGTTGTCTTAATAAATACGATTATAAATTAATTGTTAAATTGAACTGTACAAAAAGCTTGATAGTGGTCTCTGCTAAAAATAGATATTGATGTCAAAGCAGATTAACTTGATGACTATACAATGTGATCTCAAAAGTAAATGGTCACATGGTTTTCTAAGTTTAAAAATAGCTATCTCCACAGTGTAGCCCAGATAGGAAATATCTGTTTGCAATGATGAGTTGGGACTTATGCTTCGCTATTCACACAGATCTATGGCATCAATGGACAGCATTTTGCAGGACCTTACTTTTTAATAATATCTAACATATTATATAAATTAAACCTTTACTTGGTGGAAACACTCTTCATCTTATTAACATAAAACATATCCCACCCTAAAAGTGTGTCCAGTCAGTACAGGGATAAATAAAACTCTGTTTAGATTAATGCTTAGTTTTCATTCGGTTAAATTTGAATCTATGTCTTTAATCTTTTTTAACCATTTTTGGTATGGTATTTTGGTAAATTTGTATGCTGTCTTTTTTCTAACTGGTGTTAATACTCTTTGCACGGATGCTTGGCTTTGTTCTAGATGGCCACATTGAATTGAACTCATAATATTCAAAATTTGCTCTGCAAGAAATGGGGGCCTTTTCAATTAGCAGATTGGCAAAAATAATCATTCAAGCACTAGAATTTTATTTTAGATTACAATATACAAGGGTTGGTCCTAATTTAATGTCAAGGAAGCTAAGAATTTTTAAAGTTGACATTTCACTGTGAGGTAACTGCTTTTCCTAGAGGGTAATATATTTCTAACTGGATTCAAGAGCATAATGCATGGTGATGACCCCAAAGTTGATTTGGTAAAATTTTTAACTTTGCTTTAATCACCAATTCTGCAGATGCCAACTTCTGGCCATCCTCTACAGTAATCCATTTCTGTAGTACTTGCATAAAAAAATGAGACACTTATTTAGCTAAATATTTATGACATCAGCTTCTTTTGCCGGTTCAGTTTTTATAACGTAAACTTTATGGAGTTCGTGAATTTGTACCTGTTTATTGCAGCTTGATTGAAATGCAAGCATCTGATATCAGACAAAATGTCATTGTGTAAAAGGATGCACTTTTGCCTACCGATTGGTAAACATTTTTCATAGAGATGTAACTGTCGAAAGACTGTTTATATGTGGCTACGCTGATTTTGTTGTCAAGATACTATTGGTCACTCACTTAGTTACCACAGGAACTTTGGAAGAGGTATGAGATGAATGTAAGTCCCCTTTTTTTGTGTCATGTAGAATGAAGATTAATTTAGGACTAGATGCATCAAACAATTACAATAATTGTAAGTTGGCAGATAACTTAAAGGTGGTATCGGAAAGTTTGGACCAAAAATATTTTCATTAAAGACTTAGTAAACTTAGTAAACCTTGTTATCTGAGCAGATCTCACAAAATGTTGTTTATTGATGTCCTACACCTGTCTGAAAAGTGAACCATAACGGCACAATCGTCATTACAAATATGTATTTCCTATCTCAGCCATGCTGTGTAGTTAGCTATTTTTAAACCAAGAAGAACCATGTGACCACTAATGTTTAAGCTCAACCACGTCATCCGCTGTGACGTCGATGTTTATTTTTAGCAAGAATCCCAATCATTCTTATTTACAGATATTGTTACATATACAAGATGTAGGCAAACTCTCGTGTACCACCTTTAATCAAAGTGCTGAAAAGCACATCGATTAAAAGCGAGCAGATAATGGTCAACATTATACTATGGTAAATCAAATGTAAATGAACGCAGACAAGTCTTCAGCTGCAAACAATTTTTTTTTATAAATATATACATAATATATTAGGACAAAGGGTCACTTACATCTGATAATAGAAACTATTTTATTAAATCATATAATCCTTGCTATATGATTGCATTTCAAGTTAAAGTAGGTATAAAATAAATGGCACTTATTGCTACTGATTGCAACAAAAAAACATTGAGTTTAAAATTAACTCCCTGTCATTTATTTCTTCACCACTACACTTCTGACGTATGAATCTAAAAATCCCAAATGCGCCATTTTTATTCCAAATGTGCGGTAACTTTAGATTGGGATGCTAAACTGATACGAATGACCTCTGTCATAAATAACAGAGCTGCAGCAGATAATGCGGCACTGCACAGGTTATTACAATATCTCGTAGTAAGTAAGATAAGTAAGAGATAATAAATTATACTAAGTGGAACGTTCATTCTAATTACAGTTTACTCCCCATTTTGACCCTTTCCTCTAGTCACTAAGTGATATTCTTGTGTGGCTTTGTTTATTCATAAATCTGCATTTTATGTATACTTTGCATCCCTTGAATTTTTGTTTCTTATTACAATATTAAATATGTAAACATTTTAAGCACACCTGGACATAATTGACAATTATTCTCCTTCAACATACATATTTGTGTCTGTGCATGCACTTCTTCTTCCCAGGCATAATGACGGACTGCGAGTAGTCAAGGTCATGCAGTGTCAATCCTTCGAGCTTCCGAAATTCAGCTTTCTCACAACTCTGGACAGTGCCGCAAGTCACACCGCTCCAAATTTGTATCCAGATCTATAAAATGTGACTATTGTGTACAATTGTGAATGGTTAACAACCCACAAATCTGCATGTTGCATGATGAAGGATATTTTATAAAGAAGTATTTGACATTTATCAGTGAAAATAACTAGAAAGATTGCTTTAAAGTTGTTATTTGTGGAATTTTGAATAATTTTAGCAAAATCATATTTTGCTCATTTGATGGAAATATTAAAAGCTACACACAATGATATTTTAACCACTTTAACATACGCACAAGGCAATTTATAGACAGGGTAACATTTTTTTGAGCGTCAATGTATTGGTGTGAAAACAAGATAAATAGTTTTCAACTTAATTATTTGAGTTGAGCATTATATATATATCTAATGTCATTAATACTATGTAATAACAAAATATCTAGACCCATTCACTGAACATTCGTCATTCAGAGTCCGTTAATGTTTTCAAGAAAAATCTGAAGACTTTAATTTTTCAGAGAGTTACTTTTCACTGTTTTAAGAAAGTTATGAGTGAAATGCATCATATAAGAGTGTACTATAAAATATTCAATTTTTTTATGAAATATTTTGTACTGCTACGTACACAGTCATGGTCTTTACTTTTATACATGCTGCAATATCATAATTTTTAAAGGTTAGGCTGTGATTTGTATTATAATTTTTTAAAGTAGCAATTAAGGCAATGTAAGTCTGACTGAATATTCATGTCATTTTTATGTCTTATAAAATTTGCATTTTACTTATGTGTCTGTAATTGCTTTAAGCCAGGTTTAATTTCCTAATCTTTCATTTGTAACTATATGACTGTGCAACATGATTGAATATGTATCGTCATAGAAACAGGTGTTTAATCAAATTACTCAGTTTCAGTCTCAATGTCTGATGATAAGAAAATATACATGCACTCTCTCAGGTTTTGTCACTATAATGGGACTTATCTTTGTTATGTAATCTAGCCCTAGAATTGAACACTCACCCCTTGCACTCTAGGCAACAACTGAGAAAGGGAAATGGATTTTTAATAAGACAATATGGAATTTGACACATTATGATTCTGTTAAGAAGTAAGCCAATAGTGGAGATCTAGATCTGCCAGTTCAAGCTGGGATCTATCTGATTGACTGACTTCACTATTTGCTGCTGAGTCTGTAGCGGTATATCATGTTTATAATGTTTTGTTATAAGCAAAATACCTACTATTCAATTCGGGGCACCTGTGGCGTAGTGGTAGAGTCGCCAATTTGTAACTCCTCTGACTGCTTAGCCTCTTACCGCATGGGTTCAAGTCCCGTTCGGGGTGAAAGACTTAATGTGGGAAGGTCTTCCAGCAGTCCTGCTGTGCGCTGGTGATTCTACCCAGACATGTCTCTGGGGTCTTCCTCCACCAAAATGCTGGACGTTGCTATAATGATCATAAATGGTCGCAGCAATGTATTTCAAAAACAACATCAAAAACAACTAATATTCGATTCTTTTAATGTCATATACTGGGAAAGAAGTTGTTTTTTTAGTGTTTTAAAGTCATATTTTTCCTATTTGATACTGTCGAGCAAATATGTAAATACAGTAAGCTAGTCAAATCAAATATTTGTTTTGTTTTGTTTTTGAAAGACATTGCAGCATCCACTTATGATCATTATAGCAACGTCAAGCTATTTCACCTTAAATGTCTGGGTAGAACCACCGGTACACCACAGGTCAGCTTCTTACATTCAATCCTACGCCCCAAGCAGAACTTGAACCCATGCAAAGATAGGCTAAGCAGTCAGAGGAGTTACAAGTTGGCGACCCTACCTCTATGCTAAGGCACTCAGGAGTCGCTTTTAATGTTCATTCTTTTAAATTGATCAGTACATAATTATAAAGAATGGTAAAAGTTCCCAGCCTTTTTAGGTACAGTTCTATTTGATGGTAGGTTCACATTGTAGGCCTATAATAATGCCAGGATTACATTTTTTACTTCTTTGTGTTGCTTGTTTGTTTGTTTTTCTGGCTTAGAGGTGTTAGTAAGGTGACAACCAGACATTTACATAACCTCCGATAGGGTAACTGCAGCTGTTGGTCAGAGTGGCTTGTTTTGATAAAAAAAGGTACATGTCAAAAGATAAAACATTAATTATGTGTCTCCCGAAAAAAGAAAATTACATAAAAAGGGCAGCACATATAAGAAGTCCAGACATGTGATTATTTACTTTTCTGGTTTAGGCTACTTCTGTGAAAATATTTGCCCAATGTAGAGGAGATGAATGGTATATATCAAAACTTGGATTTATAAATAAATATATAAAAAGCAGCATTTAGTTGTCATGGTGAAAAAATGTGAGAAGATTATTTAAAGAGAGAAGATTATGTAAAAACTTGTTATACAACTTTTCACCTTGGCTGAAGGAAGTATGTGAAAAGAAAAAGATTTCTTTTCCACAGATAACTATCTTCTAATTCAACAAGTTGTCAGAATGCAGACCTTCGCATAAAGGGAATAATTTGGTTTTGCTAGCAGATTGTGCAATTTGGTTTTACCCAAGGACTCAAATTGTGTGGTCGTCGGAGGATTCTAATCAAGGTCCCTTCAATGTGGAGTCCAACATCTTAACCACCTGACAACAGACAAATTTTTATAAGTTCAATCGATATGTACAGGATACAGTCTTTTAAGACTTTTCTTTAGAAAATAGAAACAAAAATGAACGCAGAGAGTGCAGTCTTCTATTTTCTATGGAAACAACTTCATTGATTCTATCCGACTAAGAAGTCCCTGCCTCACTTCTACCTGTTCTACCAAAATGACATGTAATCCGTGCCATAAAACTGTCAATCAATCTGTCAATCTCCTTGACGTGTTCAAACTTGTCCTCACGAGGGGAGGAGTCAAGCCAGAATGCTTGGTTTGTTGCATATACGCAGTTGAAAATAAAAACATTTAGTAAAATAGATCGATCTATTTTGTTCGTTGTGAAATAGAAAGGAATTCTATTGAAATTAATTGCTAAGGAATTTGAATTTTCATAACAAATGTAGGGCGACTACTAAAGTGTTTGAAAGATACAAAATGATTTCACGCCTTTAAAGGTGATATTTAACAGTTTGCCTGTATCTAATTCATGTTACATTCATTTGCATAATTGCTACAAAAACTCATACTTAAGCTGAAGTAAAGGTTGTTTACCACATATTCTCAATTGTTGACATATATAAGCATGATGGGGATTTAAGCTTAAATTAAATATCGATGTCAGAGCTGATTACCGGGATGATCATGTAGCATGATCCCAAAAGTGAGTGGTCATGTGGTTTTTTAGGTTAAAAATAGCTGTAACCTTGCAACGTGGCTTTGATAGGAAAAAAAAATGTAATGACAAATTTGGTGTTATGCTTTACTTTCCACATGGATGTATGGTATTGATGTATAATACCAATAAACTGCTTTTCATGGGATCTTTTCAGGTAACAATAATTTATTTGAGAAAAATTGGACTGAGAGAGAAAAATTGTTCCAAACTGTTGGGATACCAGCTTTAAAGGAAAATATTTAAAGTGCTCTCTATTATTATGTCATAGTAAACTTTGACAGAATTAGTTTTTTGACTTGTATGGCAACTATATTTGTTAAATGAAGAGTATTATAGAAGACAACAATGTTTGTTGCAAGTCAGACCGTTCATATTGGTATGCTTCCACAGTCATGGCAGCTCTAAAGCAGTTCCAAGAAGAATTATTTTCTATAACCAGACATGGTTTCTGCTATTATTAAAACAAGAAGTTAAGAGATCAGACAACCAACAACTTGGCAGAATATGACACAAATCTGACATACTTGAACACATAACAACAAGCTCGTGCTGAAGTTCAGCAGCCATTTTTGTAGAACATTGCGACATATATGCTAATTTTTGCTCACTTCTTCAATCCAACCTGCCTTATTATCCGCAAAATGATTGCAATTAGGCAGTTTCTCATGAATATTTATGAGTATGGAAAAAAGGGGAAAAACTAAACAGTTTAAGTACAGAGAAGAACAACGAGTTTGCAAATATTTTGTCCTGATATTGACATGATTGGTGACCTGGTATTGTCACTTTGTGTTGGCAGGTTGAATCTGTGAGACATTGAAACGTTGGCAACAGTAAACTGCAGATAAGGGGAGTGAACTGGACATGTAGTCTGGCTTAATATCCTATAAGGGACCTGAACTGGACATGAAGTCTGGCTAAATATCCCATAAAGGAAGTGAACGTGATGTAGTCTGGCTAAATATCCCATAAGAGAAGTGAACTGGACATGTAGTCTGGCTTAATATCCCATAAGGGAAGTGAACTAGACATGCAGTCTGACTAAATACCCCTTAAGGGGAGTGAACATGATGTAGTCTGGTTTAATATCCCATAAGGGAAGTGAATTAGATAATGCAGTCTGACTAAATACCCCTTAAGGGGAGTGAACTGGATGTAGTCTGGCTAAACACCCCATAAGGGAAGTGAAATGGACTTAGGCTGGCCAAATATCCCTCATTGGAACTGAATTTAATGTAGTCTTGCCAAATATCCCTTAAGGGAACTGAATTGAATGTAGTCTGGCCAAATACCCCATAAGGAAACTGAATTGAATGTAATCTGGTTAAACACCTCATAAGGGAAGTGGAATGGACTTTGTCTGGCCAAATATCCCATAAGTGGGATAGAATTGGATGTAGTCAGGTCAAATATCTCCAAATATTACACTTAAACCTATAATGTGGGTACTTTATAAAACTGTCACAGTTAAATCCTTTCATTACCAGGAACATTAGGATGAGATAAATAAAAAAAGGGTAAATATTTGGAGAATTTTCTTTTTATATAGTGTTGACTTTATAGAAAAGATTGTTCATAAGAGCTTTAAATATATATTTTCGTAAAAAAAAAAATCCATTTAAATTTTGATTTATAACTGTTAAAATGTCAATTTGCTTTTTTTCCCCATTTTAAATCATCTTTTCAAACAAAACTGTTGAGATCTAACAAAATTGGCTCCCAAAGTCTGAAAGATTGTTGGCATATGGTTTTAAAACTCAATAAATAAAAGAAAAAAATATAAATGCCTAAAACTGCTTTCACAAAAGACATAAAACAAACATGACATATTTATTCAATCAAAGGAACTAAGAAACCATCTGATTGGTTGTGAAAAATATCACAACCTCGGGTATTGGAAAAAAACAAATGTAGAAAAAATACTTAGGCAACATAGAAGGGGGTAAAACAAGAGTAGACATTGATAAGGTAGTTCTGTTTAACATCATACTAGAACATAACAATGATACTATCTTCCAAGTTATTGACATGTATTGCAGGGTCATTGTTGACGAATAGCCTGATGGCTACAGAAACATAGTTTATTATTCTGAAGTTTTCATCTTGATGAATGATCAAAGCTTATACTAAGTTGAATAATGCTAACTCATTGATTTCTCCATCGCATCCGATAAACTTGGAACTCGTTAGAAATCTCTCAACTTGATGACCATTTTAACTACCAATTTTATAGGGTTTCATGAAGAATTCTGGGATATATTCCCATCCCATGACATCAGATTGATTTATTCTTCTCTCTCATATCTTGAGCAATGAATGATTGAGCTTGATGGCTGACACTGTGAGTGCCGTTGCTATGTTGTTCCCATGGTAACCAGGGCTAGAAGTACCCAGCAGTCGCCCCCCAGGGAAGGCATTATTTTGCTGGAACCTGTGAGTCGGTGAGATTGACAGTGAGTAACGACTTCATCACCTCTCTGCTAGCTAGTGTTTGACAACAGAATTAACATAAATCTTCACCACTGATTTCAGCCTTCCTGGCAACACCAGCCAGAGAAAACACACACACAAAACAGAAACAACAATTGTTTGCAGAAGGTGGATAGGGGTGCCATCCTTGGCACTTCAGTCTTTCTCATTCTGCCATTGATAAAGTACCTAAACTAATTTCTTAGTTATTTTGCCCTCATGTTTTTTTTTTTATAAAGATAACAAAATGTACGTATAGAGACATAGCAGAGAGTGTGTGTGTAGATCCTGGTCAGACAGCTCCCAGAGATTGCTGATTTGGATCTACACTGTTTGCCAAAGCTTGATAAACTTGTGATTGCAACATAAGAGATATGTCTGTTGGTTTTTAGCTCACCTGAGCACAACGTGCTCAAGGGGAGCTTTTGTGATACCGCTTGGTCGTCCTGCATCAACATTTTAGCTTGTGAACACACTAGAGGCCACGGTTTTTATCTAATCTTCATCAGACTTGGTCAGAATGTTTGTCTGCAAGCAATCTTGGATGAGTTCATTATTGAGTCACGTGGGGTCACAAAAAAGGTCACTATGTCAAATCTTAGCAAACGCTTGTGAACACACCAGAGGCCCCATTTATGGCCTAATCTTCACCGAACTTGATCAGAATGATTACCTGCATAAAAATCTTGGATGAGTTCCTAACTGGGTCATGTCGGGTCAAAAAGTAGGTCAATAGGTCAAATCTTAGAAAAAAGCTTGTGAACACAGTAGAGGCCTCATTCATAGCCTTATCTTCACCAAACTTGATCAGAGTGTTTGTCTGCATCAAATCTTGGATGAGTATATTATTGGGTCATGTGGGGTGAAAAAGTAGGTCACTAGGTCACATTTTAGAAAAACGTGAATTTACTTAAGAGGCCACATTGATGGCCCAATCTTCACCAAACTTGGCCAGCATCTTTGCCAGTATCAAATCTTACATATGTTTTGAAGTGAGTCATGTGGATTCAGTAGGTTACTTGGTAAAATTCTAGAAAATGTTATCAACCCAATGGCCACACTAATGGTCAAATCTTCACCAAAGATTTCTAAATAGTTTGACTTAAAGTTTGTCAACTTCCAAATATGAGGAATGAATTGTGACTTTGTGGCCTGTTTTTTTAATCGCTGTACATATTCATGGCAAAGAAAGTGGTGGACAGATGTCTGAGGTGAACCACAGACCCATTGGCACAGACCACTCAACCTTGCCAGCATCCAGTATTGAATCTCTGGAACCCTGGTCAGAGCAGAACAGTAATCAAAGTGCTGTTACAGTGGTGTAAGTTTAACCTTGTATCGGGTATGCAAGGTATGCAAAATAATGGCCATTTTTTTTTTTTGTGGTATATCATGCGCAATGCATTGGAAAGCAAGTCTTAAGCTGCAACAACATCTTTTCAGTTTATCATGATTGCAAATGCTGTATAGGGGCAGCAGAAGGCAGTGAGATCCCGCATGGGTTAATGCATATATCTCAGTTTAGCTATAGTATACAATGCTTTGCCATTGGAACACTCATTCTAATAACATTTTTCTCAATCCTTAAGTCACTGATTATTATTTCTGCAAGTGTTGTTCATAAATCTGGATTTCATGTATATCTGCAAAACACAATATAATCACTTGAACATCTTGTTAAACAGATTACATTATTAATGTTACCATTTGAAGAATGCCTTGACATAATTGATGTCTACTCCTTCAACATACATATTTGTTTCTGTACTGGCATTACTTTTTCCCAGGCATATATACTGACTGTGGGTAGTCAAGGTCATGCAGGGTCAGTCCTGCATGCTTCCAAAAATTAGCTTTCTCATTACTCTGGCTGTTGTTGAGAGTGCCACCACCCAATAAAACAATGGAATAAGTAAAACCACTTAATAAGGAAAACCACTAAATAAGTGGATTGGTGAATAAGTGAAACTGATGAATAAGTGAAAATGATGAATAAGTAAAACTGATAAAATAGTGAAAATGAAGAATAAGTGAAATGATAAATAAGTAAAACTGATGAATAAGTGAAGCTGATGAACATGTGAAAATTATGAATAAGTGAAACTGATGAATAAGTAAAATTGATAAATAAGTAAAACTGATGAATAAGTGAAAATGATGAATAAGTAAAACTGATGAGTAAAGTAAAACTGATGTATAAGTGAATGAATAAGTAAAACTGATGAATAAGTGAATGAATAAGTAAAACTGATGAATAAGTGAAACTGAGGAATAAAGTAAAACTGGAGAATAAGTGAATGAATAAGTAAGACTGATGAATAAGTGAATGAATAAGTAAAACTGATGAATAAATGAAACTGATGAATAAGTAAAACTGATGAATAAAGTAAAACTGATGAATACGTGAAACTGATGAATAAGTAAAGCAACTGATTAAGAAAACATACTCCCACCCCCACAAAAAATTAGATATCAGAGAATTGAAAGCTAAATAAAAAGAAAATCAATTATCAAAAGAGAGACCAATTCAATGAATAAACAAATAAAACAACCGTACATAAACACTGTAAGTTGGAGTAAACCATGGAAAGACTAAGTAAAAAAACAACACCACCAGTTTAAACCACTGAGTCCTGAATGACTGCTGAGAGAGAGAGAGTTTTGGGTAGAAGTTGTCATGGGTCTGACAGGTAGGTTGTGTGGAAGTCTAGACAGCAGGGCTTGAAGGATAGCAGGGATCTGTCAGTCACAGACACTGGCATAATCCATCACTCAATCAATCAATCACTGCCCCTAACTTTCCTCCCCAACAACTCTAGCCAGCCGCCACACTCTCTTCAGCAGCTTGTCTTTGGAAAGAGCTCCAGTGATTCATATGAAGCCAGAACAACAGCAGCTAACTTATACATGCTTTATTTCTTTAGCACCAAATTAAGATCTTGTCTTGTTTAAGTAAAAGACTTAGCAATCAGCAAATATTGTAAATCCTGATCATTCGCTTTGTTTGGAGCTACCAGATATTTATCTGTGCTTTTGTATTAGCTAAATCTATTTGAGTGAGCTTAGCACTTAAAGAGTAAAGTTTGGATGGTACACAAAGGATGGCCTTGGTTCCACCTCAGAAGTCTGACTTATATTCACCAAGCAATTTTAACCAATTAATAATAAGGCTTTATCACTTCATGTCCAAAACTAAGAGGAAAATTGTGTAGGATGCCCGAATGCAAGGTCCACAGTTTTACTGCAATATTGCAAGGTTGTGGGGGTAAATCACATCAAACTCCAACTCTTACTGCTAGAGACATGAACAGCTCTAAGAAAAAAAGCTAATACTCTCATGTCATTTAGGTATACAAAGATGGATTAATATTTTCCTAATTCTCTGTACATTGAAAAATAAACAATACCCATAACTTCTGCTGGAAATGGTTCCATTATCTACACATTTTCATCACAGGAATCAATGCCTGGCATCAATTTTTGTTTGCCCAACTTGTTCTTCCATCATGCTGAAAAATCACTTTTTCTGCCGACAAGAGTTGAAACACTCCCCTGTGGCTCCCCTCTGGCAAATCCTGAGGGTTGTGGTGATTGTCACCTTATTTGTAAGAAATATGTTTTTGTCAAGATGATTAATGGACCTGGTTCTGTCCGATTATAGCATCAAGATCATATAGAAGCTTGATTATTGACCTCAGAAGCTTCTAAGCGACATGGACTTCAGCATGGACCATCATTGTGGCTGTGGAGATTTGGATGCGTTTTATGTAAAAGACACACAAAAAGGAAAGCGTCAAATGGTGTTCAATTAATATTTACAAAGAAAACAACAACATTCAACAACAAGTATTAATTATTTTTATTAAAATGAGCTAAACAATATGTTTTAACAATCATAAGTTATCAGATATGGTATTTGTAGTGCTATACATATGTTGTTCCTATAGCACATTGTCTAAATGTTATGCATGTTTTGTTTAAAAGTGGTATCTAACAGTTTGCCCTTATCAAATACCTGTAGCTATATTTTTCCACTGCTTTAGGGAATTTAGGGATATTTTTTGCATAAACTCATACTTGAGTCTAAATAAAAATTTAAAAAAGGAAGAAAATTTTGACTTCTTTGGCAGTTTAAACTATTTATAACCTGCAAATTTTTAATTGGCTGAAAATATTTTGTGTTTGCTTGATAGATTTTTAATGTATTTTTGATGTATTTTTGATGTAATTTTTATGTTTCTAAAGGTTACAAGGATTTAGGAAGAAAACATGTTATTTTTACATTTGTTTCTTATATTATCTGGTTTTTTAGACTTTTAAGACTTAAATATTCAGTATGACATTTGCTTAGCAATTATTTTTTTATTTTACAATAAAAACGTTACGATCTGATAGGAAAGTCTGTTATGTTGTCTACCAACATCTTCTTAGGTGTATAACATTTTTTCAGCATCTCCTGACATATTTAATTCTAGACAGATTGTTAAGTTAGCTTTAAACATGTCATTTCCTGTCATAAAAACATCTTAGGCGCTGTTTATATCTATCAAAATGATTTCGATCATTACACTTTTCTTGTATTGGTTACAAAGCATGGGTATTTTTTGTATTTATGTTGGTCTTGCAATATGGAATTTGATTTCAATAAAGATTGAATTACTTATTTGGATGGATTGGATGGATTAGCTGGCATTTTTGCCGATACTGCGCAGCGACATTTCTATCATTATAGCACAGGGGCACTTATGAGGTGCCCAAGGACTGAACCTGGCCGGTCCATTATACTGACACCGACGAGTCAGGCGTAATGCTGTCCCCTTCGCCCCGAGCGTTAGGAGGGAAGCCACTACTACCAACTTTAAAGTCTTTGGTTTGACCCGGCCGTGGTTCGAACCCACGACCTCCCGATCCGCAAGCCGACGCTCTACCACCTGAGCTATTGCGGCCGGTTTACTTATTTGTAATGCCACATGAATTAACATGAATTATGCATCTTTATTTGTTGATCTCCACCAAAGGATTAGAAATATTGTTTTGGTTTTGTCTGTTAGTGTTTCTATCTGTCTGGTATTGTTTCTCTTAAAGTAACTAATATCACATTATCTTCATGACAGGTAATACTAGAAATGAACATCTATGGCGTACTGGTAGAGTTGCTGACTTGTAACTCCTCTGCTTGCTTAGCCTCTCATTGTGTGGGTTCAAGTCCTGTGCGGGGCGAAGGACTTAATGCAGGAAGGTCTTCCATCTGACTTGTGGTGCACCAGTGGTTCTATCAAGAAATTTTTTAAGGGTTTTCCTCTACCAAAATAGCTGGAAGTTGCTATTATGATCATATTTTGTCGCTATAATATATATAAAAACAAAACAAAGAAACAACAACAAGAATAACAGAAAAACAAACTAACACCATAGATACTGTGGCTGGACAAAATCCACTCTCTCATGAAACAAAATTCCTTCCAGTCCTTTTAGCAAAGTGGACAGACATACCAATCTGCCTTGTTGTAATGAGCTGCTGTTTTGCTTACTCTTATACTATAAATTGAAACATAATCACAGGTTTTTATTTATATGCAAGTATAAAGTTAGGAGATTCTCTCCATCTTGGAAAATTCAAAGGGGGTGATTCTGTCTGTGTTAGAAAAATAAAAGAGGTGGGTAGGATTCTGTCCACCTATGCTAAAATGACGAGAAGTGATTTTGTCCTATATACCCCAAGAGATATATATGGTATTCATTCTGTTAAGTAGTATATGCACTGACCAGGTTATAGTGCACTGTCTGTGACACAAAATTGGGTGGACCGTTGTTTAAATATTTTTCTTCTTGGTTTTATCATGTCATGCTATTATTCCAAATGTGTGGGGTTTGATGGTTAACTAGGAGATGCCAAGTTCTACGGTCCAAAGGATCTGCACTGTCAAGATTGTTAACGGCAATGTCCCTGTTCACGAAGTCGCACCATCTTTTTCTTGGATGAACGAACGCGGTCACGTGGGCCAGGTACATGGAGATCAAATGCAACGTGATCTAACAGTGTCCTGCAGACATAACGATACCAGCTTAGTCTCTGTTCCAGTATAATTGTAGACAGGCACTGTAGTCGAAATTTTGACAGTAATTCTGATATGGTCACAGTGCTGTCTTTTGCCATCCATGTAAAGGTCCAGTTAACTTTACACTGGACTGGATTTATTCATTGCTAGCTTTAGGAATGGAAGCTCCAGTGCTGTAAACAGACTGAGAGCAATAGTCAAGGTCACACATCAAGGTCAAAGGTCGGCTGGATTTGGATATCTGATTAATAGAATATCTTGTTTTTGATAGTTTAGTTTATTTTCTTTTGATTTAAACTTATTAGTTTAATCTTTTCTTAACTTATTAGTTTAGGCTATTCTTAGCTTAGTAGTTTAAGCTATTCTTAACCCTTTCATTCATAGTTCATCTATAAATTTTGAAAATACACTTTACTTTGTTGTTTTCTTTAAAATAGATAAAAGAATTTTAATAAATGTATGTTTAACTTGTAATAATAGATTTAAGGCTGAACCAGTCTACACATAAACCCAAAATCATGCAGATTCTGCTAATGATTGTGAATGGTTTGTAAAGGCATAAAATGGTGTATACATGCTGAAATGGGTTAACATAGTAGTTTAAGCTATTCTTATTGGTTATAGTAATATGGTATCAAGTCTGGCATTCCTAGCATACTTAGATTATTTATAAGAAGCTAGAAAAGCTAGAAAAAGAATTCTTCATGTAGACCATGTCACTGTAGATAAAATCTGCAACACTTAAACTTTACAAACTTTAAGCTTCTGAATCCATTTTTATACCCTGCTTTAGTATTTTGCTTTCTTTTTTTAATTTATCCAAATTGTCAGCATAAAAAATATTCTAAAAAAGACATTGTATAAAAAGACTTAACAATCATAAATCACCCATAGTGTTTACCACAAATATTAATTTCTGAATTATTAGATGTGTTTTTTTTTTATCCTTTGTCATTAATTTTTCTCCTATTTTACCCATTTTTTTTTCTCATTCTTTCCCATTGTGACACATTGTGACATGTGACATTGACAAAAAGGTGACAGTTTTGGTGAATGCTTACAGCAGTGACTATAGCTTTACAACATACCATGTAACATGTGTTTTCTGAGCTACTTAAAGATAATTTCTACCATTTAAAGAAGGTTGAAAATTGTCGGTGAACGTTGGCCTTGAGTGGTGGGGGGGTCGTTAGCTTTTGATAGGTGGTATCCGACAGTTTGCCTATATCAAATATATATAACAATATCGACCCACTGCTTTATGAGTGAAGATGTTTCAGCTGACATGCCATTTGTTATAGTATAATGGTTCTATCCAGAAAAAAGCTTGCAATTTGTCTCTTAATCCTCTTATAAAGTCATAGCTAGAAGATTCAACAATAAACCTTTACCCAGTCTTTTCTACATAGGAATAAAAAGCAACAAAATCAGCAATTAACACCGATAAATGTGGGTACCTTCTCTTTAACATTATTCACCTTTCATCTCACTCATCTTTCATGTGAGTGACTGCCTTGTCCCTCAAAGTACATGGCAAGACAAGCCACATGGACCGTCATGAGGACAGGACGATGGGTGAAAGGGGAAAAAAATTGTTGCTGTTCCAGAAGGTGTTTGGTGATTATTTACAACATTGTGTGTGTCAGTGGTTACATTAGAGCTGTCTGCCATGACAAACACATGATGAATGCTCAGTGACAAATCATACACCAGTCTTGTCTTGAGAAACATATGAAGATTCTTGTCAAAAGTTTGGTTGGCATATCTGGTTATTTGGTTGTTGTGCGGTTGTTGTTGGGTTGATTGGTTCTTAGATAGATGCTTGATTCCTGGTTGATCGTTTGGTTGAAACATGATTATATGTTGGTTTATAGATTGACACCGGTAACAGTATGCACTGGTAATGATGATAGGAACTTCTTAACCCTTCTCAAGCTATAATTGATAATACCCCAGACTATATTCTAAAATATTTTCTGACATAGCCATGCATAGGTAACTATTCATATTTCAAGCAACTTAGCATCAAACAGTGCAGGAGCTGACCTCTCTGGATTTACACTGTTTAACTAAGCATGTTCAATGCAAGCTTAGCAGGCTAAGAGTTAAATGGAGAAAGTCATCCCCCAAAAATGGAAAGTCCTGGGTTCAAATCTTGCACATAGACATATCGAAGTATTACCAATGGCAGTGGTGTAGCACTTATATTTTTACTCATCTGTTCAACCATCTTTTTGTCCTTATGAGATGGTTTTCATTTTATGCATATATAGTGCTGTCTTCACTGTGATATTTACTATTACGAGAGATGTTTTTCATTTTATGCATATATAGTGCTGCCTTCTCTGTGATATTTACTATTACGAGAGATGGTTTTCATTGTATGCATATATAGTGCGGCCTTCACTGTGATATTTACTATTATTATTGGATTGGGATAGGGTCTTGGTACAAAGGGCGCCCGTGGCCAAGTGGTTAGATCCATTTACATGTAACTCCGCAGCCCCTTGATGCATTGAT
The DNA here is from genome assembly GCA_007844125.1 of Sinonovacula constricta. Taxonomy (NCBI): domain Eukaryota; kingdom Metazoa; phylum Mollusca; class Bivalvia; order Cardiida; family Solecurtidae; genus Sinonovacula; species Sinonovacula constricta. The sequence goes on from CM017565.1 coordinate 24,082,295, forward strand.
TCTTGTCCCAGTAAGGGATTTCCTGCTAACCTGCGGTGCACTGTTGGTTCTTCTACCCAGACTTAAGTCTGGTGTCGTCCTCCAACAATAATTAGCTGGACATCACTATTATTAATCCCTAATGGTAATGCCTATACTCTGCTAACAGGGTTGGTATGTTTCTTTGCTGCTGTTGTAGTGTTGTTGCTGTTTGTTTGTTTTTTTTTGTTTGTTTTTTAATACATCACAACGACTAATTATGATCATTATAGTGAAGTCCAGCTATTTGGTGGAGGAAAACCCCAGACATTTGTCTGGGTAGAACCACCGGCTCATCGCAAGCCGGCTGGAAGACCTCACATAAAGTCCCTCACCCCTAAAGATTTTACTGTCTTAAACAAATGCATTATTATATTGGAACAGATTCTTTGACCATCTTGTTAATTGTGTACTGGAACATGCAGGTATACAGGAGTGTGAGTATAATTTGGCCAAATAATAATTTGTACACAGTTGTGTCACTCACTGTTTGTGTTTGCTTAAAAGGACCCTTATGATTGATGTATAAGCCTTATGTCATTTTATGTTTTAAAATCGTCATTAATCTAGCTTACTCCCAGTTATGTGGCTACGCCATGGCTAATAAATGATCCCCTGCAGCAGGACAAATTACAAACATAAGAAAAATGCCCATCTTTTGCTTTAATTTGTGAAATGTAGTTTTGGATCTCTGAAGGTGGTAGCTGGCAAATTGGTGTGAGAAGTTATTGTTACTTGAAAAGTTCAAGTAAAATGTTGTTCATTGATACCCCAAATCTGTGTGAATAGTGTAGCATTACTTCTCGATCACTTCAGCTTAAAGATAATGCCTATCTCTGCCTCCGTAGCATACTTAGCTATTTTTAAACTAAAGCTACTTGACCCAACCGCTTACTGCAAGTATTTATTTAACCTATGGACCGGCTGGGTTCAGTTCCTGTGCACCTCATAAGTGCCCCTGTACTATAATAATAGAAATGTCACTGCACAGTATCAGGCATGAATGCCGGCAAATCCCATCCTGTCCTTCTGGGCTCAAGACTGAGGTAGAATTCTATATTTAGCAGAAATCCCTATCGTAGTTATTTATAGGTATGGAAAGTATGAATGTTTAGAGTGATTGTTTTTATCAAATTGAATTGTCTTTCCATTTAAGATCAATACTAAGACACATGCATTAAGGCTGAAATTATGAATTATTTTGCCAAAATTTACAAATGTGAGATAGGGTTATATATATTTTATTAAGGCAAACAATTAAATACTACCTTTAAAAGAAAAAAAAAACAGAAACAAAAAGTTGTTTAATAATTTAAATTATCTGCTTGAATTCACATTGCGAAATTTATTTTACTTCTTAACCCTTTACTTGCTGGAAACACCATTAAGGTGATGTTTGTTTAATGATAGTGGTATGAATGGTGTTGCAGTCAATTATTGGATTAATCTGCTTCTTACAATCATTTTGATGAAACCTTTCAAAGAATTAGTGCAACAATCCACTTATATTTGATGTTATTATATTTATGTCATTTTTGTCTCCATTTCATATGCTGATGCTGTTGGTGCTTCTACATGTAGGTAAGTTTTGATATTTTTGTACATAATTTTTTAGTCTGAAACTATTAACTAGTTCTAAACATTTTGATGTTGATATGATATTTGTGAGACTAACATGTGAGACTAACATTTTGCTCATTTCTCCTCTGTACAGTGTCAATATATATATTTTCCATTTCACTTGATGATGACGATTATCATATCAGCATTCTTTTTAATTTTTGTTAACGAAAAATATCAAAATTATTAAACCACACTAAATTATGGATTTAAGACATTTCCTTATATTGTACCGGACCTGGTAGCACAGTTAGTAGAGCGTCGGCTCCAGGTAAGAAAGGGATCAGGTTTGTCCCAGGCCGCTATACCATTTTATACCAAAGCTGTAAAAAATGGTAGTGGTATAGCTCCCTTGCTAAAGCTCAAACAAATGTAAGGGTAGTTCCACGATTGGTTGGCCCGGTGTCAGTATAATATGACTGGGTGTGGTATCATGCCAGATGTTCATGGCATGCTATACACAGTGAAGGCAGCACTATATCTGCTTCATGTGGACACCGTCTCCAGTTAACTAAAATACTGTTGGTGGCACGATACACCCAATAAACAAACCTCATATTGCTAGATTATATGTAAACACGCTGTTCTTCCGATGATTGTGCTGTCTTAAGGTTGGTGGAATCAAAAGTGTTGAGAAGCCTTTCAATCATTTTTAGCCTTTTCAAGCACCACAACCTCGTTAGTACATGTACATCTCCAAAATAAGCATGCTGTAAAATATGCCATATTTATACATTAATCATAAATAAAACACTAATTGGTACATTAGGTAGTGACACAGTTATTTATTTATCTGAAGTGCATATCATCATTCATGCAGTTCTATGTCATGTACCAACATGTGACCAAGTTGCTTTAATCTAATAAAATAAGGCCTGATAACGTATTACAATAAATAAAAAAAAAGAGAACAGACATTTATGCTTTAAATTAGCTATTAAATTTATTTTATACAATAAAAATTGAGAAAATGAGTGTATTGTTACTCTTTTATTTTCATTGTGCATGATAATATTTTTTCGGCGTAGCTGTCTAACCTCACTTTTGACCTACTTACAAATGCTGACTCAAGGCTAGCCTGAATGAATATCAGAGCGATTCCCATTGGTAGAAATTCCTAATAGCATCATATACCGTAGTGTTTCTAATAAACGTCCTCGGGGTGGCGATATATAGTTATTTATACAGGTTTTTAAGTCATAAACAAGTCTATATCACTGAGTAACATTAATGAATAGTCTCCCCTGAATAACCCCTAAATGCAAGTAGGTCCTTTCATTTGTTTTACTCGGTTTTTATGCTTGTTCTTTTTGGAGTGTATGTTGACTTCTTTGACTTTCAAGTTAACCATCAACAAACACTTCCATTTTCTTTTTTAAATAACAAATCTCTATAAGTATTTAAATGGATTTTAAGCTTATATTTGTGCAAAAGAAATTTCACCGTTTGTAACTGCATAATCTACAAAAGAACGGGCGATAAAGTCCAAGAATTCCGACTATAAAGGACCTACCTACTCTTTGGAATACCTTGGATATTAACAAACAAGGGAGATAATTTCCAGTTTACCAATGTACCCCATTTCCTACAGTATTATTGTATATAGTGTATAAAATGTCACTTGATCCTACATTTGTTTAAACATCATCTCTGTCATATGCCGCAAAGCAGACCGTTCACTTCCGGCACGATCTAACTACTTCGTAACTTTAAGTGCCTATTACGTGAGAATTATGAGGCGCAGATGGAGCGAGCGACTAGTTTAAAAATGTACACCATTTTCATGCCATTCTTCTCACAAATTTATATTTAATAGAAACATAAACACGATAAAAATGTGTAATTAATGCTTCACAAACGCCGCATAGCCTTTTAGAAGAAATTTCTTGTTTTTCCTTCTTTTTAATCCGACGCCGTTTGACTTTTTAAAGACATTTCTTGTTTTCCTCTAAAAAAATGGGGGGAAAAATCTGTTTTGTCAATATTCAGTGAGCATTAGGGAGGAACAGAAGTGTTTAACAATCTTGTGCAAATAAGATTTTTATATGAGGCACAATATTGATGAATGTTTAATTCAAATTGATTTTTGAGAGTAGTTTTACCTATGGGGAGTGACTAAATGAGAAAGAATAACTGCACATTGCTATAACAATATAGGGGATCGTGCTTTAATTGGTATTTAACTGAATCAACCCTCGTGTGTGAAGTCAGACTTAGGTTCATCACAAGGCAATTAGTGACATTTTACACTTGCCATCTCACACTGCAATAAGTTGTAAGGGTCTCACCCTAGTATAAACTCTTGGCCCAATGTCATAGTGGACTATTTAGAAGATTTAACAATGTCACTTGAAACTGAAAGTGATGGCTGCTTCTATGTTTGCTGTAGAGATGTACTTCACAAGTAGCAGAATTCTTTAAGAAGAGTTGTTTGATTTGAAAGAAATGTATTTTAAGAGATATGCAGCATTGACAGAATGGATATAACTGAGCACCATTAAATTCCTCTGTAAAAAAAAGGGAAGTGCGAAAAACATTAAAAAAGAAAGCTAATTAATTTTATTGACCCTAAATCCTAGTTTTGTTTGAATTAAATGCATATAATGATCTACAAAATTATTTTAATATGGAGTTATCTCCCTTAACACCCTAAAAGTATTTCATTTTTAGGAAGTATACAAAATTTCAGTCTATTGAACCTGATTAGATATTACATCCACCCTGCCTTATATCAGAACCCTGCCTTATATTAGAATGTCCTAGTGGATAAAACATTGTTATATAGCTGTTTGAAAGGTTTGGCTACTGTAGCTGATTGCAAAGGGAAATGTTTCTGGAAGCCACATTTCACAAACCATGGAACAACCATTTAAAAATTCAAGATAATTGTTGAGGGATGATTCCCTACTTTACATAATTATTGTCAGCATTTATGAATAAGGAATTTCTAAGAATTTATTTCAACTAAGGTTTATAATAACAAATATTTATTTGCTGAGCTGGATTGAAATAGATGAACAATCAGTCTAGTTTCTATCTTTGATAGTTCAAGAATTAATTTAGTGAGAAATATGGACCTGGATAATTTTTTTGTAATGAGTATTACCAGTGTTACTGCTTCATGTTAAGGCAGCCAACCGAACATTGTTCAACTATTCCTAGGGCAACATAAAGTAGTTCTTCCTTTTCCCATGATAGGATGTTAAGTGAACAGCAGTCATGCAGTTTTACTACTGTTGCAAAATCATCAAATTGTAACATTAGTTTGCCCAGCCTGTTAATACACTGGGTGCACATGTGATTATAAAATGTAACAATATAATTATGGATATAGATATTATACATAAACTTCCCACCTTTACAGTATGTAACTATGAAACATCCATTGAAACATGGTACTGGTCATGTAACCAGGTCCCCTCGATTTCTTCTCTCCTCACACCTAGTTATGTTTCCCTGTGCTAGTATAAACTGACTCTTAACCTTCTGTAATGGACCTGGTATTGCAATTAGCATAGCTTTGGCTCCAGGTACGGGAGGCCCCGGGTTCGATCTTGGGCCATGACATACCAAAGTCGTAAAAAATGGTGGTGGTATAGCTCCCTTGCTAATGCTCAAGCAAGATTTTAAGGATAGTTCCACGACTGGTTGGCCCGGTGTTAGTATAATGTGACTGGGTGTGGTATCATGCCAGTTGTTGAGGGCATGCTATACACAGTGAATGCAGCCCTATATCTGCTTCAAGTTGACACCATCTCCAGATAACTGAAATACTGTTGGTGGGATGATGAACCCAATAAACAATTAAACTTAACCTTCTATTTATGTCCACAAAATTGAAGGTGACATTGTGATTTTGATAATGGGCTGCAGTGTATCTGCACCAGTTCTAAATGGCTTAAAATGTGACTACTTTTCTGTGGCAGTGAATGCCACAGTGCTTGCAGAGCTTTGATTTCAATGCAAGTACTTGCAGGTTAAAGTTTTGCGTGCAAGAATCATAAAGCTCTTGAATAGTCGAGCTTACTGTCCAGTTGCAGCTCTTGTTTCATTCATCCAAAAATAATGGGATAGTGAGATCCATGGGAATATTGCTTATATACTGTGGTTGGGTAAATATTGTGTTTCAGTAGTTTATTATGAGACTGTGCAATATTCTCAATACTGTACCATCAGAATATGTTGCAATAAGTTTTAATATTGTATTCCATAGTCCTGATGATTGTGGTTCTGTGCAATAACCTTGTTCACCTTCCTTAAGAATATATCCAACTTTATTGCTTGTTTGAAGTGTGGTTCTACCAATAAAGTCATGTAGATGCAATAAGAAACCAAGGAAGTAGTCCCTGAAAGCTGCTTCTTAACCTTAACGAGGGAGAACTAATTGACAATGCAATGCATGTAGCTAGTAAGTAGCTTCCACCCCAGAGACCCTCCCCTGTTGTTTAAAGAAATTATTGTTTTGGCCTCTGCTTTATTTATTTGTTAATAATGCATGCTGATTTTTCATTAATGTTTCTTGCTTAAAGTGTGCAGAGGTTAAAAGACATTTTGCTAGAAACTTAGTAGTAGATCTTTCACCTTCAGATCACACAGCTCCAAGATCTGAATTTAAACTTAGGTTTGTTTGTTCTAAGCAAATTATTTGGTGTTGCTTTTGAGAGTGCTGCTGCTTATGGGATGCATTTTTATGGGGACGATAGTTTATCAGTATAGGGAAGCAGGCAGTAACAGGAAATCACAGCTGTTCTGTGAGACCTTTTTCAGAGAAAAGTACCAAGTATTCCACTTTCAACATTGTAGCCTGCAATAATAAAGAATAGCTTGCAATTATGTATCAGTAATAGGCAGCTGTTTGGTGAAGTGTTGTTTATCTTGTAATACTTCTGCCTTAAATGCTTACTTTTTACAATCGCCAAGTCAACACAGTGGGTGTTTTATAAGAAGTGTAATGGTATAAAAAAAAAATGAGCCAGAAATGAACAGAATAAACTAGAAATTGTATATTACCCTTTTTTTTGACAGTTGTAACATGTGACAAAAAATATAGTCATAAAAAAACAACAGAGCTGTACTTATGTAGGTGCCAATCATGACAGCAAAGTCATCTGTGTAACCATTTTTGTCCATTGGCCTGATTGCGGCATTCACAAAAGCTCTGCAGTGTCTTTGTGGGTAGTTTTTGTTGAGGAAACAAGTTTTAACAATATCGGCATTTATTGCACTTATGCAAGATCTGGTTTTACTTTCTTGGTCTTTACTTTGTGCTACAGGACAGCTTGACCAAGGGTCGGACTTGTATCAAGATCATCATCAACCATTTCTGATTATCTAGTCCTTCACTTATTCCTTTTATAAGAGTGAAGCATGTCTGTCTTATATAGATAGATCCAGGTAACCCTCTCCATGCCTTGAAGTCGATTGTTTTTGGCGTTGCGTCAACACACAGTAAAAATGATCTGTGTGAATGCACTTGGTGTATTGTGGGTAAAGTAGTTCTTCAACATGGCTGTTATGAATACGGAAGTGATTGCTAAAATGAACAAAACAAGTACGAAGAGGTATATTACAGATTATTTGGGCATTTTTTTATACATTCTAATAGTTAAAATATGTTTCATGCAAACATTTTGAACTAAATTTTGTAAACGGTGCAGACTTTAACGTAGTGACGTCACACGCTATGTATAGAATAGACATGTTACTGTTTAACGAAAGCGAAAGTAGCAAAACTTGCTCATCGTTTTTTTTCCCATTTATCTATAAACATCAAAACTTTAAAAGTTTCTGGGCATAGAATAAGGCCTTAGAATATGGTTGTTTAGTCATTTATCTTAATTCAATGAATATTATAATCGAACGTATTTCCTACGCGGAACTATTTTTTATGTAGGCACAAATCTCAAATTTTGGGTGAGTTACGAGTTGTAGTATAGAGATGACTTTAACGTAGTGACGTCACACGCTATGTATAGAATGTTGTTTTTGGTAGAGTTTATCTAAACAGTACAATGGTCTCATGTCACACTACCATCCCAGGACAGCTTTTTTTCTCCCTGGCTCCCTTTAATCAGTCATGCTCAATTGTCAAACCTGCAATATCCACCTTTGGCTGCCATTAGAGATTTCTTCAATGTCTCTGGAATATCTCGGATGTAACTTTGAATAAAAAAGGACATTCATAAGGGACTTTTTTTTTCTTTACAAAGCAGGTCCAAAAAAGGTACTTGAAATGTTCAGTCTCTTCGAAATGTAACAAATATTTGGTACTTACGGCTTTGATGTACCTATAACTTTATCGAGGAAATCATGTTTCACAGTCATAACAATGCTATTGTGTCTTGGTGTACTTTCAAATAGTAATTAGTTACAGTAATTTATTACAACATTCAGTTAAGAAGTATACATATAAATCTAAAAAAAAAAATTTAAAAGAAATACATGTGTAAACGCCTAAGCGGTCATATAAATACGATAAAAGCAGATAAAATGGACCTTAACCATAAAAGCAACATACAAAAAAAAGATAGTGTGTCTACATAAGTAAAAAGAACTGTCAACTACAGTGAGGCCAGCATCATATTTATCTTAGGCTGCAACAGGACATAGTCACCGTCTCCAGATAACTGAAATACTGTTGGTGGGACGATAAACCCAATACACAAACAGGACATAGTCAAAGAAATGTACTTTTTTTTTTTACAAAGAAACAAAAACAACATGTTGACCTTAGCCTCAGTTGGTTAGACCATTACTGTGGCAGTCTCATTCATAACTGAACCATCAGCAGGCTGTCGCTAGTTTGTCAATGTCTTCTACAGACAGGATTTACCTGGATTTACCTGGTGACCATAGAAACTGAGACCCGGTCATCAGCGGTCCAGTATAGGTAGCATAGGGGTCGGGTTAAAAATGCTCCATATAGGCAGGGAACTTTTCTTTAAAGGTTCCATCTTACAGAACGTCTAATATTTAAATATCATTTTTATATCTATTTGGGTCTGTATTCACCAACCATTCTTAAGTCTAAGTTATGACTTAAACCCAAGTTGAAATTGTCATACCAACAAAAAAAGGTTATTTATGAAGTTTTAATGTGATTTTAAGCTAAAAGTAGCAAAGTTAAAGTGTCATGCAAAAATGCAGACATGTAACTTCAGAAATTAGTTTAGTAAGATATTGTGCATTAAAATCCATGACTTGAGCAATTCTTACTTAAGAATAGTTGGTGAATACTGGCCTTAATATATAAAACATAAAAGTAGCACCTTTTAATCTATTTTCTAAGTAAATAAATAAAATCTAAAAATATCACCTTTTTTTCTATTGGTTATCAAATAAAATCTAAAAACAGCACCTGTGTATCCATTTCTTAAATAAATGAAATCTTAATATATTAATTAAAAGTTAATCTGTTTGGTAAGTAATTATTAAATAATATCCTAACAACACCAATAACAATAAAAAACAACTTAAAAACCATGACATCTTTTACACTTCATTTACACATTTATTTGTTGGGTTATAATATTTGAGTTTTGTTTTGTGTTGTTGTTGTTGTGTGTGTTTTGTTGTTGTTGATGTTTTCAGAGGAGGGGGGGGGAGTGTTTCATTGGAGTTGTTCATTATAATGAAAATAGGTTTAAATTATTAATTATATATATAAAACTTTTGCAGCAAAACTTTGATTTAAATAAATAAAGTGATAATGTTGCTTCCAAAAAAATGATAGTGTTGTTTAAAAACTTAGAGTCGCTATATTCCATTTGATAAAGGAGGTTAATATTGTTTCATCTTAAATCTAAATTTGAAAGGAAAAAATAATGACATTAAATTTTTGTTTTATTGACTGAGTTAATATAAAGACTTCCTATCTTGTTAGGTTTGGACACTCAATTTTTTTTTGTAAAAACCTGTTCTATATGGGTCTGATTTTCTGTCAGATACTGAATATTTATGCTAAAATTCACCTGTTGTTAGTTTTTTTATTATTTTAAAACAAAATGGGACTGTTTCATTGTTTACATAATCATTCAATATTACCTTTTTCTTTCATGTTTCATTAATTTTTTATGTATACAAATGGAAAAATAAGAAAATGTTGATTTTATGCATCTTTCCACACACAACAACACTGATTACAACAATATAACAACAATTATCAATTTTAGAGTACTGTATAATGAAATATTTTCATGGAAACTAGTAAGACTTATAATTATAGTAGTTAGTAGAATTGGTTTTGATTTTTTTAATCTAACTATTCCCTTGGTTAAAAAATTGTAAGTTTGAATAGGTTTACAATCGCAACTCCTCGGGTAATTCCGTCCTTGGGACAATCATCCCTCAGATATATCTGGCGCAATGATACTTACTGAAATCACAATCGTTTTGTTCGCCAGAAGTCGGAAGGAGAACATGCCTAAAATGTAGTTCGCACAAAACGTTAACAATGCAATCGTTTGATAGCTGTGTGTCTGCTGTGTTGAATCAAAATTCGATGATTTAAATTTGACATTGCCACAAATTTTAGTTTTACGGGCATCTTTGTTTTGACGTCTGTCACAAAAGTAGTCCCATTTAGGGAAATGGCCAAGGTGATACGATTACCTACATACATCCGAAAAATGATTCATGAATTAACCGTGAATTTGATTGGGTATGTTTAATGTTTATGTGGTAATTGGTGTTACATGAAGGTAATTACCTTTAATCTTACAATGTATTCAGGTGCACCTTATGTCATCTGGAAGACTTGAAAGTTATCTCCTCTACTAGGTCTCACATCTACACATTAATGTGCTGATTAAATACAAGTCAGTGACTCAAATCACAAGCCTCCATTTTTTTCTCTTTGGCCAGTATTCACCAACCATTTTTAAGAAAGTTTTGCTCACGTCAATTGGATTTTAATCCACAATATATCCATTATGTATTTAGCTACATGTCTGTATCTTTGGATGGCACTTTAACTTTGCTACTTTGAGCTGAAAATCATATTGAAAATTCATAAATAAACCTGTTTTTGTTGGTATAAAAATTGTGACTTGCACTGTAAGTCATGACTTTAGACTTAAGAATGGTTGGTGAATACGGGCCTTTATTTGTTAGATAATTTACAGCAGCTGTTACATTATAATCATGTCCTATACTAATTTGTATGTAACCTTTAACTGAAAGAAAATTTTCAATCATTTTTGGTCCCTACATTTATGAGAAATGTCTCATGTATACAACATAGTCAGACCAGTTTATGTATCATTATGTGTTTCAGTTGTTATTTCATTGTTTGTTTATGTGAACATTACTTACAGGGTCACATGGTAAGTAAGTATGCCTTGAAAGATGTCCCTTTACCTGTACCAGTACACTTGTATGTATACTTCAGTTGTAAATTTATAAATATCATTTGTTAATGAGCTGCGGTTAAACACAGTTGTTTTACCTGAATCTTTAATGAACAGTAATTTATTGGCAACTTTTCTCATTGGATTAATATTTGTTTATTGTGATATTTTTCTTGGAAAAGTACAGATTTACATACATGTAATTTAACAGGTAAATATTTAATTATTAAATATTTTTCTATAATTTATTTTTTAAAGTGGAAAGTTTTCAAGATGTTATTATTTAGAGATAAGTGAAAATTGTTCGGTGTTATATTTTATTTAAAGTTTAATTTAAAATGAGGCAAAATTTAGTTGAATAAATCAGTTTTTAAATAAAAAAAAATAATTGTTTAAGAAATCCTTGTAGTAACTCAAATTATTGTTTGCATTGGATATAATTAAAAAATAAGATTATTGTTTTTATTTAATCCTTTATTTTCAGGAAACACCAATTAACATTAAATGTACACTGATAATGTTTATAGCAAGTGAAGGGTAACATTGTTTGGGGTTGAAAGAACCTACTTTATCTTTACCTATTAGGGTTTTGGTGAAATTAGAGCTGTACAATTAGTTTGATAAAATTGAGAGATAATAAATTATACCTCTGTATTTAATTAAACATTTATTAAAACATCACCTGTATATTTAATTGAAAATTAATTGAAAATATTTCACTAATGCATGTTAATTTGACATTGATTGACAGTTATGGACATGTCACTGTGACATACTACTTGTGAACATTTTTATTTGGCAAATTGGTATGCTTATATGTCTGTACATCTCACACAAATATGATGTTATTTTTGTCCCCTCACTTGTCAACAAGTCTGACAGCTCCAAATGCTGATCTGTGGTGATAATTGGACATACATAGGGATTGATTTCGCCAAGTTGATGAAAAATTTCACAATGCAATTTTATTGCAGTCAAGATGTTGATTAAGTGATTTATAATTATTACATGAACATACATGTGAAGTCTCCCATATTCAGAGGGAGACTCCCACTTTTAAGGTTCAAAATAATTTGAAAACAATGGGTTTTTTACACATTTTCTGAAATCTCCCTACTTGGAAACAGAAAACTTTCTTCTTTGTTTATATAAAAATAAAACAAATCTCCCACTTTGCAAGTGAAAATCTCACATGTTGCAAGTGAAAATCTCCCACATTGCAAGTGAAAATCTCCCACTTAGGCCTCAGCGAAAGTTCACACATATGCATGAAGTAATATTACTATTTGTTTTACTATTGTGATACATTGCAATAATACAATTATAGTCATATATATTGGTGACTTTCAGCTGTTGTAAGTGGAGAAAGATCCAGACAAAAGTCCCGGTAGAACCACCTGCAGACCACAGGTCAGCTGGAAGACTTTTCTCCATGAAAATTTTAGCCCTGACCAGGTCTTGAATGGACACAGTGAGAGATTATGCAGTTATAAGTCATTGACTACGGACTAAGTAGCAAGCATACTTATTGTTGTTATTGTTTGTAGATTTAAAGCAGTTACACTGGTCGCAAGTTTTTTGATGTTCAGGATTGTTCATAGACTTGCTAAATGTTTAGTCCAGACAACATGAAACTCAAACAATGATTTTTGCAATAGATTAACTATTATAAAAGGACCACAGGTTATTCCTCAGTATTTGTAGAGAAAGTATGTTGTTTGAAAAATGTTATTATAATAACAAATAAATTTGTTGTTATTTATTTATTGGCTAGACTTTCGGAAACAGAAGCACATTCTTATTATTTTTATACAATGTCTCATACAATTGAAAATGCAGGAAGACTTTAAAGGTAGAAAAAAAAAATGAATAGGGAAAACAGTTGTTGAATTTGTAAGTAGATTTAATGTTCTAGCTAAATTTATAAATTTTAATTGTAAAGTTGTGTAAAAAGAATTTGGTTGACTAGTTTTCTTTTTGTCCTTCTGGATGTTGTTATAAATTTGTCTGACAGGCATGATACATTCATTACATAACTGTAGAGTGTATTTGCTGTCAAAATAAATAATGTAATCAGTGACCTTGATCTTGTCAAGATCAAATCAAACAGAGTTAAACCCCTTTTCCCTGAGGTTGACATTTGTTGTTGTGGATGACATTGGTCAGCCCCCGAGCCCGGGGTTGTAAAAATGTCAGTTCAGTTGAAAAGTCTAATTTTTAAATAAGAATATATGACAAAGTCCTATGAGCATTGCAACATATACCAAACTCCGAAAAGGCACAGAGCAAAGGTATTTCACATGCTAGCCAAGCGAAAAGTAAGAACCAATTTGTGATGAGTCATTTAACGAAAAGAGCAAACCCGACAGGATAAGAGCAATGAATGTGGTGCAGCAATATGTTTCAAAATTCCTAAATTATTTCATAAAATTTGGATTATCATTAAAGTTGTTATTTAATTACCGGTAAATGAGTCCAATCAGATTTTTATCTGGAGACAATAGGGAAATATTGGTGGAATGAAAATTGTGTCCATTTTCAGATAAGATCCAAGGGAAACCAAGTAAAAAGTAGGTCCTTTTAGTTAGAGTCTGCCTAATTGTTGGTTTCTTCTTACAATGATATTTCTTTCTTTGAATAGATAGTTTCCATATCAGAGAAGATCCCTTATCTTGGCAACCATCTCTGATGGTAACTTCAAGGGAGTTCAGATTAATTGTATGGAAGTGTAAATTTTATTTTCTTGTAATTTATTCATTTGTGGTCCAAAAATTAAAAGCTATACACCATTGGAAAGCACTTAAAATTCATATTTTTAGAATACTATATTTTTAAAACTGATAAAAACACAAAGAATTAATACACAGAAATAAGTAAAATTATTGGCTCATCACAAAATGGGCAGTGTGTCTTTTTTTATTACCTGGTATATTTTTTATCCTTTTTAAATATCAAAATATAATTTTGATATTTAAAATACTTCAATAAAAGCTATTTAATTTGATATAAAATTCATTAAAATAGACTGAAAAATAAAAACACAGTGGTGAGTTTAATATGGGACATATTTCCAGATTTCAGCCTGCATTAGCTTCTGCCTTCAAAGATGGCTGCCTTAAACTGCCTTATCAGTGCCAATGACATCATATGAAAACTATTAGTATAAATGCTTAAAGTATCATCAGTTATATTATATTAACCAGAATATAGACATTTATCTAGATGATTGGCAATCTCTGTTTCACATAGTAAGGACAAAAATCAGCATATACTCCAAACAGTACAAGCATAAAACCCAAGTAATCCAAATAAAGGACCTACTTGCATTTAGTGAGTATTAAAGGGAGATCATTCACCAATGTCTTTCATTGTAGGATGTAACCTGACATTTTCTTTAATTGAAGGTGTGTATCTCTTATAAACTGATAATCAAACATTATCATTATCAAAATGTAGCAATATAGGCATCTCACAATCACCCCCACCCCACCCCCATAAAAATATCATTATAAAAAACATAAACAAAAAGGAATTTTAACCAAAGAACTTGTCCTGAGGCAGGGATACATGGACCTTGTATGAGCTACATTGGTCACCTGCCTTGTATCACATTTGTCCAGTCTGCAGCCATTGTAGCAATTAACCATCATCATAGGGACCAAAATATCCATCAATCATTGTGTTATCAATCACATAAATCTGGGATTTTTCTACCTGTCCCAGAATGCATTGCCCATAGGAGTCCCAGGGGGGATATGTTTGATTATTTGATATTATCTGGAAATTTGTATGCCCATAAGAGTGGCTGGTTCATGGAGATTAGGGGAGAGGAGAAAATTTTGATAATTGAACAATAGACAGGAAACCTCAAAAGAGTATGAAATTTGTGTTGTCCATTTGTCGACTAAGTGCAGAAAACACCTATTAAGAGCAAGAATAAATATAAAAACCATGATATCAGAAAGACTTCTTTGACTTTTAATAAAGGTAACCATTTTTTGTGAAACAAAAGGTTATGTTCTTATTCAGAGTTAGTTAGGTAACACCTAAGCAGGTGGGCCAGCTAGCCTGAGGGGAATGGTAGCTTGTTTTAAAAGTTGTATAATGGTCTGAAAGTCCATCTGAGGTTGACATGGTTTTTATTGAAGATTTGGTTCTTGTTTTAGTATGATGGTATTCACAACATTTTCGTCTACAATATCTGGAACATTGTTGGTGGAATAATTAACATCAACAACAACAAAAGCAACAACAACAGCAGCATAAAATTATTAGCTTTGAATGAAGATCACATCGTCTGTTTATTTTTTTGTTTAACACAATATTTAATAACTATATCAGGAAGTCATTTAGCAACAGTAAATATTCTGTTTTATTAAAATTACTATTTTACATAGGGTGTTTTCATTTTAAGGCTACGTAGCCTTTCAATACTATTTTTAGATTCCGCGTAGTTTTTGCAAAGCGTATTTGGAACGTCATGTGATGATTGTTTCTGAATTGTCAGTACAAACTTTACTCTGACTGTCACTAGTATCAGCCATGTTGTTGTTTATCTGTAAAGTGAAAGTCACGTGACATTTTGATGTGTCTGAGCTGCAGCAAAATAACCAATGGTATTTTGCAAACAATCAGGAAAAAAAACATGATTTTGACCAATAAAGGATGCAAACTTAATGCTTTATTTTCAGGAGTTATATTAATAGCAACAAACACATGCGTCCAATACTATTTTCATGTATTGAATTTTCCACGGAATTCAGATTCGATACTCAGTCTTTAAGATGTTTTCTCCTGACAAAACTATGGTAAATTTTTGCAAAATATTGTTCCCTAGGGATTCATGAATCTGTCCATGATGTTTACCAGGTAGTATTCTCTTAGCCTGTTAACATTTGAATTGTCTTAATTGCTTGATAATGAGTACCCACACTATAGGGTTTCATCTTGATTTGTCTTACTTTATTTCTTTATTTCATAGTCAGACCCTATGTACCTGGTACTCAATAGAATCGTCTCAATGTGACAATTTCAATGAGTACCCATACTTAAGGGTTTATTTTGGATTTGTCTTACTTTATTTATTTATCTCATCATCAGACCCTATGTACCTGGTACTCAATAGAATCGTCTCAATCTGACAATGTCAATGAGTACCCACACTATAGGGTTTAATCTGGATTTGTCTTACTTTATTTCTTTATTTCATCGTCAGACCCTATGTACCTGGTGCTCAATAGAATCGTCTCAATGTGACAATTTCAATGAGTACCCACACTTTAGGGTTTACCGTAAAGTTTTATAGATAAGACGCAGTTTTTTGCCGCAAATGATGATAAAAAAGTGGGGGGTGCGTCTTATACATGCGAATTTAAGTTTTCCCCTTTTTTCCCAGACCAAAATTGACCCTTAGACTAATCCGACCGCAGAGAATATCGCCGATAGTATCGGCGATAGACAACTGTATTGTGCTATTTTAAGGGAAAGGTTACGTTGTTTTTACCTAAAATGTGACATTAAACATAAAAAGAGACATTTAAATTCGTTTGTGTATACATAAAACAACTATATGCAATAGATATTTGCATAAATATCAATTTATTCTAACAAAATCGGCGAAGTTTCATAATCCGGAAACGGTTATTGAGTTTTAGTGGAACGAGCATATTCATTGACGACGCTGTTATTATCATCGTCTAAGTAATATGGTATTATTCATTTGATCAATTTTTAATTGAAATTTGTTTTATTTTAAATGTTAACTACGAATAAATTTTAAGTTGAAATTAAAACCCCACTTAACAACAATAAAATGTGCATCGGCTATTTGCGCAGACAAGTTTTCACACCTCTTTTGGATGTTAATAGATCGTCCATTATCCGTAAGTAATTACAAAGGTGCATAGAACTAATTTGTTGGTAAGAGGTCACTTAAATAGCATGGTGTGAAAATGAACATATAAAAGCCTTAAGTTGTTATTTTAAATGTCATTTGTGTGTTTGTCCCATGTGTCAAGAACTTAATTTTATGACATGCTGCCGCGTGAAACAGGATGTTCTCTCATGTGTAGGGCTAGGATAGCCGCGAGAATATCCTGTCTGGCGTGTAAACGATATATTGGGGTAGAGTGTCATGACGTAACACAATACACACAGTCTCGCTAGGCAAACAGTCGCGACGTATTATTCAAGACACTTAGAGAATAATAAGCACTCGGCGCAAACACCGATTTACGGAACAATTGGAACATGTTCCCTCGAGTCAAATCGAGCGATGCGGCGACGCGGGAATTTCGTAATGGCGGCCAGATGGATTAGTGAATCGGGGATGCGTCTTGTCTTTGAGAATTTGCTTTTTTCCTTGATTCTAGACCTCAAAGAGGGGGTGCGTCTTATCTTTGTGTGCGTCTTATATATAAAACTTTACGGTAATTTGGATTTGTCTTACTTTATTTATTTATTTCATCATCAGACCCTATGTACCTGGTACTCAATAGAATCGTCTCAATGTGACAATGTCAATGAGTACCCACACTATAGGGTTTAATCTGGATTTGTCTTACTTTATTGTTTTATTTCATCGTCAGACCCTATTTACCTGGTACTCAAAAGAATCATCTCAATGTGACAATTTCAATGAGTACCCACACTTTAGGGTTTGGTAGGATGTATTGCTACTGCAACACATATTCAGAATTATTCCCAATTATTTCGAGCTCTCTAGCCTTATAAGAACATGTAAATCAAGGAAAGTTTAATTAAGATTAGAATTAATGAAATTGATTTATTGATGGAGAAATGAACATTTTTACAGCAAACATTAATCTATTACAGTGTTCAGATGTTATTTTTCCTGCAGTGTTGCTAAGTTTTTCCTTCAATTTATTTTCTACCGTTAAAAGGAATTACAAGTCCTTGTCAAATGTGTTTTCAATCAACATTCTTGTAATTAAGACCAGAAAGCCTTTCACAGAGGTGTGTCATGTTATCGTCCTCTGTTAATTTCATTAAAATGTATTGCCGAGATATCCAAACAAACATATCTTATTATTATTTTGGGTACTGTTTATATTAATACATGTTTTGCATTGTTTATATTATTAATGCATGTGTTTGTATTGCTAAGAGTACTGCATGTTTTTATATTGTTAATTTTAAATACATGTACAATGTACTAAATGCAGATATTACATGCTATAACAAACTTTGAGAAAATTAATTAAAGAGTGGTTTAAGAGATGCACATTTTTTTTTATTCTGGTTTTGCTATGATCAGAATTTCATTTAGTGTCATTTAAACTTAATTAAACAAATACAATTGTCATTTTATACAAGTGTCTGGGTATTATATAGTTTTACTTTCCATCATTTCAAAAAGAATACTTTTGAAATTAAAAAAGAAAATATTTAAAAAAATAGGCATTTAACAGGTACCAAGGAATTTTTCTAAGAGATATTCAGTTTATAAATGTGATTTATCCAAAATGTTGTTAATTAGGTAACAGTTACTGCACGTGTAATATAATTTATGTCACTCTAATAGAACAATGATTTTTCTGGTAAAGGGTGATTATGCTAAAAAACAACAACAAATAAGCTACACCAGTGGGTCTAGATTTGCCTGGCATCTCCTCCAACAAAATACATTCCTATTATGACCATAATTGGTCACTGCGCTGTATTAAAAAAATAATAATACAAAAAATATCCAGTTATATACATGTATGTACATATACATAGTTTAATTATTTAAACACTTCCTTAATATCTTAATATCTTTGTATATGATAATAAAAACTGTTGTTTTTATCTCTAATTACTATTAGAAGTTACAATTAAAAATCACTTGATTGTACAGATCTGAAGTACATGTACATGAGCATTTTTAGCTCACCTGAGCTGATGCTTAGGGTGAGCTATTGTGATCACCCACTGTCCTGCGTTTGTTATCTGGCATCACACATCCATCAACATTTTCAAATGACATCACCTCTGCAACTGCTGGACCAAATTCAGCCAAACTATCTCAGAAGCTTAAGTAGGCAGGGGGAACAAAAAATTGTTCAAATAATTTTGATCTGTCAAAAAACAGGGCCATCTGGGCTGTGCCCATTTTCTATATGTGACTATAAAGGAAAACTTAGTAAATCTTCTTGTCAGAAAGTGCAAGAGCTAGAGCCTTGAAAGTTGGTTTATGTATTCCTTTGGTGGCCTTGTATTTAGATTGTTCAAAGTAATTTAATCATTTTTTAAAAAGCATGTCTACAGCACTCAGGTGAGTGATATAGGGCCATCATGGCCCTCTTGTTTAAATATTTATTTATTTGTTAATAAATTAAATGTGTTTATGTGTAAATCTGAAATGAAAACATCAAATGGTACTTAGACTCATCATGCTTATATAGTTATAAAGCTGGGATAGAATCTATTTCTCAGGGCTTGGAATCTCTTTACCTCACAGAAACTGTCCACTCGAGGGTCATTGTCATTGCAATATTGTTTATGTATCTGTGTGAAATTTATTCATAAAGCGATTTTATTTTTATCAGAAAGTTATTTTTGCTGACTTAAACTACAGAGTTTTATATTATTTTTTTTTTAAATATTTTCTTAGATATAGAAAAATTTCTTGAAATTTCTTTGATAAAACCAATCAATCCAAGTTTATTCTTATTATTTTCAGAAATTTAAGAAATGTTTTAATTTAAGTAAGAAAAAATTACTGAGTTACTTTATGAATATAACCCAGGTATTTTTTTCTCCTTTGTTGCTTTTATATACAACATTTTGTCCTTGTATAATTTATGTATAATCAAAGACAGATTCTTTAGGAATAGTTCCCACTCAGCACATGAAAATAAGGGGAGTTTTACACATTTTCAGCAATCTCCCTACATGGAAAAGATAACTTCCTTCTTTGTTTATATAAAAATAACAAATCTCCCACTTTGAAATTGAAAATCTCCCACTTTGGCCTGAGAAAAATTTTGCATGTATGCATTTTGTCTTTGTATACATTTCTGTATAGTCTAACACATATTCTTTAAAAGCAGTTCCGATTCGGACCTAGTAATAATATATTCTAAATTAAATTCTAGAGAGAAATAACATTTATTATGTAAATAGATTACAGATAGTGAATACATCTACCAAGTAATTATTAGGAAGTAAGAAGTAAGTTACTAAGACATCATTTTCTTTAGTTGTTCATTCATTTGTATTTTATCTTATCTTAGCATCTTATCTACCACACCTTGCCTCATATTGGAATGCTAAATGACAAGTAAAATGGAAGACAAAAAAACAAAAGAGATGGATTCGTAGCATATCATTTGTGACATTATCCGTTTGTTTTTCCAGTTTTGAGGACATCAGAACTGCCAAACATTTTAAGCTTGTCATTGAGTGCTTTAAACAGTGTTTGAAGATGGTGAAACTAAAACCAAACTGCCATTCAGAAATCTTTACCCCCTCCCAGATATTCACATTTTTTTTCACTTTAATCCCAAAGGACATTTTGATTTATAAGTACAATAATTTGACTGACAAACAGAACTCTTTCCTTGTCATATGTCAGTTATGACATACTGACTGGGATTGTTCTTCACAAGAAGCAAAAGGGCAAAAAGTAAATAATAAAATAATAGTTAAAAATGTTAACTATTAAATACATTTATGTATAATAAAAATAAACTTGTATAATAGATGTATAAATTGATATCTGATATTTAATTTATTCTGTAATTTAATTAATAAAATAAATTTTAGAAAGATAAAAACTGTAAAAAGTATTTGCAAGATGATTAAAATGTCAACACAATGGTTGAATACTTTGCAGGAAAGTGTATTAAAATTGAATAAGAAATCAAAAATGATTTTTTTTTAAAGAACGCAATTAACTTGTAACCTATTTTTGCAATAAATAAATTGAAGAAAAATTATCAAATAGGAAATTTAGAAATGATGTAAAAAAACAACAAGGAAATATTGTCAAAAAAGAAAACTATCGAAATGAAGTTATTTGACAAAAATTATCAAAATAAAACAATCTGTCAACCAATTATCTCATGGCAGGTGCCCTTTTAAACCTTGATTAGAGATGGGAATGATTGACAGGTTTTCAGGTTGTGTCCAGGTGAAATTAACATCCAGTGAAACAAACACAGGGAGCTGAAATTGACAACTTTATAATGTGCCAGTCAGCCCTCTGGGTAAATACCTGCAGCACTAGGACTGGAGAAGGGATAAAGCTGCTTTAATGCATGTTGTTTTGTTGTAATCACTGCCTGTAGGCCCACTGATCGGAGTTAGATTTACGAAGTGGCTAACTTGGTAAAAAGCCAGCCATCCGCCAAGTCTCTCTGATGTGTTTTTTTGGTCTCTTTTCCTCACTTTAGTCTTGCCCATATTCTGTTAATCTTGTGAATATGTGGATTCGGAATTTGGAGAAGGACGTAAATATTACTTGTTTGTAGAATCCATTCTGTATTAGGACATGCAGCAGCTGCAGGAAGTTATATTCTAATGTAGTTATGCATGCCATGCCATACCGGATCGTTGGATAAAAGGGCTGACATACTCAACAGAATGAGGTATGGGAAATTTTTGTTATGATGACTTTTTTTTTCAGATATTTTCTGGTATTTTTTTCTTAATGATTTAACGCTCATTATTGCTGTCAGTATACAGTCAACCATATGAGTATTGAACATTGAGTATTCTCTATATTGGAAAGCATAAAATTGCTCCTTTCACTGTGGAAGTGTATGGTTATTTTTCTCTGTTCATTCTCTCTGTCATTCCTGTCCTTGTTTTAAATACCTTTATTTTCTTTCATTTTTCTTGATTTGTCTATTCCTTCATTTAATCAACTGTTTTGTTAATTTGTAGTTTATGTGTATTGCAATTTGTAAATGTATAGTGTCAGACTCCCTGGCCATCTTTCTCTGCCTCATTTTGGTTTTCTCTCTATCACTGCTTTGCAGATACTAGCAGTACTTCAATATTAAGTCTTCTTCCGTCTGTCTGTCTGTCTGTCTGTCTGTCTGTCTGTCTGTCTGTGTCTCTCTATCCCCCCATCTCTCTCTGTTTACACACTTTATTACACTTGCATTTGTGACCCTACTCATTACACACACACACACACACATTATTTAGTTATATTTATATAGCACTTTGATTTGCAGCATGCATGTTAACATGAACCAGGGAGAAAAATAAACACATTATCTTGTTTTGCACTAATTAGAGAGTATGTGGTAACAACAAAAAGGGAACCAAGCAGGGAGCTTGATCTGTGCTTAATTTGTCCTGACCCTGGGTCTAAAATTCAATTAAAATATAAGCTGACTGTTTCTTTACCTACTGGTATGCTACCAATACATTATAAAGATGATATGGGGTGCTTTCTCCTTAGATGTGATAATATTTTTAAAAAGGTGGTATCCCACAATTTGGGTCCTTTTTTTCTCTCATGCAAGCAAATATATAATTGTAGCCTGAACTTACCCCGGAGATACTGTTAATTGGTGCCCTGTATCCATTTGAAAAGTAAAGCAGCACAGATGTATTTCCTATCCAACCTGAAAATCGTGCTTATTTATAGATTTGGAAATAATGGATATTTAAAGTGATATATTTACTATTTGTACTGTCTAACTATTGGGTTTATATTATAAATGGCCTTAAACAGCATGTATGCACACATTCTCCTGAACAAGGGTATGATGTTGTGAGTACGTATTTCAGTAGCATAATACCTTACCTGCTATAAAATATGCATTCTGTTATTTATAACTTACTCGTGACCGGTGAAAGGAATGCTGTTCTTCCCCTAAAGTGTTGCACAATATGCCGTACTGACCGCGCACGCATGGCCTCGCTATCATCCCCTAAAGCGTTGCAAAATATGCCGTACTGACCGCGCACGCATGGCCTCGCTATCATCCCCTAAAGCATTGCACAATATGCCGTACTGACCGCGCACGCATGGCCTCGCTATCATCCCCTAAAGCGTTGCACAATATGCCGTACTGACCGCGCACGCATGGCCTCGCTATCATCCCCTAAAGCATTGCACAATATGCCGTACTGACCGCGCACGCATGGCCTCGCTATCATCCCCTAAAGCATTGCACAATATGCCGTACTGACCACGCAGGCATGGCCTCGCTATCATCCCCTAAAGCATTGCACAATATGCCGTACTGACCGCGCACGCATGGCCTCGCTATCATCCCCTAAAGCATTGCACAATATGCCGTACTGACCACGCAGGCATGGCCTCGCTATCATCCCCTAAAGTGTTGCACAATATGCCGTACTGACCGCGCACGCATGGCCTCGCTATCATCCCCTAAAGCGTTGCACAAGATGCCGTACTGACCGCACACGCATGGCCTCGCTATCATCCCCTAAAGCGTTGCACAAGATGCCGTACTGACTGCGCAAGCATGGCCTCGCTATCATCCCCTAAAGCTAAATAACTGTGTTCTTTTATCCTGTCACTAGTATGTTATATTTCACAGAATGCATATTTTATAGCCGGTAAGGTATTTTGCTGCGGAAACATATTTTATTATAAAAATTCCATATTAGATATAGGCAAACTGTCGGATACCATCTGTAAGGACGTGCCTTATATCCCCCAATATTACACATCCTTGTAAAGCAACTTAATTCTCCTTACCCATTCATGTTAACTGTGTTCAGAATCATAATTCTAATATTGCATATAAGTTTTGCAACTACAATCTATAGTTGTGCAGTTTTAAAAGTGGTATCGAACAGTTTGCCTATATGCAATGCATGTAATAATATTTTTTCCTCTGTTTGGGGGAAAAAAGGCATTAATTATTTCTGCATTTACTCACACTTAAGTCTAAGAGAGGCGATTTTGAATGCTCCTTGTAATGTTAGACAGTATAAATTGTTAAAAATATCCTTTCTAAATCTATAAATAAGCATAATAGTGATAACTGCTAAAAAGAGCTATCAATATCTATCTGGATGATGATATAATGCGATCTCAAAAGTAAGTTGTCATGTCATTTTCTTAGTTTTAAAATAGCAATCTCTGCAGCATGGCTCTGATAGGAAATACCTGATTGCAATGATGAGTGCAGATTTATGCTTCACTGTTCACACAGATCTATGGCATTAATTAATAGCATTTTGAGAAACCCTTTCAGTTAAAACTAAACAGGCACGGCAAATATAAACCAGCATCCTAAGTCTATGATGATAAATGTGTTGAAAAATCTTAAATATTTTGCCAGATTAGTGTCATGTGTTGTCATAGGAAGTTTACGGTATCTGTTGTGCTTGCGAAGAAGCAAACACAAAAATCCCTTGCCACAGGTCAAGTCCTGTCACTGTGTCATTGTCGTCCAGTGACTGTCGACTTGTTTTAGTTTAACAGTTCAAGATGTATTAGCTGGCGTTGACACAAATAAATGACACAGCTAATTGGATGTGAACCAGTGGTCTATTTCATAAAAAACTACCACTCATCTCAGTGGCTGTGTTGTTTTTACACTTTACTGGCCAATATTTCTGAGTGTTTATGTCTTGGTCAAAAATTTGACCTGACCAGACTGAAAAAATAAAATGAGAAAAAAAAACGAATGAATTTGTCATTGTGATGCCTTATGTCTCTAGGGGTTGTAGTCTAAAACATGATTTGGTTGATGTGGCTTTGGTGAGGAATACATAATTAAGCATAACTTTAAATAAAAGTCATTTAAAGGAAACATTACATATGATTACAACAGTATAATGATTTGTGAGTTGTGGAATGATCGTCTTGTTTAAGTTAAATCCACACCATAGTTCACAGTTTTGCACCAGGCCCATCCATTTTACAAACTGGTAGCTTAAGATATATGTCACAGTCAGGAACCGTATGTTCTAATGTCACATCACCACAACCAATCCTCAGTGATAAAAAACTTATATTATAGTGTATTGTATTCTCCTGTAAAGAAGGAAGAAAAGATATACATAATCTGACAAATAATAGAAATAAAACATTACAAAAAAACTTCTATGAGGAAGATATGACTTTTTTAAGTGAACCAGGGGACAGCCATTCGATTCATTTTTAAAATGTCATTTTGAGTTTTGATTTGACAATAGCAAGCAAGGTCAGACAGTCCACTTTTATGGTAGTGCTGAAATTTTCTTTTTCCTGGAGCAGTGTTAAGTAAAAAGATTCTTCCTTTGATAAGCAATTTGTTTCAGGTCTGGGTATTGAGCCCGGTACCCACCAAGTCCTTTGAACCATCTGACCACATGTGCTACATTTAATACAAAGGATTCTTCACATCTTAAAATTCTCTTCTGTTCAGCTTTTTTTGGCAAAGCCAGCTTACAAGTATGATTTTGTCTCATTAACAGGATTTTTTGCCATCGTCACTTTACACTGCTTAGTGATTGATTAGGCACTACTTACATACTAACAACACTGCTGTTATCATCGACATATCACTAATTAAGCTATAATGTAGTGTATAATGTCTGGACATCGCTTGTCAATGATTGGTCAGTTTTGTCACCTGACATGCCAACAAATGACAGCACACCTGTCATGATACTATCACACCTGCCATTTGCAAACCAATTAACATGATAATTGATTTAATGAACACCAATTAACAAACAAAAATGGATATTTGACATGCATTATGAATTTTGATTTCAATTTTTTGTTAACATAGAGATTGAGACTACAGTGATATCTGTGATGATGGTAATTATTTAAGGGGCGACCGTGGCGTAGTGGTAGAGTTGCTGATTTTTTATTCCTCTGACTGCTTAGCCTCCCCCCACATAGGTTCGAGTCCCGTTCAGAATGAAGGACTTAATGTGGGAAGGTCTTTCAGTTGACCTGTCGTGTGCTGGTGGTTCTACCCAGACATATGTTTGGGGTCGCCAAAACAGATGGATGTCACTATAATTATCATAATTGCTGCAATCTCACAAAAAAAACAAAAAAACTTATTATTTGAAGGAGGGAAAGTTTAAACACTCATATAACAATAACACAAAATACTCTTTACTTGAATTATATAGTCAATTTAAAGACAAAAGTGCTTGAGAATAATGCCAATTAGAAAAATTGTGAAAATACTCAAATAGTTTCATACGATAAAATATGCCTAGGTTTTCACTCAGCTCATGAAGTGATTGCTAACCTGACATCTCCCATCCCCTTTGTTTTTAATTTCTGCAGCTATACTTGTATGAGCAACAGTGGTTATCATAATTACTTAAATAATTGTCATAATTAATAAATAACATATCTAAATAACATCTAAATATACACACTATCAGAATGAAAATGAAAATCGTATCTTATTGACTTTTCCATGGCAAAGAATATAAAATGTGCATTCTAAGTAACAAAATACCAAAACTCAACTCTGATACTGAACATTTAAATTAATTTTCAAATGAGAAAGCATACAATAGACCTAATACTACTTAATTATTAAATTCCTTGACTAGTTAAAAAATGATAGATATGTACATTAATGCTGATAGCAATGATGTGTGTTTTCCACAGCAATTGTCAGCAATAACTGTCTTTTTTACTTTTAACTTAACGTATTTATGCATCCTGTCCTGTGTAAGTTCCAGTTTATACTGTGCCTGATTCTCGTAGAACATTCTGATATGTTTTCATTTGGCATAATAGAAAAATTAAGCAAGAAAAATTAAAACATATTTTCAGATTTCATAGGTGATTTTTAGTTTATCACAGAATCAGTTATCCGAGATTTAGCGCCTTTTTTATGGAAAAGTGGACAGGACCTGAGGCCTTTGAGAAAAGGAAAATTTTGATGCATTTAATGAAAAAAGGGAATAAATGTGCATGTTTAACTTCTTACCTGCTATCATATGTGTATATTTATTACAAGGCCACCTGTCTATTTTTCTTGTTCGAGAACTCCTCTACCTTATCATAGTCCATTTCACCAAGCTTCCACTATAGTCACTAATTTGTATCAATGCTTCTAATTTCCGCATTTCGGAAATGAAATATGGAATTTTATTGGAGGGGAATTTTTGTTTTCAGGTTAAAAGTTTATTTTCTGAAAGGATAGCGCCTGTAAATTGCCCCTTATATATAACATTAAAAAAAAACCTGACAGTAGTCCCACTTTCTCTTTTTAATCGCAAAAATGTTAATAGTAGGAACACCATAAAAAAACAAAAGAACATACTCTTTAAGTGTCGCTTCCTGTGCCATATCAGATATATGTTTTGCACTTTTTTCCCCAATGCTCTGTTATTCAAATCTGTAAAACAATTAATTCCTTAGGTAGCATGCAAACTTTAAAATGGTTAACGATAAAATGATACTTGAGCAATAAACCTGAGATAGCTTAAATCCCAACATCACAATTGAGTTAATAAGAGTATATTTTCTTCTGTAACGGTGGGGGGTTATTTGCAAACAAAATGACTTTAAATAGTGCCAATGTTTAAATCAATTTCGAATTCAATTTAACTCAGAGAATAATTGCTAGTATAGGTGTAGTTTAATGAAGATTTATCTGAGGTACCAATTAAGTACAATTAGGGACGTTAATCGTCGGTATGGCGTGTTTTGTTGGCCTGAAGATGTCTACAAAAAACAGCTGGTTTACGATGATTTTGATGTTTACAATCAACTTTTTTAGACAACTTAGAGCTTTTTCTTTTCTTTTTATTATCATTTAGGAATACTTAAAGTTATAATTTCTGTTGAAAATGACTTGAGTTTTTTAGTTTTGCTGAAAATATGCTTAAAGTTAGGTTTTATTCTTTTATTTTTTGTCAATATTCAATCTTTACAATTAACTGTTTTAAATGGCATCATTTTTGTGTATGCTGAAATATGTTCACTTTAACCTTAAGTGTTTAAGTTATTTTTGTTTCATTAATATATTTCTGTTGACCATTTGCAGTAATACAATGATAAATTATCAAAATTCAGTACACTTCAGTTAATATATTTTAAATTGGTAATTCTGATAAAGTTGTGAGTTTTTTTAAATGTTTATTGTACTAATCTGTATTCATTATATTTAATATTATCTTAACCTGATACATTTTTATATTTCTACTCACCTATTTGAATTTAAACAAGATTTCAATCTATGATGTTGCTACCACTCTTTGATTATGTTAAGTTAATGTATACATGAAAGATTTAGCATTCACTTGGTTCAAACCCTGGTCGGGTCAAACCAAAGACTTTAAAGTTGGTAGTAGTGGCTTTCCTCCTAACGCTCGTTGCTAAGGGGACAGCATTATGCCTGACTCGTCAGTGTCAGTTTAATGGACCAGTGGGGTTCAGTTCTTGGGCACCTCATAAGTGCCCCTGTCTTATAATGATAAAAATGTTGCTGAGCAGTATCGGCAAAAAATGCCGGCAAATCACAAATCTCAAATTTAGCCTTCATTTACTGGAAACATCAGTCACCTAATGATAGGTGGCATCCAACATTTTACTTGTATCTTATACATGTAACAACATCTAACCCCTGTTTTGGGAAATTTGTGCATAGTTACTGCATGATCTCGTACTAGTTTAGGTAAAGTATGTTTATAACACTCTCATTTTACTAACATAGTTTAGTTTTTACCTGAATATTCTCTATTCACATTGAACTTCTTTGTATTCGGCGCCATATGACCTGTTAAGTGTCAGTGTACCGTAAAACCCAAATAAATAAATAAATAAATAAACTCAATCTCATTTGACAAGTACAAATTCATGAAATATATCACTTTAAATGTCCATTTTTATACCCCCACCACAAAATGTGGGGGGCTATAATGGATTCGCTTTGTCGGTCGGTCCGTCCGTCCGTACGTCTGTCTCCATTATGGTGTCCGCTCTATAAATCCTATACCAATTGAAGGAATTTCTTCAAACTTGGCTGAAATGTTCACCTCAACAAGGGGATGTGCAGAACCCATGTTGCTCATTGTCAGCTCAAGGTCAAGGTCACAATTAAAGGTCAAATATCAAACAATCAAATATTAGACATTATGTCGTGTCCGCTCTGTAAGTCCTACACTAAGGGCTTACAACCCAGATGACATGAGTCACCTGTTTTCTTAGTTTAAAAATAGCAAACTGTGCTGCATGGCTCAGATAGGAAATACTTCTTTGTAATGACAAGCAGGGGCATTCTGCTTTACTTTTCACAGGGATATAGGGCACCAATAAATAACACTTCGCAGGATTTTTCAGGCAACAATAATTTATTTGGTTGCATGGGAGAGAAAAAAATTGGTTTAAATTGTTGGATAGCACATTTAACATTTATTATAATGACCCTACCGTAATTGTTTGGGTATATACAGGGGTATTTATGGTCATTTGTATCGGCAAAGTCCCTTGTAATGCTCATCTTAAGCTAACATAGCACCTGAGTCATAATTAATTAACTTAAATTGTTGTTTCATCGATTAGAAAACAATCATGTTCAAACAAAGGATTCCACTTAACCTTTTGACTTTGTGTCAACAACATTTACTTTGTTGTGAAACTGAAACAAATTTCGACTTTCTGTCAATGACATTTACATGGTTGTGAAACTGAAACAAATTACGAAATTTTCTTATTTATCCGCTCATTGAAAGTGTCACATTCATTTGAAATTGTATGACACTCCACAAGCTTTGTGACATTTCTTGAAAAAATGAATTAAAATTACCTTTCACACCACCTGTGGTCTTAGATGAACACGTTTTATAATTTATACCTTAATTAGTGTTTGTTTGTGTTAATTAGTCTAACAAAGCCTGCATTTCTAAGTTGTGGATAACTTTAGTAATTTTCTTTCATTTATAGAACTTCTGAGATGATTTGTTATTGAATGTTATTTATTAAACAAATTTAGGAAAAAATATAATATTTAAGACTCTGTCGAGCTTCCTTTAGATACGTACACTCTTGGACACATTTAATAAATGAATTTATTAAATTAATATTTTATCTCTTGATTTTACACATATTTGCTTATTTTTTAATGTTGAACTAAAATACAAAAATGAAATGGTGTAAGACTGTGAGGAGGTCATTTATTATGCAATATGGTATTTTTAAGGTTAAACTGATGTGCAACGTAAAGTAGTTTTATTTCAGTCTCCACATAATTACCTCTCTCACTTGGCAAATAAACTTAGGCCCTCCCCTGTTATTATTAGTCTTTGTTATATTGTTTTTCCTAATCCGCAGTGCATCAGTGGTTCTACTTAGATTTTTTTATGTCCCTGAAGGGCAGCATATAGCAGCCTGTAAACCAGTTTAGATCAAATCTTAACAATCGTTAGCAATTGTGCAGAACGCAGTCTAGAATAATAAGAGAAATATGACCAATGTAGAGACAATCTATACAACCACTGGTTAACCGTCAAATGTTGATTGATTTATTTGTCGGAATAATGTGAATGTGAAGTCTATATTAACATGGTACTCTACTGTAAGCATGATAAGCTTCATAAAGCTGTGATGTAAACATGGTTCATAAAGCAACAAATCATGTCATCATCGTCATCAACTGCCATATCTACATCTGTGATGGGTTGCTTTTATTTGTCTGATACATTGTTTAATAATGGCAGTGCTAAAAGGAGTAACAGAAGGCTCTACTAGCAGAGAAATGTTGGTTTTTAGGGGCAGGTGGAGTCGGGGTTGTTGTATTTATACTTTCTTGTGTAGAAGTCTCCAGCATAACTGCTGTGAGTCAGTGGTTCTACTCAGATAGTTGTCTGGTGTCTAAAGATCCGTTTGTTTAAGTCCGTGTATTGTCCCACAAAAAAATCTTTATGTTGTCCAGAGACTGCCCTCTTACAGCATATATAGTGCTACCATCACTGTGAATAGTATGCCAAAAACCCCTGGCTTGATACCACACCCAGTCACAACTTCCTGACTTTTGAGCCAAACAAATTAAAATTACCCATATACTTGCTCACCGTAAACAAAGCAACTCTGCGACTTCTATTTCTTTCCACTGTGGAATGTCCAGACCAGGCATTGAACCGTTGGCCTCCCAGTCCTAAGTCTGAGGTTGTAAATCTTTAAGCTGGAGTCCAAGATCATCCTCAAGTATTTGATTGGTCAGACTTCAAATTTAATTAAAAATCATCCAATCAGATCATTAGGAATGATCTCGGGCCAGAGTTTAATGTTAAATAAGCTCAGACTGCTGCAGCATTATGCTTTATCTACAGTGCTGTAAGTGTCGATTCAAAATTATCAAACAAACTAGGAGTGCTACCCAACCGCCCAACTATTACCCAGCAGTATCAGGGCAGGGACCTTCTCTATAATTCATGTCAGATTATTTATTTTCTTGTCAAACCAGGTGACGTGACAGATTGGTTTTAAAGCTTCACCTGAGCTGGGGTGCAGTGTTGATGATTTTTGTTCAACAAAATGACAGGTCTTTATGGCTATAAATCAATCATAATGTGACAGCTGAGATTTTCAATGTAAATCCAATCCCTCCATAAAACCTAATCTGTATATTGTCAACTTGCCCCTCAGTATGGGGTAACTGCGTGGTCTATATGATGGCAATTATGAAATTCCAAAAAAATGAAAGATCTCTACCTCTTTAGTTTTTGTGGTGAGAAATGATTGCACAAAAAGAACAGAACTGTAGGGTTATTACGGGTAAATATGATTGGGTGTCAGCCCTTGACATGTCATGATCTAAAACTGGGTTTAGATTACATCTATTTTACTTACGGTGCTATTGAAAGTGTTCCCCACTCTTGTTATCCAAACTTATTTCAGATAACCATTAATACAACCACAGATTTTTTGTTTGTTTGTTTTTGTGTTGTTTTAGTCATCTGAAAACTCTCAAAAGTGAAAATGATGTGAGTCTGATGTTTTGTCAACAAGAAATTAAGGGATTGCTAAATCTTAACGCTAAATAAGAGAAAAGTACTTAAACAACACTGGTTCATCGTGGCCGTTGGATATAAGACTGGTAAAAGTTTGCTTTATGAATATTCATTGAAACCAGTGGTCCAATGAAAATGTGTGTTACATCGATGCTACTCTTCAATTGAAGGTAAAAGAAACTATTTGCTAATGTCAAGATGACCACACTAACCTGCGATTCCTGTTGTTTACAACTTGTAATCACTTCACTGGCTGAAATTCTGTGCCATTTTGGACACGGAGCCAATCAAATGCTTCATGCATATATTAAAGAGAACTACGTATTTCTGGCCAAGTAACCCACGGTATAATTATATATGTAGTGATAACAGACTATTTACTGTTCGTTCCAATATGTTCAATATCTTGATAGATATATAATGTCCTTGAAATCCATATTGTAGTAACTTATTTTCGACTATACATGTCAGGATAAGAGGTATTGATATGAGTCGTCTGTAACTTGTAAGTAAGTTACTTTATGGTATAGAATCATGGAAAAGAGCAAAAAAACCTAAAATAGGGTGTTTCCCAATGACCTGTGGTGCACCAGTGGTTCTACCCAGACCATTGTCTTAAGCCAATAAAGATGGGTGTGGCTAAAATAACTATAGTTATGTAAGTGAAATGAATTTCACAAATTTATTTTCCTGCCTGATTTATCAGGTATATAATAAAGAATCTTCTTTAAAATATATTACAGAGACTTATGAATGTGTGCAGATATATGCCTGTGTCAGTTACGAGTATTGCAACTGTATTTAGTACTCTGGTGTATGCTAAACATTATGTCAGTTAACATTGTGTTAACTCATGTATTAAGGTAGCAATAATTGCTGCTGCCTTTCGTTCCAAAGTCTTGACAAGCAATGACAATAGTTCACATAAAAACCTGCCTCAAGGCTTGACGGCGTGAAAATATTCATCAATGGATTTTTTGTGTATTTCAAATAACACCAACTGCGACCCGTACAAGTTTCTCATGAAAAATAATTTGTAAAATAAAGCATGTACGAAAATGTAGCTTGAAGCATGTGATAAAATTTTCGAAGCGTACAACTTTAGTTGCATTGCGACTCATAGTTGTTGCAGAGTAATTTCCTAATGATTTTTCGCCTGAATTAACGAGGGCATGCCTCACAATTAAATATGGATAATTGTAAATATTTACATGTAAAAACAGAATCAGGCTCCGTAATTTGTTTTGTGGGCATGTTTGTTTGCTGCGTTTATGATGAGGGTGGGAACATGTTCTACATCCAGAGTTTGTTTGCAGATGTTATGAACATTGCTAACTTGTTCCACTTAAGGATACTTGGAAATCCCTGAAATTAAAGAGGCATCAGTATAAACGACAAGTAAGAAGTTCTATCAAAGTAATCTTATCATCATTCTTGTCATCAGTATTTTATTATCCAGTGATTTATTTCTTTTCCTTAATTCACATTTATTTAAATAATTTCTTGTAAATTTGTATTTTGTTTTTTGAAATACATCGCAGCACCTAATTATGATCATTATTGCAACAAATGTCTAGATAGAACCACCGGTGCACTGCAGATCAGTTGGAAGACCTTTCCACATGAAGTCCTTTGCCCCAAACGAGACTCAAAGATATACAGTGGGAGGTTATGTAGTCAGAGTTATAAACAGCGACTACCAGTAGCACCATGGTCACCCTGCATATAAATTTATAATACATACATGTATTTATAAAATACTTATTACTTCCCAATATCAAATTAACTATAACATCTCTTCACCTCTACCCATATAAATTTACATCAATATCTTTTCCATATTATCCACAAAATATTCCTATTTTTACCAACTATACTATACCATATCATTTTGCCTATATCAACATAACTATACTATTTCGATTCCCCTATATCAACATAAATGTTACTGCATGTCAGCTTAAAAATACTTACACTTTATCAACACAATATAATATCTACTGCCCTATATCCCGTCTAAATAATGTCATTTTCCATGTCCGATCATTTTAATTCAGTTCATTACCTCTGATCCTAAACCATATATTGTCCAAAATCATTTACTTGTGGAAAACATTAGTCACTCCATTAGCATATAACATACCCTCACCTTTAAGGTGTTTCTAGCAAGTAAAGGGTTAACATGTAACATACCCCACCTTTAAGGTGTTTCTAGCAAATAAAGGGTTAACATGTAACATACCCCACCTTTAAGGTGTTTCTAGCAAGTAAAGGGTTAACATGTAACATACCCCACCTTTAAGGTGTTTCTAGCAAGTAAAGGGTTATCTTGTGACATACCCCACCTTTAAGGTGTTTTTTTAGCAAGTGAAGGGTTATCTTGTGACATACCCCACCTTTAAGGTGTTTCTAGCAAGTGAAGGGTTATCTTGTGACATACCCCACCTTTAAGGTGTTTCTAGCAAGTAAAGGGTTATCTTGTGACATACCCCACCTTTAAGGTGTTGCTAGCAATTGAAGGGTTATCTTGTGACATACCCCACCTTTAAGGTTTTTCTAGCAAGTAAAGGGTTAACATGTAACATACCCATAGTAAAGGTGTTGCTAGCAAGTGAAGGGTTATCTTGTGACATACCCCACCTTTAAGGTGTTGCTAGCAACATACCCCACCTGTATGGTGTTTCCAGAAAGTAAAGGGTTTAAGACCCAGATCTGCTGATGAGACAGAAATCCTAGTGGACTAATGTCAGTTTATGGTGACTGAATTTTGTAAGATTTCAATGGGCCTGGTCTCCTGGGTGACATTCAGAGCCATCTGTCGTGTATCTCGTCAGCTTCTATTGGGATGTTCATCAATAAATCCCACCCTGTCAGCCACCGAGACATACAATCCATCACAGGTAGATCTGGCACTATACAGCATCCCCTGGATCCTTACTGGTTGTATGTGTTATATCTGATAACTGTCATACAAGTATATGACATGGGTTATACGTACTTGTGTTATATCTTTTTTGGCGGATGGAATGGTTATGGGGGCTATTTTGTATGTCTGATTTTGTTAATAAATTGACAATGCTCGAGGAGCGAGATTGTCCAGTGGACGGACCCTCTGGGTCATGGGGCCTGTGGTTCGACCCTGTTCAGGTAGTCACTAATTTCTTTGAGCAAGAAATTTACCTCCAATTGTTCCACTTTATCCAGGTGTATAAATGGGTACCTGCGAGGGTTAGTTGGGTAAAAAATATGACTTCCCAGCGCCGTGTGTCAGCTGCCATAGTATGGGCTTGACAAATACACCCACTGACCAAGGGGTAAACTGTTAAGTCATCTAAATGAACAGTAGCTTGAAAGTAGGCTATAACACGGTATCAACTGCATCATACATTAATTATTTTAAATATTTTGTTATATCTGATATTGGTTATCTTTGAACTCCTGCCAATCATCTTATACAGTTATATCTGTCACCACACATAGCTGTGATAATATAGAATTTATAATTTCTGACATTAAGTTATATCTGCCCTTTTTATTTTTGAAACCATGTAATTCTATCATCCAGATTTATCCAACATCCATATATTTCTGATATCCAGTTTTAGCCAACATCCATATATTTCTGATATCCAGTTTTAGCCAACATCCATATATTTCTGATATCCAGATTTATCCAACATCCATATATTTCTGATATCCAGTTTTAGCCAACATCCATATATTTCTGATATCCAGTTTTAGCCAACATCCATATATTTCTGATATCCAGTTTTAGCAAACATCCATATATTTCTGATATCCAGTTTTAGCCAACATCCATTTATTTCTGACATCCAGATTTAGCCAACATTTGGTTATTTCTGACAACATCCTGATTTACCTGTATTCCCATTATTTCACACCAGACCATCAATATTTTTACTTTTACATTTTTGCTCATTACAAGCTACTTTGATCCTAAAATCCTGGTCCTCATGATAGAACTGTCAAGGCGGCACTGTATCACAACATTATTTGACACCTGTTTCTTACTTTGTCTTTCACAAATGTCTGGAGTGAGACTTGTTGCCTTAATGTGACTTGCAGACCTCTGTTTGGGTAAACATGGGTTCTTCTTGATCTGTCCTCAGATTAACTCCGACAGGAAATGGGGAGGATTGTGTTGGTCCCTTTGTTTATCTGTCTGTCAAAATCCTCTGTCCAATTACAGTAGTGGCTTAGTCTGATGTTATTAAATCTTAAGTCTGTCTGTCTGTTAGCAGGGGAAAAAGCAACACTGCTGAAGTTTTGTGGTTTTTGTTTGTTTTGTTTTTTGTTTTGTTTTTTTGTGATGGGTTCTGAATGTGCCAAAAGAGTGCTAGTTGTCATTGAATAGGTTTTAGCTTAATGAGGGACATTATTGAATAGTATCCCCTGAATAATCCCTAAATTCAAGTAGGTCCTTTCATTTGTTTTACAAGGTTTTTATGCTTGTGCTGTATAGCATGTATGTTGAATTTTCTGCCTATATTGTGATACACAGGTTAACCATCATCAACACACTATTTTCTTTTTTTTAAATAACATATCTCTATAAGTATTATTAAATGGATTTTAAGCTTATATTTATGCAAAAGTAAGAACTGTCACTGTTTGTTATTGCAATATTTAGAAAAGAAGAGGCAGTAAATTCCCACTAAAGGGACCTACCTACTGAATAGAATACCTTGTATATTAACAAACAAGGGAGACAATTTTCATTTCACCAATGTACCCCATTTGGTGTGATATCTTGTCAGGTGCTGGAGTAATATTACCACAGTAAGGACAGCACTCTTCATTTTTTCAAGGGAAAAGGTAAAGATATGTTAGTGCCCTTGACAAAGTATCGTTGCAACAATTCTTAAACTTCGTAGCCCCTCATTGCTTGGTATTGATATGTGGTCTTCAAGCTGATATGTTGTGTGCCAGTGGTTCTACCCCGATGTTCAATTGAATCCTGGGTGATGTGGTCTTCAAGCTGATACATTGTGTGCCAGTGGTTCTACCCAGATGTTCAGTTGAATCCTGGGTGATGTGGTCTTCAAGCTGATCTGTTGTGTGCCAGTGGTTCTACCCAGATGTTCAGTTGAATCCTGGGTGATGTGGTCTTCAAGCTGATATGTTGTGTG
Source organism: Sinonovacula constricta (assembly GCA_007844125.1). Classification (NCBI taxonomy): domain Eukaryota; kingdom Metazoa; phylum Mollusca; class Bivalvia; order Cardiida; family Solecurtidae; genus Sinonovacula; species Sinonovacula constricta. The sequence goes on from CM017565.1 coordinate 24,119,346, forward strand.
CCAGTGGTTCTACCCAGATGTTCAGTTGAATCCTGGGTGATGTGGTCTTCAAGCTGATATGTTGTGTGCCAATGGTTTTACCCAGATGTTCAGTTGAATCCTGGGTGATGTGGACTTCAAGCTGATACGTTGTGTGCCAGTGGTTCTACCCAGATGTTCAGTTGAATCCTGGGTGATGTGGTCTTCAAGCTGATATGTTGTGTGCCAGTGGTTCTACACCGATGTTCAGTTGAATCCTGGGTGATGTGGTCTTCAAGCTGATATGTTGTGTGCCAGTAGTTCTACACCGATGTTCATATGTCCGAGGTCATCTTTTCACTATAATAAATAATGTCACTGTCAAGGTGCAATTTTAGATATTTAAAAAAAAAAACAATAACTGGAAGGAAAAAAAAAATATCTTCAAGTGAACATGGTCTGTAAATGACTGGAAGATTGTTTTCTTCTAGCATTTAATAGTGCCTCTTCCAATAGCAAAAAATATTATAAAAACACACCCATAAATGTATCATAACTAAAATAAAATTACAATAAGGAGACAAGAAGTCAACCAGGCACCACATCTTAACAGATGTTTTCTAGGATACAAGTCTCATTGTCTTGTGCAATTTTCTTGTTTCGGTATGTTTTATTTTCATGCTATAGCTTGTGTCATGTCTTAAGCTGTGAGGCTGCAAACATTCGCCCCATCATTCTCTATGACATGATGTAGCATACTCCAAATAAAATGATCGCTTATTGCCTACTCTTGAACTATCTGGCGACAAACTTTTCTATTGTTCAAATGCTTTTTGATTCCCTATGGTAATAGATGATAGGTTTCTGATTTTGTGACGTCATAGCAACCTGTTTTGTAGGTTAAGTGTAATGTAAAAGTTAGAAGAGGCTGAGAAGGTTTTGTGTATTGAAACATAAATTATAAAGATTTATTAGTTATATTTGTATTTTTACGTATTTGGAACTGTGCTGATAGTTTTACATTTTGTATGCAGGGTACCTGTAACTGAGGGATAAGAGTTGTCGACATGCAACTAACACAATAAGGTCACCCAGTCTGGGCAAAACCTTCATGTGGGGTAGTTGTCTAGCAGACCTGTGGTACACCAGTGGTTCTACTCTGACATTTCTCTGGGGTCTACACCCCAATTATATAATAGCTTGATACTGACCATTATTGTGAAGATGCGACATACTTAAAAAAATAAAGCATTTTGTGTTTCTAAGTAAAAAAACACAAAACGACCAAATTCAGAGCTGGTTCATTTTGTAATTGACAAACTGACAAAATATATTATAAACAATTTTTGTGTGTGCAGAAAATGGGGAGTTTAAATTTGAGAAACTAAAATTCTTTATCAGGAATTCAAGTATATTAGAAGAATCCATAAAATGTTCAAGTTGTCATAGTTGATCAATTTCCCCCAGAATTCTGTTGGCTCAATTAGCTTCATATTCTTGTCATTATTAGGAAATAGTTGCATGTATTCTGTTTCTAATCGGTGGGTTGATTGTCACGTTTATTGATATTCTGACACGCGTCTCATAAAACTTTAGATGAAACAACACAAAAACACACTTTTCTGACATACATCAGTCAACTTAAAGTTATGGTGTTTTCTGTCTTATAGAAAAGATGTAAATGTTGTTTGTTTATTGGGTGGTTGTATATTGGCATGTCATACCACTGTGAATTTTCCTTAAAGGGAAACTGTAATGAACAGGGTTCTTCTTTATTGACACAAAGCAATGGCAAAATTGTGGAAATAATTGCGATTAATGTCAGCAATGGTTTTGTGTATTTCTTTATCTATTTATCATTTGATGCATTACATTATGGGCAGATAATTGGATGCTGTTTTTGCACAATTACATAAATTATCAGCCACCCCCCCCCCCCCCCCCCCCCCCACACACACACACCCCAGCAAGCTGTCACTGTTAAGGAGGATGTACTTTTTTTCACTGTTAAGAAGGTAAGAAGAATGTACTTCTTTTTCATGTTAACACTTTGTCTCTTTTATTGTATAAACATTCATTGCAACAACCATTTATGATCATTAATGCAACGCTCAGCTTTTGGTGGGGGAGGACCCCAGCTGGAAGACCTCCTCACATTAAGTCCTTCGCCCTAAACAGGACTGGAACCCACGCGGTAAGAGGCTAAGCAGTCAGAGGAGTTACAAATCGGCGACTATACCACTGCACCACGCCCCCCCCCCCCCCCCCCCCCCCCTGTAATTTTTTACAGCAAGTTTCCTTTTGTCTTTTGCATAAATGTAGATTCAGATCATCCAGCCCAAATGATAAAAACTGTCTAAATAGAGTTTGCACTAGTTGATGCTTAGTCTCTTAAATGTGCAGGATTGTTATTACAGCATTAGGCAGAAATTACAACAATAAGGTGGGGCTTGAGAGGCTTATTCCTTGGTAACTGACAGTTTGGTAATGTTAAGTATGCATATGTTATGGAAGCTAGGCAGTTGAGCGCAGCCAGTTGAAGTGCATAATTAATGGATTGTGCCACTGGTTGCTGTCAAATGTACTCATAATGTTGATTCTACTGTTTTTGACAGCATCATTTAATCTATTGTTGTCAGAAATAGTTGTCAGAAATATGTTGGGTGAGTCACAATGAAACAAAGGGCATAAAACTTCTAGGGCAGGATGTGTGATGCGTAATTTACTTGAAGGTAATAATTTGTTAAGTTAATTAATGATTAATTAATGGTTAATTAATTGTCTTTCATCTTTTTACTTTATTAAGTGTTTTTTATGTGCCTGAGTGTTTTGTTGTTAAGTATTATAATAAATAAATGGTTTAATACGAGATAAGAAGTGTGTAAGTTGATATTATTTATTTTGTTGACTTACACTATTTCTTCTTGTATAATAAAAAAATAAAATAAATAAAAACACACACAATAATTGTACAAGTTTTTTATCATCGAAATTAATGGATTTAACTGCATAGCAGTGAATGCAACAATTACCAATGATGAACAAAAACTGCATTAGCAATTAATATAATGACTCCTTTACAACTTTACACAAGAAATGGCTGCCCAAACAATTAAAGATGATTTCACTTGGCAATGCGAAAAAAAAGAAGTTCTACATATTTTCATGATTCGACAAAAAGCAGTTACAGCTAAAAAAAACCCTATTATAACAGATGTTTACAGTAATATGTCCAGCCAAATGTGGTTATAAAATGCAACACTAAACAAGGCTTTTATTAATAAACTGTGCCCCTACTGTTGGGCAGAAAGTAGTCAGTTCTTCATCAGATAGCTGAAAGGGGATCTTCCCTTTTTGCATGAGCCTAAAGCATGTGGCTCAAATCACACAGCTGTCATTTCAAGTCAAGTTTTATAAATGCATAAGAAAATTTCATCATGGTCTTGATCTACACTATCTACAAACACAGTTAAGAGTTGTTACTAACTATGCATGGCAATATTTATGACAAAAAGTGTAGAACCAGACCCGCCAGCCCTCAGCAGCTCTAACTTGTCTGCTCACAATCTGCCTTATTTCCTGCTGAGTCTCTAGCGTTAAGGCTTTTGACCCTCAGTGACATAAAGTTTTTAGCCGATAATTAAGAATTTAGTATGGGTTATTAACAAAAGGTTGCATCCAATTGGCCAAGCAGTTGAAGTTGCTGATTTGTAAACTGTTCCACCACTCACTGAGTGGCTTTAAGTCCTGGTCAGTGTAAGAACTTTCATCTGGGGATCTTTTCCAACTTACCTACGGAGCGCTGGTGGTTATGTTCAGTCCTAAGTCTAGATGTCTTTCTCTACCAATAATTAGCAGAATGACACCAATATGGTCATATTTGTGTCAGTTCAATGTAACACAAAACAAAACAATATTAAAAAATGTAGCAGGCTATGAATTGACACAAGCCGAGAACAAAGTAAAACTGGGGACCCTGGTATGACACCTTATCCAGCTTGTGGACAGCCTGGCTGATTTATTATTTTAATTAAGGACATACATCCTGACCCCTTTTCCCTAACAACTTGATCTGACATATGTGTCAGATATCAAAATTCTTCCTTTAGGCTCAGTAGTCTGCTAATATCACTATCAGGTATATTCAATATCTCTTTATCTTTCTAAATACCTGTTGAATGTGTATAGGAGCTATCATTATAAGAAGCTTTAGTATGCCTGGTAAATTATAAACAAATTAATTTTTCAAAAATAATGCTGAATTTATCAACACAATGTATCATCAGTTTATCATTATTTGAGACCTTTAAAGGTGGTATCTGACAGTTTACCGATATAAAATACATGTAACTGTATAAAATGCTTGTTTTGGGGGAATATAAACACTATTTATACTGTAATCTAAACATAGATGATTTAAAACACTACCATGATTGCGGGAAAAAAAATCAACAACCATTCTGTCTAAATCTATAAATAAGCACTATAGGGATTTACAATAAAATTAGATATCAAAGCCATGGCAAATACCTGGATGATTATATATTGTGGTAGCTAAAAAAGGTAATCGCATGGTTTTCTTAGTTATTAAAAATTATTGTTGTTTTTAAGTTGGTCTTTTTTACTGTGAACATACTTCTTTTGTTGTAGTAAATGCACAGATAAATCATACAATTTTCACCTTTTTTTAGTTTTAATCACAACAACGCTCGAAGCCATTTGGAATGTTGACAATATTCCTTTTGACATATTTGGTTTTGATAGGTTTTATTGTCAGTTTGTTTCACTAGGATGCATTTCCATGCTCCATTTGGAATTTTTATGAGAGAATATTGCAAATAATACTACCTTGGTAGAACTCTGTATTGGGATAAAAAAAATTATCAAATTGAAAAGTTAATCACAATTTTTTTAGGAGGATTTTCAATCATTTTCCAAGTATAACTTTATTTTTATGGTAAAACAAAAACAAAAAAACTTTTAAATAAATTGCATGCATCAAAGAAATTTCTATATTTTCTATGTTTTAAGAGAAGCCCTCAAAACTTCTTTTCCAGTGGCTTAAATTTGTTATACTGGTAAATTTTATGCATTAAAACAGCTGAAATGTCTTTTTGTACATTTCTCTTTACCTTACATAACCGTTTTTTCTCCTTTAATTGTTCTCCTTTAATTGCAAAACTATGCAATCTGTACAACAAACCTTCATTGTTTTGTTTTTTCTGTATGTCATTAACATAACAAACATGTTTCATTACCAGGAACAAATGATGTTATCCTATCATTAATATAACTGCACAAAAGACCTTTGATGTTACCATTTGTAAGTCTCACCAACACAGGTTAGGTCATCGTCAACTATTGTAGTTCTTGCTGAAAAAACCCACAAAAAGCAATATTTCAAACATCGTGACTTGATCCCAAGCTGCACTTTTTCATATTTCTCATCGAGCTGGTTCCAGTTTCATTATGACCTGTTTGGAATTTTGAGAGACGAGATTCCATTTTCTCCGACCATGGATGCTGAGATTATCTGTCATTTTACGTTTTGCTAACAATCTTCTAATTTTATTAATTTAGTTTGTTAAGGAGTCCACATTATTTTGTTTATCAATAGCATTTGATGGGTGACATTGCCGTTTTTAACGGTAACGAATGGATGTCAGACAATTTGAAGGCAAAACTATTGTCGCATCTGTCTTGCAATTGAACAGAGTGGGGTTTAAAAAATGTGTTTGTCCAACATAAATCAGGCCGGGTTTTGCTTGGAATTATTTTTAAAAGCAGAATTAATGTTCATTTTTAACCAAAATTTATTGATCTTGGGCGAATTCATAAAAAAAGGACTCTAAAGACGACTCTCAGAGGAAGAATAACGGGTGATGGAGTTGGAAAAAACGGCACGTAATTTACTTTTACGACTCATTTTTCCGTCAAACTCTTGGAAGATTGAAGTTTTTAGCACATGTCACTTGCACCATGTCATGAGCAGTAGTGACTGCTTGGAGTGAAGCCTTCAATTTACAAAATTGTTGATAAAGATCACCCTCTTGTTGTCATCTTGTTTTTATTGATCTGCTGTTTAGATCAGAGAGTTTACCAGGAAACGGAGTGATGGTGATGGGCGTGGATTAAAAAAAGTGCAGAAAAGAGAAATAAAAGAATTAAAACATTTGAAATGCAATTATTTGATTCATCGTAAGAGGTTATACGAGGTTATATGTCAAGATATGAGTGTGTGAAATGTGGGAGTGGAAGGAGAGTGAATATATAATTACTCAGAAATGAAATTGAGGACTAATAACACAGTGACCATTTGCAGATAAAATTACTTGTATTTCAAGAACTGAACAGGCAATGGGTCATCCATTATTGTCTACATGTTGATTTGTGGTTGTGGTGGTCACAAAAATGCGGAATTAATGAACTCAAAATGCTGAAAAGAAGAAAGCGTTGAAAATTTTTATAGAGGGATGTTACGATACGCATGTGAGAGGATTGAGAATGGTAGTAATAAAAAATTTAGGAAAAGAAAATCCAATCCAGAATGAAAGGGGCAGAGAAACAATAAAATAAAAGCATCAACTGATGTAGAGGAATGGCAGGCTCTGCATCCACATGCTTCATTTATAATTAACATTAATTTTTAAAGTCTTAGGTTTTTACTTACAGCTATTTATAAAATCAAGGCATACTAGTAAAGATTAAGCTTCAGTTAGACGGATTCTGGACCTGCCAGTGTCTGATCAGGATCTATACTATCTTTCTAAAGCTTGATCAATGCGTGTGCAGCATACTGATTGTTATGCAGGGGTGTAAAAGCCAAATAAAATAAAAACAGGGGAAAAAGTTCGATTTTATGCATTATTCTAGCTGAAGGGAGAAGGTCATCAATCTTCACTGCGGTCATAAAGTTGTCATGGGAGATGGAGATTTATTCTGATAAGCCCATTAGGTCAGTTGAGAGTTGAGTCTGTCACTGAATAAAAGGGTTGTAGCTTTCCAATGGTCTAGTAGTAAAGGTTTTGGTCTCAGATTAGAGAGTGCACATGCTTCAACTGTTTAATTTCTTTCCAAAGAAAATATTGCAGGTACATAATCACTCACCAAACCAAAATCTTGTCCAAGAAAACATGATAAATAAATACAAAAATCAGATGCTAGAAAACTTTTTAACACCACTTTTAAGGCCATAGCCTTGTATTGCAGGTATTCATCAAAAGTGGTAATTTCTAATGCAAATTTGCCCGTGAATACATTTTATACACCCCTTTGCAGGCACAAAAGGTAACAAATGTTGCATTGAGAAATCATACATTACTGTCAGTAGCCTATTATGCTCACCATTTTCTCTCGAGAGCACCTGCCTTCCAGAAGTCATGTGTCAGGTAAAACTGCCTGGATCTATTGTCATTCACAACATTTCCTGTTCAGGTTCTGATAATGTGTCACAATCCATTAAGTTTTAGCACAAGTTGGCAGGCTTAGGCAAGATGTGTTGGTCCAGATCAGGTAGATCAAGATCTGTACTGTTTGCTACTGAGCATAACTATGTCTGCATGTAATGGTAGATATAAGAAAATCATCTTTATTTAGAATTGATTATGTACAAACTGTAACTTGATATGGGATAGAGCAAGTTCCCTGCCCCTTAACACACTGTAACTTGATATGGGATAGAGCAAGTTCTCTGCCCCTTCCTCATCACTACTGCCTCATGTTTTTCCACTATTTCCTCCCCCTTTTCTCTCAACATCTCCCTTTTAGCCATTCCTCTTGTCTCATTCTCCCTAGAAACCAGTGGTGTGCTGGTGGTTCTACCCAGACATAGGTATGGGGTCTTTACTAATAATAAGCTGTACGCTGCCAATATGATCATAAATGTGTTCATTGAATGTAAAATAAAAAAAGCGAAAGAATTCTTGATAACTTCTTCCTCCCAACCATTTTATCTCCCATCCCTCTATCCCTCTTTCCTTATCATCCCGATCCCTCTATCCTTCTTGTCCTCATCGTCACATGCATTAACCCTCCCGCCATCTCTCACTGCCAGTTGATATGGCTACATCTTCAACTGATACTATTACAATAAAATCTTGCTCGGGCCCATAAATCATTCGTAAATCATTGACCTTCGAATGCATCTCTCATGATAATGGGGTAATCATCCTCATCATTGTCCCTTGTTGAAGCAGGTCAGTATTCTCACTAGAGGGCGTGGTTCCTTGTGCAGCCGTTAGTTTTGGGCAGAGGGGTAGGTGATGTTGAAGCAATAAGATGTGCAGGATGCTGAGACCATCAGATGTGTGTGAATGTCTGGGGATGTCTGGTCACTGTTGTATTTATTGTTTACACAGAATGCAATGATGCATTGACAGCTAACACTAAGCTGCCGTCTTGGGTCGGATAATTGTAGACTCCATGTTGAGCATCGTGGACAATGTCTCATTTTGTCTTTCTTGCCCACTGCCTCCCTGCCATGCAAGATGCATGTAAATAAAAGAGGTTGTAATTATGTTGAAAGGAGGCGGAAGTAAATAAAAACAAATGTTCCATCCAGTGATAACTTTGTCTTGATTGTGAATGCTGAGACAAGTCTGAATGTTGTTGTTTTCTGTGTGTTT